>OX638361.1:38725785-39325785 GCA_951812935.1 Hermaeophaga mercurialis | reverse complement strand
TTCGTGCAAAATGTTATCTTCAATTAGTTTTCTCATAGCATCGATGCTTTCTGGTACAACAACCGATTTTGGACGACCTTCTTTAATTTCGTCCGTGAGCGAACTACGGCCACGTTTGAATTCAGTGTACCAGCAACATATACTGGCTTTGGGTGGTACTTGATCGCCAAAAGTTGAATTAAGTTGATTGATGCACTCTTCTTGAGTTAGACCACGTCGAAAGTTATAATAAATCATCAATAAATCAGCTCGAAGAGGACGTATATTGTGAAAAATGTCAAATATTTATTACAGAACGCAATCTAATAAAGGTGAACTATTTAGATTTATTTTTTCATTTAATACTCTACACATCAGATATCGTAGATGTCTCTTTATTTCAAATTGTTCCAAAAATCCAAAAAAGTTCTTGCTTCTTATCGCATATATGAAGAATTTCCTTTGTTGCCTCCATTATTATGTTAATTGTAGGTTTTTGTTTAATGTAACTGAGGTGTTTTGCGTAATGACTTATCTAGCTGGAATTTTTATTTTTACATTTGATAAAAATGAATATACTTTAGAAAAAATTACTGAAGTTTCTCGAGACATAATTTTTGATATTTGATTTGTTTAATTTGTTTTGTAAATATAGAATTAATTAATGCATTTGCCTATATTTTATTGATAAACCTATTTATCAGATGTAATAAATAGTTATTTGAATTTAATTGGTTTATTATATTAATTTACCTTTAAAAATTTTTTTTTTTTCGTTGGAATAGTTAAATATCAAAATTTAAACCAAGGAATAAAGTATGAAAAAATTTCATTCTAAAACGGACAATGTTAAAAACTCTTACCAACAACCAAAATTATTATCGGCATCCATTGAATTAACGTTCATCCAAGTTATAAGAAAGGACCTCGCAATTTTCTTATGCAAATTGGGTTTCGGGGGAGTATTTGGCAAAAGTTAGTTTAGGAGGTACTACTTAAAGGTTATTATGGGCGCAACCCTAAAACATCAAGATTACGGCTTTTAGATGAGAAGCAAAGTCGTCAAATACGTATATAACATGTAGATAAATTGTTTGAAATGGAGACATCAGAGAGTGATTACCTTCATATATTTTGTGCTTCTGAATCTGAGTCAGCCCTTACATTTGTCTATTACATCTTGCACAAAACTGTCAGTAAGTGCCTCTTGGTTACATAATAAAAACCCTGTTGAGGTGCAATAAGTCTCTAAACTGTTTTTTGGTAATTGGATTTATAGCTGAAAATTCGTCATCTGTAAAGTTATTTTCATTGTCATATTTTGTACCAGAAATTATTTCTTAGTTCTTCCAAAAATTCTTTCAGTATATTTATAATTTATGTATGTATAATTTATACACATCACGCAAATTCTGGTAGAAATTTGTTAGTAGAAAATCTTCATTTTCCAAATGAATTTACATTTAGTATTTTCTGCAACAAAAATATTTCTTTGTAAATATATTTGTACACGATATAACAGTGAATAAAGTTAATGTAGTCTGTCAATAAAAATTAATTTTGTTACTTATCAGATTCAAGTGGTTTAAAATACATAAAATACTATATTTTATAAACATATTTGAGAACCATGCTTGCCATTTGGAGGCCGTAAACTATATTTTAGGGTTGCGCTTTTAATCACCTCCTAATCTAACTTTTGTCTTTTCAGATATTTCCAACGAAACTCAATTTCCATAAACAAATTGCGAATTTCAATTTTCTTGTATCCCTTATGATTTGTTATTAGTAAGGTATGATAACTTATAGAAAATTGTTGAGGGGTGTTGTTAGACTATTTATATTTATAATAGTTACACTATTTATGTGAATTATTTAAATGTTAATTAACTGGCATTTAAGACTCAACGAATACGATCCGAACAAAACTGCTTTGGCAACATAGCTTTTCCACTAGAATACTGCTCAGACTCGGTTCTAATAGAAAATACCTGTAATTTTTTTGGCCTACATACGAATCGATGGGGTATATGTTTGCGATACGTTAAATTTATGGAGACAAAAGAATAAACATTTTTAAAAATGAACTTCTTTGGATTCTGAATTTCGAAAAGAATTGTGTTTTTCGTAAAACGTAACTATATATTGCAATTTCAATATTTTTGAATGATGCATTTTTTTAGAACTTATTTAAGGATAACAAATAAAAATTGAATTTACCAAAATAAAAATTTCGAAAATATACAGCTACGAAAAAAATGTATATGCTTAAAAACTTAAAATTGGCACTAGACATAACCAAATTAGCATTAAAAATTTGAAACGGCATTAATTAAAGCTACATATTACTATTTAGCAATTAGTACATAAAAAGCACTTACCTTTTATTAATGGCTCTTTTACAAGAACTCGTTTATACTACAAACGTCTTTTGTGACTTTTATATTTTCTCGGTGCAAATATGCTCCTTAATTATTTAAGTCTATCCCAAGTCGTTTACAATTTCTGCAAACGATACTGTACAAATAATAAATCAAATTTTTACAAAGGGTCCTTCAGACAATTATAATTTTAAGTTGTTTTATTAATCTATGGTGTTAAAGTTTTTTTTTAACATTAAATTTTGTTAAATTTACTAATTTTATTATTTTCTTTTTCCAATTCTATAAATTGAAGGAGGAATTAACTACTTAATCGACCAGGGTATTTTTGGTATTTTCCTTAAAAAAATACCTGGCGCCCTTAATTACCTTTCCCGACTTTAAATTATTTTCTAAGTTATAACCTATTAAAATTTAATTGTTGAAGGAATTCAATGGATGGAACCATAGTTAACGTAAATAGATTCTTCTTTCAAATAAGAATCACAAAAAAATACAAATGTAAGTACTCTTCTAAAATGTAGAAATTTGTATGACTTTTTGAAATTTTAGTTTCTTCTTGTTTTACCATAAAATATATATTGCTTATATTAAAAATCAAGAATGAAAAAAGTTTTAACTCTTACGAGACTGTAGATAACGTCATTAATACTACTTTTGACAATAATACTTAGAAAGAATAGATATTGGTAAATAGATATTTAAAAGACCTTTCAATTGATGTATTGAGAGACCCACCTTTCTATCTAAAAAAAATATTGATGACGTCATCACTCTCACAGAGCTGAAATAATGAATATATTCCTTTCATTTGGACCATACTGTATAATAAAACGGTTTGGAAGACTGTTGAAATTCAAGATAAGTATTATTTATCTTTTCATATTTATTTTTTATTGATAATGTTGAAATACTATTTTTTGCTTGGTTACTTTGCTAGTATTTTAGAAAAATGATGCTATTTAATAATATTTCCTAAGAACAAATATTTTTCTTTCATATCTTTTAATAATAATGTTTAATAGATCGGATTTTCGCAAGGCGACCGTAGTTTTTTTGTTCCATTTGTAAAGTGTTCTTAATCCTACTACTATTTCTCTTCAATACACAAATATTCTATTATTAATATAAGTAGTTAGCATATTACAATATTGTTATATACAATTTCAGACATTTATTTAGAAAATCTGGCACGATGACGAAATTAATTCTACTATGGTAGCGTTTACTAATTAATTGTCTTCTTTGTGTCTACTGTGATAAGGATCTTTCATCAACGATAAGTTAAGGAATATTTTGTTCTTCAGCTAGGAAAATCAGACACTTAAAGACCATATCTTATTCATTATAATCCAAAATTTTCTAAATAGTTATTCATTCCTATAGTTTTGAACAAAACTATTTGACTGTCTTTTAGAAATATTCATTAATTTAGCAAAAACTATATATTAAATTGCAGATTAATGTACGAACATGTTTTTAACCGATCATATTTTATGTATTATTGTTTAACATTTTGTGAGAAAAAATTATGTTCTTGATTTATTTAGAGTAATAAATTTAGAAAAGTTAGCTTTTAAGTATCTAAGTGGTAAGTTTTAATGACCTCCTGACCTAACTTTTAGTTAATGCTGAGAGGAAGAGCAGTATAAACTACATTTTAATTTTAAAACTCCGGTACAAGTGGCGCAACATGTATAATTCAAAAATACTTTTCTGATTCAAGGAACAAAATGTTGTAATAAAATTACCAAATCATCCTTATCTACTTGTATTAAAATTTTCTCTACTTTATTTTTGTTATCTCTTGTGTAAATCCATTATTGAATTTATAAAGTTTTGACATCCGAAAAATAATTTTAAGTTATCTTGCCTTCATTCCACTAATTTTATAAGATGTCAAATAAAAAACACTTTATATTTTCTTTTAATCGAATTCAACTCCCTAAATTACCTTCCCATGAGGCATGAAAACTCTCCGCCCGACCCTGAATCCCAAAAACTAGGGCAATCGATAAAGAGGAACACCCGTGGAGCAAATCCGTAGCATCCCGTTCGCTCACCACTTTCAAAGTACGTGCCGGTTGTCAAATTATGTGAATTTTTTATTCCAACACAAAAAAAAACAATCCGTCGGTTTCATCAAAATTTGTGTGCGACCTCTGTAGGTTTCCATTAAATCCATGCACTCTCGGAATCTAAGGAATGATTGGGATATGGTCGAATATGACCACAGAATCGGTAAGTTCATGTTTTTTTTCATCAAAACTAAGCTGCGTACCTGTTTGTTTTCAGACGTCGGAGTTGGGGTTGTTTTTAAATACGTTGGAGTTCAATAACCTCTCAATTGTTGCCGAGTAATCTGTTGATCCTGTTATTCTTACTAGACTTGGAAAGTTTTTAAACCACGTGTTCTTTACTGAAAAGATAAAAGGGGATAGGGATATTTTATTGGAAATAAAAATTAGAGGATTACTTTCTAAATTATTTTCAATACTAAAAAAACCATTATTGTAGATTCTTACCTTTTTTACTATTTTTAAGTACAAATAAAATAAAGAGTCTGCGTCTATTTTTCGGGATTCTTGCACGTTTAAACTAAGTTAGAATCCCTCAGTTTGTTAACAAATGTAACATCCAACAGAACAATGCAACAGTAGTAGTAACACTACTTTTAGGATGTAACTGATAATCATAACTTTATTTAAAGATTGTCTTAATCTTCCTGTATTCTTTTTAATTGAATTATTGATTTTACTTGTTTATTATAATTTGCGTACCAGTTTAGTTGTCTCTATACCATACGTCATAAATACTTACACGTGCACTGCTATTCTTCTCTTATTTGTGTGTGTCTGATTTTCTCCTTTCTGGTCACGTTGATTTTCTTAAATATTTCGTCATGTATTTTAATTTCTCTTATGGGTTTGTTTGTGAATCTCCAAGATTATCACCCGTACTTTAAAACTTGACTATCTATCAATTTTTGTTGTAGTATATCAAATAATTGATCAAATTAAATGATTTTTTCTCTTAAACAACGGTTCATTATTTTAATTTAAACGTCTAAAAATATTGAATTATTGTTTTTTAAAGTAACCATCATTACATTCTACGTACTTTTTCTATTATTTTCAACCAAATTATGTGATTTGAATTTGAAAAAAAACGTTGTCCACATATTTTAGTTTTAATTGTAAGTAACGTAAATAAATTAATTGGTAAATCATCAAAACTATCGGAAGGGTGAATCATTAATTCGACGTTTGTACTTTTCAAGAAATTGACTGTGTATTGCGCATGTGGAATGGAATGTTGCATTATCTTCTTCTTCTTTCTCGTTTTATTCTTCTACCCATTTCTTCCCTTTTTTTGCGATCTCCTGCTTTTCGTTCACTTCGAATACATTTTTTCCCTTTTATTTTCATTTCTTCTACCCTTTCCTTCCTTCTTTTTATTTCGCCTCCAAGGTTCTTGACTATTTAGGTTTGCTCTTTTCATATGACTAAACGGCTTTGATTACTTTAACTCCTATTTGTTTTTACTTTAGTTGATTTCTCATAGCCATACTTTTGATTCTTTCGAATTTTGATTTTGCTATTATTTCTTTTATTTTCTAGTTTGTGACCCATGTGTCAATGCCATAAATTAATATTGAGATAGTTATTCTTATTCTTTAGGATTTGGTGTCTATTTCGTTTTTTCATAATATTGTTTTGTATAACACAAGCAGGATTGCTAGACTCCCCAATTCATCGTTAGTACATGGATTTAGTGTAAAATTTCGGTCGCCGAGGTGAATAGAAATATTCATAAAAAAAATAGATATTGTTTTAAATGGGATTTTTATAGATACAATTTTAAAAGCTGATCTTTGCAGGGATTTTAATAACATAGTACAAAACCGATTTTAATGATGTGTTACACGTGGGTTCCTGAATGAAAATTCGAAAATTGTATATTTTAGATTTAAACACCTGATAAATGATAACTATATGGAAAAAGTATGTATATGTTTCTATTTTCAATTTTAAAATAATTTCCTTAAACGTTCGGGAAATTTAAATAATTAGTGATTCAAAATTTTGGTTTCTTAATCACCAGATAAAATTTCAACAATCTGTAAGTAGAAACTGGTTATCGTGGTGCTTAAACCACAAGAGGGTGAGAATAAATTAAAAGTGATTTAACATATTTTCCGATATAATCTGTTGAATTCCTTTGTAATTTTTCAAATCAACGAGTTACAATTTAACAGGATTATTTTTTGTCAACAAGTTCAATAGCATAACATGCTATTACTAGTTCATTTATATTCGAATTCGTAACGGACCGAAATCGATTTGTCTCGCATATTTCAATTGTAAATTATATTTGACAACTCATTGGTATTTGTCAAATAAATATGTAGCAAATATTCAGGTAAATTTCACTGGTGCTTTAATCTCAGTAAAGTAAAGACTTTAATAGATATTAAAAGATAATTAACAAAACAGTTTGAAAAAAATAAATCTGGTTTTAATTTCGCAATCATAAATTTAAAGTTAAATAATCATGAAATAATAAAGAATTTTATTCGGAATAAATCTTAAAAAAGAGTGTCCAATATTGGATTAGACTCTTATTCAGAAAATATAAAAATCGCCTATAAATCTGATAGGAAGGACGATAAAATTTATGCGAAAAACTTTCATCAGTACCCAATAAATCGCCGAAGTTTACTCTATAGATTGTTCCTCGCCTCCAGATCAACTTTTGACGAGATTACGCTTTATTTTTATTTTGGCGTTTTTGGGCGTTCTCTGGGATTGTAGTTAGAAAACTCGATGGCATGAAATAAGGGTTGCACGTGATCTATATATAAATACTTGTAGTCCTATTAGGTTCATTCAGTTCCAATAATTTTTACATTTTATTTTGAAGAAGTATTTGTGCTCCGTAATTTATTCATGAAAAAGGAAATTGAGCATAAATTCGTGTTTACTCAATTTAACAAGCTGCAAAGCACGCCTTAACTAATTAATTAAGTGAAATGTTCTCACTCCAAAAAATTATCTTAACAAACATTATATCTGCTTGTTGCGAAGAAAGAAGGGGGTCAATTAGTTTAAAAAAAATTGCTTTCTGGATCTCTCAGCCCTAGTTAAAAATCTGTCAGATTGCTAGCCACTCCAGACAAAAAAAGGACCTTTAACAAATTTTTCCAGAAACTTGGTAAAAAGTAAATAAAGTACGTATACTTTCTTTTTATTAAAAATTTACAACTAACTTCAATTATTTGCCCAATGTTAACAATGGGTAACAATAACGCATTTTTACAGATTAAAAGATGGTCTGTTTCTGTAGAAATCTCCACCGATTTTGTTTCTCTTGAAGTGTATATTCATTCAAGTTTCAATAAAAATTTATTATCATAACGGATTATTCCTTTGTTTCTTCAATTGGCTTCTATATGAATAGTTTAGGAATCAGTGGCCGGCAGACCTACGGTATTTTAACAAACCTTCTATTCTTTTTATTTACTCGATTATACATGCAGTATATAAGATGGAGGCACTTTAGTCCGACTGGCATTTCCTACATAGTCACTCAGGTACGAAAGGTCTAATAATTTGACCAAGTTCAACGTTAAGATATAAAGGCTCCTTCTTGAATATTTAAAATATTATATTATTATTATTTTCGAAAAATAACAATGGCAGACTGCTATGGCGGTTTCAAGCTCTTAGCAGAGACCATTAAAGAATTTATTTTTATTAGTCACTCTTACATAATAGAATATTGATAAAATAGGTCAAAAAATTTTATTAAAAATTATGCTTTGGACACTTAATTGGTTTTCTTCTTCCAATGAATAGATTTCTGTAAAATTTTTTTAACCCAATCACCAACAGCACTTAGAAGTTAGCCTCCATCAACCAATTAAAAACGTATAAAGTTTTTTGTTCATTCTAAGCATATTCCAGCAGGCTTAACAAAATGGGGGCCTTTTCTAAAAAAGCATTTTTCCAAATGGTTAAGATACAATTCGCTCGTAAAAATTGCTGGTTAAGTTTTCTCTTAAAGCGTGGTATAGAACTTGCAACTACGTTGTTTTAATTAAATTAATTAAATTCTTGATTAATATTTATAGCTATCTAACAGTAAAGAAAAGCTAGAACGTGTCATCATCAACACTTTCGATTTTTTGCCAGTGGACATTTTACAAGTGAAGTTTGAATCACGTTAAAAAGTTGTTGTAATAGATACTCCGTTATTAAGTAAACATCACGATGAGAGCCAAATACTTTTTGTTATTCAATATTATTTCTAATTAATCGCAGGGTCGTTCTTTCTATATTAAAGCAAGCAAGATTATAATCACAGCTGATAAAACCAACCATATTTTGCTGGGCAACTTAACATTCTGCTGATAAATTTTTGGGAATGTCAATATATTATTCATTAATAAAAAAGTCCGCCTCTTTGAGTAAGTTCTGTGCCATCTTTTTATTTTAAGAGAATATTATTACTCAAGTATTTTAAAAAATGCTTTTCAAAAACAACCTACTTCGTTAAGCCTTCTGGAACATGGTTAGAAAGAACAGGATATTTCATACGTTTTTAAATGGTTTGATTGAGATCGACTTCCAATTCACTATAGAAGATGAAAAGCAACTAAGTGAGCATTTTAATAATTCTGATGATGATATCGAGTAATAATTCATAATAATAAATAATGTGGAAAAATTTTCTGTTGACTGTTTGAATCAGTTACAAAACAGACCAAAGTAGTGTAAGAAATTTCAGAATATACAAATAGATCAGTTGGTTTTTTTGAACCAGAAGAGGTACTCTTCATTGGTTGCATGACCGTATTTTAAAATATCAATATCTTTAAGAAATCCTTTATCAACTAAGAGATACGCATTATTATCAGATTGACTCCAGGACCGCACCGTTAAGTAGTGATGGAATTATATTATATACAATACAAAAAACTGGATCTTAAACGTTTGTTTATTATTAAAATATCATTTATTTTGTTCACTACAATGTTTGTGTAGTTCTCCCTAATTTTTATTTTTCTGTGAGAAGTAACTTTGAATGTTAAATATCTACAGACATATGGCACCAGAGATTTAATTAAATATTCCTTATGAACTTAAAATTTTTAACAAGGAATAACTGCCTACTTGTAAATTGAGATTAATTTTCTAAGCAAATTTATTGAGATAAGAAATACAAGAACCATCTGGAATTTTTTTTTTTATGAAATGTTTAGTTCTGTTAGAGAAGCGAATCAGAATATCTTAAAGAAGTAGCGTGTTGTCCGGGTTTAGTGTTGGGTCAGAATATATTGAACGTTTTATGCTCAGTATATAAAATCGTATAATAATACTAATAAAAAAAAACATGTGTCACAAGATACTGTTCCTCAAATAAACATGGATGTTTAAGTAGTGGTGCGCTAATTTCTTCCGAAAAATAAAAACATCTATTATATATATATATAATTCGACATACCTCATAAAAAGTTAAGCAATCCAATATTTAAAAACTAATTAATGCGTGCAAGGTATAACATTCTGAATATCATTTAAGAACATCTTATTTTCAAAACAAATCCAAAGGATCATATAACGAAACACACATGACTACTAAGTAAAAAATATTATTTTCGCTCCTGACGCTGGATATGTTTTTATTATAGAAAGAACCATTTCAAACGAATACCTGGTCTCTATCAATTTATTTTTGTACAATACCTCAGCACAGCATTACTGATCTCAAATTACTAATACCACTATTCTTTTATTAAATTTCAAATTATAACCTGCTATTCTTGTATAATTAAATGAATGAAGTTCTCAAGTGTTTTAAGTTACATTCAGTTATCTAGTTCATTTGACGTATCTTTAAATTATTTAGGTGTATTTTAAGAGTAATGTGTTCTTCTTCTTTTTCTTCTTCTCCTTCTTTTTGTAATAGAACGATGTTTTGTCCTCCTGTGAAGTTTATGTCTAGCTGACATACCAACGTTTTGGGGGCCTACCAACTGGACGTCTTATGTCTGGTTTCTGTGTTTTGGCCCACTTAACAATTCATTCGGAATCCATACTTTCTACGTGATCTAATGGCGGCGCCTTGGTTCTACCCATCAAACGACATCTTGGATTCCTAATTCTCTTAAGGTAACTATGTTACGTATTTTATCGTCAAGTGTGGTCCCCTTTATTGTTCATAATATCTTCATCTCTGCTGATATCATTTTCCTTTTTGTTTCTGTTGTATCTGCCCTTTTCTGCGGTATGGGTCTTACAAATTCGTGTTTTACTTTTTGCGCTTATATATTTATTTTTCCATATAATCTCTCGTAAATATCTTGATATTCTAGCAGGTTTGCTCACCTGCTTATTCACCTCAAGTTAAATTTGTAGAGAAGGAGCTGCAGGCTGTCTTCATTTTCGGCAATAGGAATAACTTGATCGGTATAGCAGAGGATTCTCAGGATTCTCAGTTTGTATCCTGCTTTGACTTTATTTATACTTCCAATTATTTCATCCATTATTACGCACACTTAAATTTGCAATGTCATCGTAGAGAAAAGGACGAAAAAAGCAAAAGAAAAGTGCTTTTCAATGTAAATAAATATCGTTGCATATTTGAACGTTATTTTAAAATCTCAACACGTTTTTCTTATAATAATTTTCGATATTGTCCAAAATAAAGGCAGTTTACTCTTGAGCGAAATCATATTTTCTGAGAAACCTCATATATGTCTGAAAAATCTAATAGTTGCTTTTTAGTTTTAATACTACGTAGAATTTTTATGAAAAACCACTTTATTCCCAAAATTAATAATAAAAAAGTTTTCCATATGGAACTTTCGTATGTCTGCTATTTTTCTATTCGTTCTATCATGCTCATTCAATTTTCTAGAAGTAGCCTAGACTTTTTACTTTTTATATCTAGCACCAAAGCTCTTTTCAGATAAAAACAATGTTGGTATAATAGGAGTTTAAGATTAGCCTAAAGCTCCAGAAAAACATGTTTTCTATAAGGGCACAAGCAAAGATTTTTTCCTGGGATAACCTTAATGTAAAATGAGTTTAAAATTTATGAGAACCGCCAAATTTGAAAATTGCGAAATGCTCTAATATATTGATGTACATTGATGTCCAACCACAAAAAAAGATGTCATTATTTGCAGTTTGCTTGTTTCATCGTGTTATTCTCTTTTAAAAGAAATCTTACAATCTTACAAGTCTAAGCTTAATTTAACGAAGTAAAAATTTCCTATTGAAACATAACGGTCGAGTCAAAGAAGAATATAATTCTATTAAAAGTTTACGAAAGTACTTTCCAGATTTTTATTCGAATGTCTCCAGGATAACTAAGCATTATCGTAAAGTTTGGAATCCTATTGGAAAGGGCCACATGCAATTCTAGGAAACGACTAGATGATAGAGATGTACAGTTAATTTAAAAAGTGTTGAGAAGCAGAAAAAAGCAAGAAAACCGGAAGCGATTTTCGGACAGTAATCTAAATTGAGCGGGGTTAAATTGAACAGCGCGGCCTCAGCGAGCTCAGGTAATGAATGTTTATCGGACCGAATCTCAGATCCTCGACAAAGTGAGCAACAAGAAGAGGATAACTTTACCCCACGACGTTATTTACGAGTCGCTAGATGCAGCAGTAGATTTTTTTTTAATTAAATTTGTTTTTCTATCAGTTATAAAAACGGAGGAGCGATTTGAATTTAAGTTGGCAATATTGGCGGCTCCTTATTAATCAATGGGCAACCAGTTTCACACAGAACTGAATAGTGTTGACAATGACTTGACATGATTTTGTTTGACACTGACATTAACAGTCCTATCATAGACTATAGGTTACGTTTTGTTGCGTTTTACGTGTTTTTTAATTCATTTTCAATCAGTAAGCGCTTTTGTTTATATTTTTGCCATTTTTCGTGTTTATTATTGCTATTTCATTATTTTTTCAACTGCTCTTTAAATCAGTTCTTGTCAGAGCTCACTAAGTTCTTTTGATTAAATCTTTGTGATTATGGATCCTTCCACTCAAAGTACAATTAGCCTGAAAAAACAACGAAAAAGGTTGCATTTAAGACATTTGTCCCTTTTAGAGAAACAATACATAATGTATGTAATAGCAACTATTGGAAGATAAAAATTGCATAAAGATTTCCACCTAAATTCATTCATTGCTTTCGTTTTGAAGTATAAATATGGCGTGTTACTTTTTGGTGTACAGCCAATTTTTTTTGTTTAACAAGAATTCCAGCAGAAATCTGCTACTAACCTAAATTAAAGAAAAATAAAGGGTACACATTTACGAGCTGTATATGGTATATAAATAAGGAAAACCCTTCCTTGACGGTTTTCATCATGTATTTTTAGGAAAGCTGAAACTGACATTTTACTTACGGTGACATCGCTAAGCAACTCATTCGATCGACGGCACTTCAGGCTCCCAACGGTGTCTCTACTTGATCACTCTCCCAAGTAGTAAATTCAGTTAAAAATGGGCAGCAGAAAGATTTGGAACAAGAAAAAAAGTAAATAAACAAAAGGTTATCCATAACACTCAAATGTGGTACACAGGTTCAAACCCAATGAAATACAAAATCAAAACACATACATTTTATTTAAATACAATAAAAAACCATCACAAATGTTTTATACAATAGTAAAACTTACCAAATATAACAATAGTGAAAACAATAATGTTAAAAAATTCAACGTAAAGAGAAGACTTTCCTTATCTCTCACAAAATGAAAACTTAACTAAATTACATAATTCATGTGTTACAAAATCCAAAAATCACAGTTATGAAACATATTTAGTTGTATGTAGAGTTTGAAAAATAGGTAAAAATGTCAAACTAAAGGTACTGAGAAAAAATTTAAGAACTCAAATTTAGTAATAATAGGTATAAAAATTGGAAGCAGGAACATGGAAACACAAGAGTAGGGGTTTAATAAGATCCCAACAAAAGAATAATAACCCAGTTTTGGGTAGGGAAAAAAAATGACCTTTAAGGGGTCGAAACTAGTTGTCTTTAAATAAAGTTTATGTGGTTTGATTTTGTATTTCATTGGATTTGAAAAACGTAAATATTCATATCGTATGCTGCACATTTGTAATTGTTGCTTAAATTTTGAAATAAATTTCTGGTGGTTATGAAAGTTTATTAATTCGTAATATTTATCTTCTAAATGTAATCACTATTCTCCTCACCGTAGTATTATATCCATATGCCTACAATAAAACATTTCCTTCTTCTCTTTTCTTACATATATCTTTAAGTAATATATACTATTCTCCAGTAATAAATTTTATCTTTAATGAAAAGCTTTCCCTTTAAAAAAATATTAACCCTGCATTTTAACTCAGTCCGCCTACGTTTCTTAGGGCTAAAAGTCCACTAACTACCAACACAGTGTAGGGGGTAACATCACTCAAAGCTGTGGGGTGTTGATCCACAAATACATACAGAGCGAAGTGAGTTAATTGCTAATTGCTATTTGAGACGGTTGCCAAGCGACAGTGATTTAGTAACTTTCTCGTTTTTCCCTATTCTGCACTGTGAACCTCAAGCGGCATGACAGGGCCAAGACTAATAAAATGCATTCTTGTAAACGTATACCAATTATTGTTAAATTCAAAAATGAGAGTTTACATTTATCGGCACCGGATTTATTCTTTACTGATTAGGCAGCTACTAAAAGTTTTTTCTCATTTTTAAAACAATAGGTCACCACTACCGGTTGGAACATTTTAATATATGAATCAAAGAAGTGCAGAGAAATGAAAAATAATAACATCGAACAAGTACAATAATATAAATGTGGTTAAAATGATCTTAAATACTGCAGAATAACTAGATGTGTCTTAAGACTAATCGGGAGAAGAGGATATTAACTTATTGTAGGTTAAGGTAGCCGATGTTATTCCTATTTTTTTTTAAATAATTACTTTTTCGCCAGACATAGGAATGTATGAAATAGCGACTAAGTGTTAACTTCTTCACTTTTTAAAGAATAAAGAAAGTATTGGCTTAGTTTCGATATTTATTTAAAACATAAATTTAATAAAAAGAATACATATAATAAAATAGCAACATTTTAATGGAACAAGGAAATTGGCAAATATTTAAAATGAAATTTCTCCCATATGGATTAAATAAAAAATTTGTAATATTTTACATTTTATTAAATTGTAGTTATAAAAGTCAAGGGAATAATTGTACAATTATTTTCAAATTTTCTTAACATTAAAAGAACTGTTTTAGATATGTTTAAAACAATTTAAATAGCTAATTCTCATTTTTTATTTTCAATTTTTATTTGGTCCAAGAAAATGGGATTTGCCCCTTCTGAAGAGCGTTAGTCTTTCCTGAATTCAGTCAGCCATAAAATATAGCTTGGGGTAGATAATAAGTAAATCTGCTTGGTACAAGAATATACAAAAATTCTTGGAAACTGGTGCAGTGGAATTAATATCAGAGACAGGGAGACGAAATGAGATGGGATGGAGTTCTTAACGCCATAGAAACCAGATCGATTCTGAGCCAAATTAAAATTCTGATTAGTTTTATTTTTTTAAAAAGAATGTCTTTAGTATCAAATCAAATCAAAATCCCATTAAGACAGTTGTAGCAGAGAAGATACGTTAAATTTATCGAAGTGTTATTTCTTTTTCCTGATATTATAAGAAAAATTCAACGAGATATTTCCAAACCACATTCTGCAAGTAATTTGAAATCTAGATGATATCAGTAAAAATGTTTTATAGATACATCTACATGTAAATAATTTATCGCTAATATGTATAAAACATCAAAATTATATTTTTTTAAAGGAATGTGCATTGTACTTTAATACTGCAATTTAGTTATTGAACTGATTTCAACGATACATCATCATACTTAGTTTAAATATTAACGACAGTGAAAACCACTCAATATGGAAAATATATTTAAAGGTATCGCAGCTTTTAAATCAACGATTTTTTTAGTTTCGTACAGAACATTAATCTTTCATTATAATCTTATGAAAAGTGAAAATTGGAAATAAGTATTGTTTAATGCAATAAAATTACAATAGTAGATTAGCCTAACAAAGTTGATATTTTCAAGTTACGACTGTCATTATTCTGTAAAATTATAAACTATAAACAACAACAAATAATAAAATATATGAGAATAAAACAAAGTAACAAATTTCGTCAACCACAAATTTTTCGATTGTAAGTTTATATTCGTTGAGAACATTATTGTTAGAGCTATTCATCAAAAAATTAAAACCAGCAAACCAAAAAAAAAACAATTATTTAATTAAACGCAACGTTAGTTTCGACGATGTATTATTTAATATTTATGACATACTCTATATTTATATATATATATATCATGACATTTTTAAAATCTTGAGAATGCAGCTTAATTTTTAATAGGTGAAAATTCAGAAACTCTTTTCACTTAATTTGAGAGCCTTCGCAAAAACTTTATTACATAAATATATCAATTTGTAATAATTTTACTTACAGTGGTTGAGATTGTTTTTTCTATAACTATACATCATTGTAGAATAGAGAAAAATTTTTTTTTATAAAATAAATATAATTTTTTAATCTTTACCATTAATATATATATATATATATATATATATATATATATATAACCTCTGGCATTCCCTTAAAGGCATCTTTATATAGATAGTGTTTTGAAAAGAAGTAACACTCATTTGTATTTAACAGACAATTTAGGAAACCAGCAAACACTTACGATAAAATAAAATATAGTATTTACTAATTATGCATGTGTATTTATCAAACAAAGAAATCTTAATAAAGTTTCTGCAGTGTCAAAGTTGCACTAACTAATTTTCGTTTTAGTGCTAAAAAAGAAAAACTCTTAGAATACATACAGTTTATCTAAAAATACCTCTTTAAATTTCTTTCTGAATCCACTTATAAGGAAAACTATATTCCCAGAGGCTTTTCACTGGAGACAAACTACTTAAATTGATTATATCTGGTAAATTCCGAGAGAATTCGATTAAAATAATTGCTTTACTTTATACTGTAAATGTTTGGTTTGTGTGGATTTAAAAAACAGCTAAGAGGTTACTTCTAGAAATTGTGTGTCGTGAGTAAAAAACATAAAGGCACATCAACTAATAAAACTTAATTGAAAAATTTTAGAAGAGCTGGAATAAAATTTTGGCCAAGCTTAGTTTCATGCATCAGAGTAGTATTAAAGGAGCATGCAGTATGTATTGAATAGAGATCATTAAAAATATATACCTATTACTATTAATATAGGTACAATTAAAGCTCGAGCACTCAGTCATCTCAATTTTCCCACCAACGAGAATTAGTTGGTTGCTAATTTTTCTAGTTCATATTACATTATAATTAGTTTAAGTTAATGAAATAATTTGAAATGTTAGATGATGATATGTCATTATTTTAAACTATATTCAAACGTAACATGATTCTATTATTGTCATGTTGGCCCTTTTCTTAATTTCAACATATTAATTTTACAGAAATAGACAGGGCGATCAACTTACACTCCGAACTTTGATATCTCCGTTACTTTGAGAAAGAGGAAAGACTGTTTTAAATAAAAGTCATAGATAGAGTCAAATAAATCAAATATTTTTTAATGTCATAGCATAGAACTTAAAAAGTTATCATAGGGACATATAGACCGTTTTTAATGATTTTCAACGGTTTGGCTGCTACAGATATTTAAATAAAAAAAATGTGATTTTCAGGTGGTTGTAGATCCTTTATTAAGCATAATAGACATGAACTGTTATACATCATTGAAATTTGCTCGACAAGAGGTTTTATAAAAATGTAAAAATATAAAATATACGGGGTGTTCCATTGAAAAAATTATAACTTTGATATTCTGTGACCTTATGAGACACCCTGTATATTACAAATTAATTTCAAAATGTGAAGCTTGACTCTATCTATATCTATATCTATAATAAAAGTTGATCACCCTGTATATATCGATACAAATGTTTTACCCTTTTAATAATTTAGTTATCCTTTAGTAGCTTCATTTTTAACCTCTCTGTGTATGTAGAAACAGAAAGTACATAACGTCAACTTGTATTTCCGCCGAACACACTTGAAGGAAAAACAGCGATACATCATCTGTAATCACTACTTCTTCACCCGAACATTATACGCATATCTCTTCATGGCCATTCGGTAGACAGACAATATTTTAAGAATTTAAATTTAATCAGCATAATACAGTGGCACGCTCGCAAAACGTGTATCAAAATGGAATAAGAAAAATAACCGCCATAACTCCTGATGGGTGCCGAGTTGACAATTGCTTCTCCCCCAGTATCTCATCGCTGCGTCAAGGGAACAATGTTTCAAACAAATGTTGCTCTGTTGCTGTCTTTATGAGAGCTGCCGAAGCTAATTTCGAATTGAGCTCGATAAAAATTCACAGTGCGCGATTGAGATACTTTTTTGTCTAATTCCCAAACTGAATAGCTCTTAGATCTCGAATTATATTGCCCAGAATGCTATATATTGTTTTTTTAATTTACCCTTTTTAAGTATTCATTTTAGAAACTAAAGTGCATAATGTTATTGTATGAACGCAGAGGTTAATTTTAAGATAGAAGAGCGATTAAAAACGGGAAATCATAAGAGAATGAAGTGTGCAAGAAATAAATTGGAGTTGGTTTATAATTTACCATTCATGATCGCATATATGTGGTTGGGATAAAGTACGGACCAAGTAAATATCTTTAAAACGAAAAGGACGATATTTATAAAATTTTGTTCTTTTTTTACAAATTGTTTCCACTAAACCTAGTATGGACGAATTCAAAATAACAAGCTCTTTCAAAATATGCAAAAATATACAGGGTATCCGATTTGAATTAAAAAAGTTGAGAGGATTTCCGGTTAAACTGGAAGTATATTATTAACAAAAAAAATATAGATCAGGTGCATTTTTCCCATTGCACTTACGTACAAAATTTCATAAATATCGTCCGTTTCGTTTTAAAGATATTTACTTGGTTCGATACTTTATCCCAACCCTGTATAAAGTGGATATCATACAAATAAAATAAATTCAGTACCTTCATATTTTGAACTTGTCACTAATATGTCGATCTATTTATCTATTATAATGGATACTTAGGCCTATTGATTGGACTAATGGCTCACGTGAGCTTCTGGTGCTGACGTTACCGGCATTTTTTTATATAACAACTGGCACATCATTGGAAAGATGATTCAGATGGGAATTCAGCACGATATATGGTTCTTGAATCGCATTAAAAATTAACCAGAAAAAAATAATTTCCAAAATAAATTACAGTTAACGTTAGAGATGCCCGTAATGTTTACTTTGCGTGAATTGACAATACTCCTATCTTTAATAAAAATGGTTTCTAATTTTGTTGAAATATATGGCGTGTTAGATATAATGGTGTTGGTAATGTGTATATTCAAGTCATCTAAATCAAGTGGTTTACATTTGTAAATAACGGTCTTGAGATATCTCCATAAGAAAACATCTAGAAGATAAAGTTCAGGTGACTTCGCTTCCAAGCAAACGACAAGATCAATGTATTAGCAGACAACACCATGGTAATGAGGTGGCGTGGATTTCTTCTGTTGGGATAAAAATTTTTCAATAAGGGCATTACACAATTTCGAAGAAAAGCGAAATAAATTGCAGTTTTCCTTGAAAGTGAATGATGCCTGCACAGACATTTCAGCATTTTAGGTATACATTGTCAGCAAACATGTATCAGCAAAAAACGAATTAATTTTGTCCCAGACTGTTACTATAAAGCATTTAAATTCCAAGCGCCCGTAACAATGTTGCTATAGGCATGACGTCACATAGCACGAAGTGATAGAGCGCAGCGGTTAGATGCAATTGTAGTTTTGTTTACAACGTGTTTATGTATTTTTCCGATTATTTTCTTTGATTTTGTGGGTAAACATTTTAGTTTGCTTGTGATTTGTGTCCATATTATAATATACTATGACTGAATCAGGCATTTCCTTTAATGAAGTTCCAATATCTTTATGTAATTTACGATGTGGTGATGGACCAACTGACACGCCCCTGTACAACTAAAGCTAAACAAACTGTTGCCATATGACATCATGTGACTAAGCGAGCGTTGAAAATCGTTTAATATGCTTCCAGAACTTTACGCATTTTTTGCCAAGTTATTTTTTTTAAGAAATAATATTTGGGTAATGCTCTTTTTAGATATAAATAAATGATATTATTAATAATGCTGTCAAGTTCCCCATTATCTTCCTTTTTCATATCTTCTATAGCACAAATTTACCATATATTATAGAACTAATTGTATTGTTTTAGATCTTATCTCTTTCTAGATTTTACTGTTTCGCGCAACCTCTTGGATCTTACCCTATTTACCTATTTCCCTTGTCTTTGTCGAGCCTGTCATATTATTTATCCGATAGTCCGTGCTTTAATATGAATAATAACGAGGTTATTAATTATTAAAAGTAAAAAAAATATTAAGTTAAAAACTAAGCTACTGAAACTAATTTTTATAACTAAAAATGACTCCTATTGATTACAAAAAATAAATAAAATTAAAAATAATTCTAAACCTAAAAATAAAACTTGTACTTTCTACACTATATAAAGCAACCCTTACCTACAAATCGTGTATGCAATTTATTTACATTTATCTTACGCCAAACTATTTAGTTTTAATTACAGAATTTTGCCTCGAAACCGGTAGTTTTTCTGTGATAAATGAAATTTATAGACTGTGAGAGTAAAGGGCCTATTAATTCTTCATTTTACCTCATGTTAATATATGCTAACACATGGCAATACTCACTCATTTAATGTAATTTCCAATTCCTTCAATCCCTATCTTTAATTTGCCCATATGATAAATAGGGGTCCGATATACAAAATGGACCAAAATTACAGAGCAATAACTCTAGGAGTAATAGATCACCCAAAAATATATTTATATATTTATCTATTTATCTTCAAAAATCGCTTAATATTGTGCAACTATTAGAAAGTTCTTTACGATAATTAGTTTTCATGAATGTCCTTCGAGAGTGGTGCCAAAACAAATTAACAGTTTGAATGGTACCCTAGGGTATTAAGATAAGCTATTTACGCATTTTGTCCTGATTCTTTAAATTTACCAAAGCGCTTTTTAAGGGGCTAGTTACCTTTCTTAGAAATATTTATTTTGTTAAATTGACTGTTTCTACCCTTATAGTTCTATAAATTTCTTAGACACAACTATCAAAAGAATAAACTATAATTTTCTTTAAATTATCAAACACCAACTCATAACTCAATTCACCCTGTATCACATAAATTAGCAGCTTAGAATTCAATGATGCATACAACCTTTTCAATACCAAAGTGTGGGATGATTTAAATATGATAATACAAATAAAAAAAATCGCAACCTCTACTATATTATAGATAATTAAGAGGTTGTTCAATAAAAAGGAGGAAAAGGTTACCATTAATTTCGTATTTCTGAAACAACCTAAAGAAAGCAGATCATACAGAACTATTACATAGTTTGGAAATATTTCAAATAAAATATTAAAAATCAATATCAACATCTTCTGTAATATCTTTTACGGCAAAAACCAATGTTAAGTTTATTCTTATTAAATGTAAATCCGAAAATCTCTAATTTAAAGAAATTAGGTATTTACAAAGTAAATTGCACGAATTGTAAAACTATATTGGTCAGACCCTTAGAAATTTTGAAATAAGATACAGTATACACACGAGCTTATGGATTACAATAATCTGATAAGTCACATTATGAAAAATACCCCATTTACACTAAACACAAACCTACATTTAATAACACAATTGAAACAACAGTGGAAGCCCTTCATATAAGTGACAAAAAGCAGGAAATTGATTTTTTGAAGGAGAAAATATATAATACTAACCAATGTTTTAGATAATGAAGAATAGTTATTATTGCTTAGAAAATTAATAATATAAAATCATACTGTATATATGTCTTGTCTGATGCTGATCAGTTCGAATATTTATAATGGAAAGCAAGCATATACATGAAGAATCTATCAATTTTAACATTAATGATGCCTGAATGACGAAACTTAAGTCATATAAGAATTTTTACAAAACTTTTTGAAAAAATGTTTAAATTTAAGATAAGCATAATTTATTTTTTATGTTATTCTTTTTTTTTAATATATACTAAATTAGTAAATTGAGTTCAAAATATCGCTAGTTACTTCTAGGGGTTGTTGTACCTATAGTAAGCGAATTTAGACTTCATTAATTAAAAAAAGAGAATAATATCTTTTCCCAAATATTAAAGAGAACCTACAATTTTGGTGGATAAGCACAAAAAGTTTGAAACCATTTAAAAATAAGAAAGTGTCTGTATCCAAATAAATATAGTAATTTATAGTAATATATAGTAATTTCAAAATTATTATGTAATTCAGTGTAATAAATTAATTTTAAATTGAACAGTTAAACATTTTAAAATTACTGAAATATTAGTTTATGTACATTATACTTTCCTAAAAATAAATTTAACATAAACAAAAGTGCGCTCTCCATTGCTTTTTGTGTTACGGATAAAATCTAAAATTTATCAACATTCAACAACTTGGGCCAGAGCTCATTTTAGTGGCAATTATTCGCTGTCTAACTGACACTGATGGACTCCGGATTCCGAGGAACTTGACAAATTCTGATAAAATATGGTACGGAGGAATGAAGGGTTACCGCAAACAACTTGTTTATTTTCCAGCTAGTTTGATTGGATTCGAGTAACGCAAAGTAAGAAAAGTTGAGACGGTCTATTTGATTTGCAGACAAGATGAGATGAATATAAATAGTTAGTTGTTTAGAATAGTCATGAGTGTTGAATATATATGTATACAGAGTGGACAAAAAGTCTGATAACGGCCAATTATCTCGTAAACTGTTAGTCCGAATTCAACAAAATTTGGGATACGGAGATACCAGCTTTAACATTTGCAATGTTGCTAGATTTGCCGTTTCTCTGATATTATTAGTCGCTTTTTTTTACAAACTATTTTCAACTACATTAAAATGTAACAATTGAAAGATTGACTTAGCTCTGCAAGACTTGCTGGTTTAGTTTTATAAACTGAATTTTTCAAGTATCCAGAATAAAAATAATTTTTAGGATTGAAATCAGGTGAACGTGGAGGCCATACAGACTGCATAAAATAATGAGTGTTGCATATGGTTGAACTCGTATTGAAGAGAAGGTTGCCAAAAAGGCTGAATATACAGGATAATCTATTTAAAAAGCCAAAGTGACTAATAATATTAGAGAAACAGCCAATCTAGCAACATTGCAAATGTCAAATCTGGAATCTCCGTATACCGAAATAGGCTTGTCCCACATTTTGTAGAATTCGTACTAACAATTTACGAGATAATTGGCCGTTTTCAGACTTTTGGTCCACTCTGTATATATATATATATATATATATATATATATATTTCTAGTTTATAACCTATTTGGTGCAGTCTAAAATAAATAATTTAGTAATAACCCTGAGTGATTTGAGTTTATGTGAAAATTCATTTTATTTTGTTAGTTTTAAAACTGAATGACACTCACACAATCGCACATAAATTACAATAATACTTCGGAGTTGAACCCTTTGATTAGCAAACATGATAACCACCTCTTATCTCGCATAGATCCTTTCCAAGTTGAATCGACCGTATTTTTTTAATAGCATGTAATTTTGCTTGAAATCTAGTAAATTACAGAAGCTTCCAGATTATTTGATTCTGAGCCCGCAGACTCCAGCTTCAGTTCCTTTTGCTATTTTAGTGCCATTTTATGCCATTTCTGTTTAATGTCAAAATAAAGTTAGGTCCCATTTCGTATTTCACTTTTGTGGTAAATTCTTACACAAAGTTGAACTTTCTTGACATCGTATTCTGTTTTAGGTTTGAACAATAAGAGAAAGCAATAATAGAAAGGGTTTAGGCTTGTGCCTAATGATTCCCTCTCTGACCATCCTTTATGTATTCTTTTTCGTCGTGCCTTTCACTAAAGGGTGTGAGGCTTAGGACCTACATAGCGGCCTTTATTCACGTTTCCGTTGCTTAATGGATATTTAAGTAGTACTGATAGCGAATAATATTGTATAAAAAATGTGAAATAAGAAATTTATAAAGAGTCAGGACAGAGACCAGATAAATTGAAGTAAGAAGAAGAGAAGAAGGTAATAGAAGGGGAAATCAATAAAAAAAGTTTAGACAAAAAAAATTGGATTTTTGTAAAAATTTGTTTTATTATTATTATATTTTACTATCATTATTACATCAACAAAAAATGTGGGCCGACAGGGGCTACTAATGTAAAATAAGAACTCGCTTGTGGTAAAGGCTACTTTGAAATAATGGAAGGATTGAAATTTAATATAGTAATTAATAATAGGTTATTTCTATAATAAATCTATAATATTTCTCTTAATTCATAATAGTTTTTAACCGGAAAATTTGTCGGTAGAAATATGGCACAGAGAGAGTTAAGAAGTTATAAAGATAAAAGACAAGAAAAAGGAGATATTATTAAGAAAGATCAGGAACAGAAAAGAGGACTATACATAAAATAATTTAAAAACTAAATTTATTATGTTTAATGAGGACAGAAATGAATAAGAAACTTCAAGAAAATAATAAGAAATTTGAAGAACGAAATGACAAATTAGATCAGAAAGTATGACTAATAAATTTAAAGAAACTAAAAAAAAATGAGGAAATAAATAAAAAATAATGAAAATCGAAAAAGTATATGGAGATGTATTGAATTAAATGAGAAGTATATGAATAAACTAAATCTAAAGAAAGCGTAGACCATTAACAAAATAAAATATAGAAAGACAAATATTTAGTAAGAAGTATAGAAGCAAAAGTAGTCAGTTTTGATAAATTAGGGAAAAATGAAGGAAAAGAAATTCAAAAAAGAAATTCAAAATTAAAAGGAGAAGTAGACTTTTTAAAAAAGCAAGGAGAGAAGTATAAAATGAACAAGAATGTTAAAGGATATACAGACAGTAAAATTAATTTTCCGTTAACGTAAGCAGAGAAAAAAAATAATGGAAAACATAATAAAATGAATAAAAAGATTCTGTTATATATATATCAGAAAATATAAGTAAGAAAGTAAAGAGTAGAAGACCTTCAAAACATCTACAAAAATATATTTGCCTAAAAAGAAGTGAAAAAAGAAATATTGAAACAAAAATGAATGAGGGAAGAAGTCGTTATAGAAACAAGAAAATATATTAAAAATAAAGATAGTTCAGGAATTAACATTTAAATCGATTTATGGTGGAGATTTGTCTGAGTGTAAGTTTTTTCGCGGTTTTATAGTAGAATTTTAACACTTCTAGTTATATGGAAAAAAAGGTACTCTTAATTTAGCTGATTAGTGTTGAATAGTTTTAAGTATAAGTACCTAATTCATTAGTTCTCCAAAAGAGGTTATTTTTTTTTATTTTGCCTCGAATTTTGATATAAAATTTTATAATATTTTCATTTTTTGTTAATGAATGATTTAAATGTGCCAAAATATTCAGTAATATACATGAAAAAATGAATAATCTAAACGTAAAAAATATAGAAGGTTGAGGTTGTTGGATGAGGTCCAGAAAATTAAAGCAAAAACAAAAATTTATTTCGTGTCCTGAAGATGGCCCAATAAAGGACCGAAACGTTGGCAATGAAATAAAAAACAGAGTTCTTGTTTCCATTTTCTGGACCCCATCCAAAACGTCAATCTTCTATATCCATCTAAGTCGAAAAGCACACAAGAAAGTAAAAAAGTATAGTCGTTTCTGGTAAGTTTTGATTAATAGGGAAAGGGATGAATATGAATATATCAATACTATTTATGTAAGTCTAGATTAAAAACAAGTAGCATAAATGAGATAGAAACGTTTTTACATGTATGTTTAAAATCCTTACTTTAAACAGATTTAGCTGAAGGTCATGTAAATCAAGTACCTGATTTCAAAACATATCTCATTAGTTTAAGCGTTTTATTTTAATTTTTTAATTAGATTGAGCAAGTAATCTTTTTTTAAATTTTGTTTAGGGAAATTAAGCTACTAGCTTATTTACAAACTTTTATTTAAATATGAACATGAGTGTTTTTAGTTATAAATGTGTTCTGAGTAGGCATTGTTACTGTTTCCCGGCGTCGCTTTAGGAATAGGTTGTCTTTAAAGATTAGATATTTTTTTATTTGTTTGTTAAAAACATTAGTGTGTATTACAAATTATGTATGTATATAAAATGTTGTTATTTAATTATGAAATTTATATCTACAATAAACAACAATGCGGATTCTCTCTTAGTTTAAAAGTCTAACGTTTTGCTGGAACTCATTCTGGAAAGATTTATTTCATTTAATGAAAAATTAGATAGTGGACTATAAAATATCAGTAGAGTTTTTAAATAGATCACGTCATATTTTTAGCTATAATCAATTAAAAATACTTTTAAGATAGTATATTCCGTAACAAGATTAGAATGAAAAAATGCGATACGAGTCGAACCACGAGTATCGAATTTTGTTATTCTAACCGGGCAATAGACTATATTTTCTCCACGACCCGAAATGGACTCTATTTTCCACTCATTATTTTATTTAAACTAAAATTTGTTATTAGGGCACCGCCATCTACATCTGACATTCACAGTTTTGACATCCATGGCTGTCGATATTGTTTAGAACAATTACGGAATATTCATTCCATCACTTGTTATGGAATGAAAATACATACAGAACAGATAAGAAGCAAGTGTTTTGGACTAAATATTCTCTCTCAAGTGTGAGAATGTTTAGATTATATTTTTAACAATGATTTTAAAATTCCACTAATGGTATGTTATGCTTCAGTTGCAGAAAAGTTGTTGCTTGTTTTCTAATTACAATTAAAAATAAAAACAAACTAATATTTTGGTTTTCAGTATTTAATTAGCTCTAGAAAAATATGCATGCACGAAAATACCACATATATTATCGATAAAGAAAGACCAAAGCAAAACGCTTAAACTAGCTACTATAGTAATAAGAGGAGATTGTCTTTATGGGCACTTTTTAAAAAGATGGATAACTAGGTGGTCCGTTTTCCCTGATGCGCACAAACAACATGTTTCTAACTGTGTTTCAGATTTAAGCTAAAAACGGTGGAAGAAACATATATAAAACTCTAGCTTTTTAGTAAACTTTTACGTCTTCTACCGTCGTGGTGTCTCACAAAAAACAGCATTTGTGCTTCTGTAGTAAAATCTCATTATTTATTCCATTACTTAATGGTAATATTATCGTCAACTGCCTGTTTGCATCTGATTCCTCAACTTGCTCCTATAGCGAAATAATTAGAGAATCTAAAACTCGTACCTCCTCTTCGAGATTTAATGACAAATACGGAGAATTCCGTCATTTAATTAACCTTGTTCCACCTGATACTATAAAGACAAATATAACTAGTTATACGTGTTAAATTCCAGTTCTAAATTCTGAATTAGTAATTTGCTGTGCCGCAATTAGGAGGCGTACTCTCACGTGCTTTCATATTTAGTCACAAATTGAATTTCGTAGAAAGTAACAAAGAGAAGTCATCAGACATCGGATATAGTGGGAACATATTAATTTATTATGCGAATATCAATGGAAAAAGGAAATAAAATTGGGTATTATTTTTGTGAAAAACTATTATTTAGAGAAAGGGATACTATCATGATGCAGAAGCAGTAAATAAAAATTACTGTTTTTTCTACAATATATATTGTTACAACCGTGAATTCACATACCTCACACTTGAAGAAACAAAACCGTTTTAGAACGGGATTTTCTCTACAGTCGCTCGAAACGTATATGACGGTCCTAAAGCTCATGTACATTTTAAATTTCTATGACATAAATGAAGAACATTCAAGGGATTTTATTATCAAGTAGAACCCCTAATGGATGTAATATATCTCTGAGAATGTTCTAAAAAAATCTCTCTGGTTATTGGGTTTCATTTAGAATAAAGATGGACGGTCCCAAGCAACACATTTAGTCTCAAGAACAGTTATTATAGAAACCGCAACTTTTCAAAAGTAAATGCTTCAAACCTGTTACCTATTTTGTAACTTAAAAACATTTTTAAATTCAATGAAACTACCCGGCTATTATTAAAATACTTTTTAAAAAAACTACTATTTTGAAACGGCAAAGCTTTGAGGAAGTTACTAGTTTGTGAAACTAAATTATGACTTACAAGATGTGCTACTTTAAAAGTAAAGAAACTTTAAGTAACATACATAGAACCCGGATACCCTCCAGTAGAAGACTGTGTTCTCTTGAAAGTAGCCGATTCTTTAACATGCCACCATATATTGAATTATACTTAAAATTGCTACCCTATGGTATCAGTATGATATTTAGGAACATCAAATTCAACAAAATGGCTTCCATATTAATTCGTCTTATAGATATTCATCTAGTTTTTATAGAAACCTTAAAAAATAGCAAACGACCAAGCGTAACTTAATTTACCTGTTAATTACACATAACAATAAGCATCTAACAATTCTAATTTATCTAATCTAATAACACTGACAATATAATATCGGTACCTAAAGAAAGGATATATTTAAGAATAATTTAAATATATTTTCACCATCAAAACATTTACAGGTGTAGTTCAATTTGGTACAGGATATAGAAAAATTGTATTTTATTCTTCAAAAAGTATGAATATGGTAAAGTTTTAATTAGCGGTTGGTTCAAGTTTACATTTTTGTAAATGTACTTATAAAGTGGCAAATGGGATCTTGGTGGCGTATTGCACATTATCTGGATCTTTCTAGTAGTAAGGTAGAAAATGGTATTATGCATTTATATTAGGATGGTTCCGATT
The DNA here is from genome assembly GCA_951812935.1 of Hermaeophaga mercurialis. Lineage (NCBI taxonomy): Eukaryota > Metazoa > Arthropoda > Insecta > Coleoptera > Chrysomelidae > Hermaeophaga > Hermaeophaga mercurialis. Next base: position 39,297,432 of record OX638361.1, on the reverse strand, counting down.
GTTATTTTATCGTAGCGAATACCTTAAAAGACACAACGGTTGGAATTTGCTACCTTGTAGATGATTAATATAACACAGATGCAGCAAAAGGTACTGTGAGGTACATAGTTACAATTTCCGCCATTTAAAAAATTAAAATACGAGGATGGGTTGATTAATTCGCGGCTTACCATACTAGGCCATGGTTTTTCTTTGTAATTTTTATGATTACATCTAGTAACATCCTGTCACAGTTTGACATTAAAATTCTGTCCGAGTCTCTCAAGTAGTTTTCATTTAGTGTTTTATCAAAGTTTGTAAGTTGTCGGTGTTAAAAAGTGGATGGCGGCGTTTAAATGTGGACGTACGAGCATTAAAGATGCACCACATCCAGGAAAGCCGAAAACGCGACTTCTTCTGAAATGGTCGAGAAAGTCCACAGAACAGTACTGCAAGATCGTAGATTAAAGTTGGATGAGAGAACAGAGATTGGATAAGAGAGCAGAGATTGGATGAGAGAGCAGAGATTGGATGAGAGAGCAGAAGATTGTAGGAATTTCAAAAGAACTAATACATCATATCCTTCAGAAAGTTGTGTGCATAAGAAACTTATCGACTAGATGGGTGCCGCAACTCCTTACATCTGAACAAAAACTCATCCAAAAAATCATATTTGAGCTATGTTTGAACTGTTTCAGTGCAATCCAACAGATTTTGTGCGCCGATTCGTAACAGTGGATGAAACTTGAATACACTATTATACATGAGAGACCAAACAATGGACAGCAAAGAGTGGACCGGTTACCAAACAGATGAAAACAGTTCTTTCAGCCGGAAAGGTAACGGAGACTGTTTTCTGGGACGCAAAAGAAAATACTACGTTAATCTTCTAGAACAGCTCTACCAAAAAATTCAAGGAAACTGACCAGGGTTGGCCCAAAGAAAATCTTGTTTCATCAGGTTGCACCATGCCACAAGTCGGTTATTGCGATGACTAAAATTAATGAGCTGGGGTTTGAACTGGTACCTCACGCACCCTACTTCCCTAATTTGGCCCCATCGGACTTCAGCCTGTTCCCCAACTTGAAGAAATTTAATGCGGGAAAGAAATGTGCTTCAAACTTGGAAGTGATAGACGCGACAAACAGTTATTTTGAAGAGTTGCCAGAATCTGCCTACAGGGATTGGATAAAGAGTTTAGAACATCGATGGACCAAGTGCATTCAACTAGAAGGAGAATGTGTTGATAAATAAAAACAAATATATTCTTCTAAATTATTGTTATGTTTGTTAGGCCGCGAATTAATCAACCCAACCTCGTATGTTATCAAGCCGTTATTTTTAAGTTCAAAAAATGTAAATACAGTACTATTTCCGATGAACTAACAAAATAATCTTAATATACTTTCTGCAATTTATAAAAATATTTTTTATTAAATAAGTGTATATATAGACGGCGCTTTTATTTCTTCAACCTGAGTTTCAAAAATTTACGATAAATTTTCATTCGTTTGTAAATTTTGTATCCAATTTGAACAATAGATGAATTATCTAGATATTATCAGTTCTGGTTTTACAGCCATATTAAGTATAAGTATTAAAATAATGTTATGGAAACCTTAGTGAATAGGATAACAAATTACATTGAGATAAGTAATATTTTAGAAATATCAGAAATATCGGAAATTAACGCTACTAGACCGGATCTATCCATGAAGTTGTAGAAACTGTAGTCGGAACGTAGCAAATACGACTTGGCTATGTGACATTTGTTCCCCACGTTGGTACCAGGAACGGATTTAATCCGTTCTTATTACTTAGCGGCAACTAAGGCAAACCACTATGGAGTGACATATTTAGCCTCTACCACGTAGCAGATACTAAATATGTTGCTTGGGGTGTTTTCTGGATTTTGATTGTTTCTTCTAAAATTATACTCAACAAGCTAACGGGTAAAATTACTCCTTTGTGAATTTACAGATCCGTACTTATAATTTTTAAAAACATTTTTAGATACCCTATATATTGCAAAAAATTATCACTCTTTCAAATATAAGAAGAAAATTAAGGCGACATTACTAAAAGCAATAGAAACAAATCTTTAAGTTCAGGTATTTTTTTAGCATATTTAATATGAAGAGCCTGTGTATCAATATTACCAATAGAAAAAACAATAAAAAAAATCAAAACAAACTTCAAAGGCAGAACCGTAACACAGTGATTCAAAATTTCTAATAATAACAACAATAAAAAATACTATACACAAAAAGATGGATTTATATTAAGATCACCACTTTTTCTATTGGTTGCAAGTATTATATGAAACGCTTTTAAGAAAAATATATCGAATTCTCAAAAACCAAAAACGTAATAATACCAATAAAGTATATATAGATGACGTACGTCATAATGGAAATGTAGACCTACCAACTTCTCTATACAACGTAAGTTACATGGCCTCAGAAACAATTTACAATAGAGAAAAAATCAGATATCCTTTCTGGACGTAATGGGAAAAAAGCAAGAAAAAAAATATAACAACAGCGTCGTGCATAAAGAAAATTCATATTGCAAACTCTCTCTTTAAATTCAATCAGTCTCTTTTTCGATAAAGAGTAGAATAGCGAAAGCTGTTTCAAACCGAGCTGAAGCAATTTATAGTGAAGAGCTTTGTAAAATTAATTAACCCAAAAAAATTCAGTGAGAAAAAAATTTCAGATGAAAATAAAATCCAAAAATTACTCAACTGAAAATTCATTAAAAGTAAGCTTCACCGATGGAATATCAGAAAAATTTAAAGAATCGACCAACGAGATAACAAAAAAGCTTACTTTGCTCCCAAAAGAACATTAAGAAGCTAACTTAAGAAAATACAGAGAAAAATACATCTACATAACACCGAATGAACAGATACAATATATATACATATACATATATACATAAAACTAGTTTAATATAAAATCAGTAGAATCTACAATGGAACCAATATCGCAACTAAAACTACGTAACTAAGGCATTATCCAAAGAAATTTAGTTCAACCCGAAGCAAAACATCCTGAAAGTTCTTAAAAATAGAATTACAAAAATTCGAAGAAATAGTGACATTTCACCATATTTGCTTTTATTATAATTTAAGTAAATTGATAGATGGTACTACATGCATGTATCTTAAAGATTCTTGGATTTGTTTATGTTACTGTCTTATAGAGTCTTGGAAAAAATATTGAGCACCTACATACAGGAATAGTAATGAGTACAGACGATACCAGAATAACGGTTGAGTTTAATAAATGAACTCATAACTTTAAGTTTTTCTACTATATTCAAACATGAAATTTAAAAAAAAAATTCTAGCTCTTGTATTAGACGATTATGGAAATGTAGAAAAAAATGATCAAAATTGATTAAATATTTTATGTCTCCGGTGTAACTAAAATATACTAAGTGGCAGAAAGATGAACACCCAGTAATAATTATTTTATTTGAACAATTTTTGGTATAAAAATATATTTGAGTTAGACTAGGAAATCAAAATTTGATAAAAATTAAATTGTTAACTTCTTCAAAAAAAAATTAATAGTGTTGCGCCACCACGATGTCTTATGCACTCATTAACACATTTGGGCATATTTATAATGAGGCGATCGATTTCCTTTTAAAGTATCTCATCCAATGCTATCTGTATTTCGTGCTGCAGAGCCGCTAGAGTTTGTGGAGGTTGTGGTAAATTAAGTAATCTTCTCATAATATCCCAGACGTGCTCGATGTATGAGAGATCGGGAGATCTCGGTGGCCAAGGCAACAAAACAACTTGATTGTTCTCAAAATGAACCAAAGAAGCCATAGCAACATGATATCATGCATTGTCTTGTTGGAATGTGCTATTGGGGATGGTCTGAACATAAGCTACAATATGGAGTTCTATGATCTCCTGTATGCAGAGCGCAGCGGTCATGTTACCTCTAATGAGTACCAAAGGTGATCTACATCCATTAGCAATAGCCCCATACCATAACTCCAACTGTATGGTGCACATGCCTTTCTACAGAAAATTGGGGATCTCGTCTTTTACCACTATGTCTTCTTACTCTTGCACGACCGTCATGTATAACCAAACAGAATCTGGACCCATCACTGAACACAATTGAATTCCATTCTTGGTCCCAAATTGCTCGTTCTCTACACCACGCTAAACGATCACGTCGGTGCCCAGGGGTCAGTGGTAGCACAAAATGGAGACGGAATGAAAAGAGCCCAAAGGTTCTTATTCGGCAATAAATGGTTCGCATCCAATCGCCCTTCCATGTTCTTCAAACCACTGGTACGCAATGGCCCTTTTAGAAGAGAAGCGGTCCCGTAGAGCCAATAATCTAAGACTGCGATCTTCATGTTCTGTGGTTCTTCGAGGACGTCCTGTACCTCTCACTCTTCGTGTACGGCCTTCTTGGTTCCATGCCCGAACAGAGACTGCCACAGCGCTTAAGCTCCTTTGCGTTCTAGCGGTTGTATAGTAGAAAAACCAGCATCTCGCATGCCTACAATTCGACCGCCATCAAACTCGCTCAACTGTCGAAATTGTTGGTGTTTTCACACTTGAGGCATTGTGATTTAATTAAAGAAGCTTTTTGTAATGTGTTTTACACCGCTTAAATGACAATGTACCTACAAACGCTTAATTTTTTGTTCTAGACCTACGCGATAGTAAATGTTTTTGAAAAAGTTAACACAAAAACCACTAAAGTCATATCGCTGAAAAATTGATTGTTTTTTATCTTAGCATAAACAAACATATTCCCAAATAAAATATTCATTATTACTGAGTGCTCTTCTTTTTATGGCACTTATTATATATTTAAAACAACAATATAAACTTATTGGATTAAGAATGAAACACTCTGCATGGTATATTAGATATTAATTCAAAAATTAAAACGAAAAACGGTTGGCATAAATAGAAGAATATTTATACAGGGTGAATCAATAATAACTTGACTCCCAAAAATACAGATTATAAGGAATTTTTCAAAATTTTAAAAACACTTGTATTGGCAAGAGGAGAAATTGTCATAATATTTATATCTAGAAATCTAATACTCTGGATCTCTTGAGCAACCCCCTATTTTTATAAAAGGCAATTGTGGTCAAGTAATACATCATTGGAAACATTATTTTTCCTTATTCAACCCTATATTTTTTTAATTTATGAAATAAATGTGCAGAAATTTATTTGAGAATATCAATAATAAAAAAAAATCTTAAAATGAATGAATGTATTCTTCACAATGATCTCTTTTATCTTCAGTTTTTAATACCTATCGTCCAGTAAAGAACCTAAGTCACCCATACGAGTACAATAGCAGTTATTAGATAAATTTGGGAAGGCAGACTCCATGAAGCAATTTATGCGGCCCTGATGGGTCATTTACAAACGGATAATCGAGAGTCTATCATACAACTAGCATCTGATGTGTTAGTGTCTACTATTAATAAAATTGTAAAATTCTATAAATTTCACCCTCGTAAGACAATATTAGTTCAAGATGATCCTGATCGTATACTCTGATTTTGAAACCAATTTTATAAACTATTGTGAAGTAAATATATATAATATATATAATAATATATAACAGATAGAATGATACTGATAATATTTATATACACAAACATCTCAAAAATTAAATATTTGTGTTGGTTTTAGGGAACCACGTTATCTCAGTGGAACAGCTTATTTATTTTAATTTGTTAGAATAAATAATTGACCCCATAATTACTGCATATTAGAACTTAACATTAATCTTTTAGAAGACGAACTAACTTTCCTATAGGATGGTGCATCCCCATTTTTTCTTTTTTCGTAGGGGCACCTAAAATAAAAAATATAAGCTAGTCCGCCAGCAACTTTAACAAAGGCTTTGAAAGTAGGTTGTATCATTGTATGTATTATTTTGAACATACGTCAACTAATTTTAGAAATTTTAAATTTTTTGTTCATATTTCAAAAAAAATAAGGGGTTGGTGTGGGTTTCTGGATGTGAATTTTGTTTGTCAATTTGCCACTAAACAATAAACGTTGATGTGTTTTTTTAAATTTTGAAAAATTCCTTTGTTCTTCAGTTTCTAGGAGGGTCAAATTTTTTGTTGATACACCTTGTATATAAATATTTTTTTGTTGGTTTTTATTAGCACTTGCCTTTCGTGTCCGACTGGCCAATCAATGTGTGATTATATTAAAATTTTGGACATTCACATACATACTTGTCTCGCCAGGATTCGAACTTGCTAACCTCGGGACTGAATATCGGCTCTCAGCGCACTCGACCACCAAGGTGGCCAGGAATAGAAAATAGTTAAAATAACTATAACATTGTTTGTCATCATTACTATTACTAAGGGATAACAAAAGCTCGACCAATACTTGAATTGTGCCTTTAATAATCATCAAATTCAAATAGCTAGTGAGATATTGCGAGAATTTCAACATTAATTATATAATCATACACAAAATACTTCGGTAGATATTAGCTATTATTGCAGCTTGGTTTAAACCGTTCTCATTTGTTAGATATATTTGAAGTTTTAATAATCAAAATTGAACTAGATTATATTCGTACGTAATAACCGGGTAGAAAAGCAAAGAAAGCAAATAACTTCAAACACGCTAATTAACAATTCAAATACAGTCATTAGTCGGTATGTGGTTAGCTGTAGCTCCGGCCGAAAATTCGCATTAATTGTAAATATAGAAATACTGTTTCAGAGTATGTGCTTAGCGGAAGTCCTCGAGCGCCTGCATTTCCGGCCAGGTCACCAATTGCAACCACTGGCAACACTGCCTCCGCAACAAGCGCCAACACACAACTCAGGTAAGTCCAAATCTTAATTAAGGGTTTATTAATTTACTAACTAAAGCTTGTGCAAATACCGCAATAACCGGGTACTCGTAGACTTTCTATTTGTACAGCAGTGTTCATCCTAAACTATCAATTTATTGTCTAAAATGCTCTAAATATAAAATAAAAAGTACTTATACAATCTCATTAATATTCGATAAATTTGATATCAGAAGAAAATCTTAAATTTAATATAACAAATGCGTTTTTATTTGATGATCACCATAGACTACATTTCAACATGGAGAATATCCCATTTGCGTTACAACAGAAAATTGAAGCTCGTCAATTTAAACATATGGTGTAATATTGACGTTACAGAAAACTCATTAAACTGTCTGTATCTCCTATCTTCAAACAATTTCCTTTGGTGTCTAAACGGATGCACCGAATATTTTACTTTTTGGTATATATCCCAAACAACAGTAGTTTTCACATAGCAGGCAGTTAAAATTCAAATTAATGATACTCTGAAGTATCCATTTTGGACCCAAACACTCGTCTCCCACATCGATGATGTCAGTTAAGTGACTAGATTGTCAAACTTGTATACAACAAGAGTGCAGTCTCAGTCTACTCCCATTTATAATTGTAATGGACAGAATTCTAAAAAACCCACGAAAATTGTCAAAGATCTTAAACCAGAGAATACATAAACCTAAACCAGTACAACTAGATGAACTGTTTTACGTGGATTATATACTAATAGTTAATTAAAATGTGAATAAAAGAAATTTAAAAAAATAATAATTCATTCTTTTGTCTTAACAACCTACAATAGACCTGCAATAATTCAGTGGGTTAAGACAAGAAAAGATGGGAATTGTAGATCTTATTTTTTGGAAAGCACAGTTCTCATTTCAAAGTTTTAAAAAATTTTGGAAATTTAGTTTCAGATTTTTACTTAGGAAAATAACTATAATTTTACTTGTATAGGTGATCAAATTTCAACCAAGTTCTTTATATGCTCAACTTCAATTTTTAAGTTTAAAAATTAATTAATATTGATTTATTAACAAATATATTTATACAATATGCTCACTTCAAAGTAGGTAAATATAAATTAAATGTAATTACATGTAATGCGAAACAGCAAGTCGGTAAGTAGTGAGAGTACTTGTGCCAACAATGTTTATCTCAAATGAAGTAATCGTGGTCACTTAAAACAATATAAATCTATCTTGCAACTAGTTGGATACAAGTTTATAGGAGGTAGAGATTACAATTCAAAATATTCACAATGACACTCAATATTATTATTACGAAAGAGCAATAACAGCAGACAAATACCAATAGGAAAATCTACTGATTATTTATCTGCAAAAATCGAAAGAATACATCGTTTATATTTTTAACACATCCTTTTTTCTATTGCGGTGATAAAACCATGTAACGAAAAGCGAATTTCTTTTTTACAATTTTTTATAAAGCTGACGGGGTATTTACTTTTCGGCCTTTTTATTTTAATAAGCATACTTCTTTAAATATTTTATTGAAGATGGCAAAAATCGAATGGAGAAATAACTCAATCGTGAAATCTTTCAAAATCAATCGGGCAACATTTTGGTGACTAATTTTATTCTGACATTACTGAACATTTATTATGGACAGAAAACAGATTATGTCAAGCGATAATATTGGCTACAAATTTCAGAAGAAATTGTTTAAATATAAAATTTCAACAGGGAATACATTTTCTAGCTCCCTTTCTTTGAATCGTCAAATTTTCGAACCTACCTAATAAATCAATAACAGGCCATCTGTCAACTGTATTAGCGGCTTTGCGGTTCCTTGCCAAGAGCAACCAAAATGTAATATTAGAATTTAAAATTTCCTCTATTTCGCTTATTTACATTACACGTTCTCTCTGTGCACCATTCACACGTCATATTTTATCTGTTTTAACTTACATTGCAGAACAAATCATTGAACCAATCGCTTATTTTTAAGAAGACAAATGAACAGTAAAGTCTATTTGGAATAAGTAACATTTTTTGTTCCCACAAGAGAGCATCAAAATCGAAAGTAAAGAAAAAATATTGATGAATTACCCATAAAATTATCTTATCAATGAAGGATCATACTTAGTACTTTCCCTATTTAAATTGTATTGGTTAATACGATTGAGGGGAGGAGAATGACAAATGATAGATGAGGATATGTTAGAAAAATTCCCCTTGAATTAAGTAAGTGACGTGTCTCAACTTTTATATTTATTTTAGTGCGTTTCTAAGATAATGAGGATACATGCATTAAGTTGCAAAATAAATATTGATGGCTTTATATTAAATTAAAATTAAATAAATATAGTTTTTGAATCCGTATATCATCAGCATCGACAATTACACTCATTCGCGTCATAACTGATGTAGTCAGAACCCGATACACATGCAAAATTTTTTATAACAATTTGTTTCGAATGGATATTGACAAATAATGATATACTCGTATATTCCCGTTTTATCTGTTTTTAAAGTACTTGCCGTTGTGTCTGCACCAAATGTTATGAATCCAATTTCGGATTTGATGCAAATTTATTTGCCATACCTTCAAATTTTATTTCATAGCAAAATATATAATAAATTAATGTTTTGGTAATGAAGAATCAATACTATCAATAGTGACCATTGTGTACAGAAAACAGTAAAGCACTAATTAGTTGAATTAAAATTAATTGGTCATTAGCAAATTAAATTTGAAATAACGCATGTGAATACCAAATAGTTCTCATACAAAATTTGTAACAAATATTTAAAAATTTAAATGGTAACGTTTGTTCTGTAACATCACAGAGGCAATTTTAGAAGGTCCAAAACTGCAATTAAAGTAATATATTAAATTATAATATAACACTAATTTTATTAAGATAGATACAGTTCAATATATATATACAGTGTGTCCATGGATGGGGTCCCCAAGGGGGAAAAAATCTTTATTATTCATTTTACGACCAAAAGTCATTCTTTATAAAAAGTTCTGCTTGTTGAGAAAATGGAGTTGCCTTATAAAAATTTTAGATTAAATGTACAGGGTGTTAATAAATTAGGAAAATATGAAAATGCTTCAAGAGGGAAGTACCATTATTTATTATTTTTAACAAAAATTTTATAAAACAAAGTTGTTTATAAACTAGCATAGAGACTAAATACAAATTTTTAAATAAAAATTCCAATATTTTAAAATTATTCTACATAACTACCTCCCACCTCGACACATTTTTCCGCTAACTTAATAAATTTACCGTACACTTTACGAATGATTTGCGGCACATTCAGTTCATGGATTGCTTCTTCTATGCGCTCTTTTAATATTTCTCTATCATGTGGAGATTATTTGAGTAAACCTTTTGTTTTAATGCACCCCACAAAAAGAAATCTAGTAATGAAAGATCAGGCGACCTAGCTGGATAATTAATTGGGCCGAACCTCCCTATTCACCTTGCGCCAAAATGATCATTTAACCATTGTCTGACCAAGGCTGTGCAATGAGCAGGACAGCCGTCTTGTTGCCAAAACATATTACTACGAACTTCTGGATCTAAAGTATTAAGAAATGGTAAGACAAAATTTTCCAAAATGTTCAAATACACGTGTTGGTTTAAAATCCTCTATAAAATATGGACCAATGATCCGATCCAAAAAAATTCCACACCATACATTAACTTTTTTGTAACGTTGACTTCGTTTGTTTATCACATAATTAGGATTCTCGTAAGCCCAATGACGACTATTTTGTGAAGATACGTGCCCATTTGTGCAAAATGTAGATTCATCGGTAAAAAAAATAAATCTATGAAATCTTCGGTTTTCAAGGAACTTTTCACCTATCTATAAACAAAACTCTAAACGTCTCTCTTCATCTCCAGGTTCAAGTGTATGCCGAATCTTTGGCTTAAACGGAATAATTTTGTTTTCCTTAAAAATTACGTGTAATTGACTTTTGCTTAAATCCAATGTTTGTGCACGCTTCCTTAAAGATAATTTCGGGTTATCTAAAACTGACCCTATTGCTAATAATGTAGCTGCGTCATTTTCGTCGTATTTTTTCTTTGATTTCTTTACATTCATCACCGATCCAGTTTCATTAAATTTTTTAAATAATTTTCGCAATGCTTTTTTTGACACGGGCGTATTAGGAAATTTTCCATGAAAAACATCTAGAGCGTATTGATAAGACACATTTCCAATACCGTAACATTGTATTAAATAAATACGTTCTTCTTTGGTTAACATTTTCAAAAATACTGACAGATGTAAATAAAATGCTGACATAACATGAACGTATACAAAATCGGCTATCTTGATTTTTTTTGTAAAATGCAAATTATTACATGAAAGTAATAATTATAAATATTCTATTTTAAAATATTGGAATTTTTATTTAAAAATTTGTATTTAGTCTCTATGCTAGTTTATAAACAACTTTGTTTTATAAAATTTTTGTTAAAAATAATAAATAATGGTACTTCCCTCTTGAAGCATTTTCATATTTTCCTAATTTATTAATACCCTGTACATTTAATCTAAAATTTTTATAAGGCAACTCCATTTTCTCAACAAGCAGAACTTTTTATAAAGAATGACTTTTGGTCGTAAAATGAATAATAAAGATTTTTTCCCCCTTGGGGACCCCATCCATGGACACACTGTATATATATATATATTTTTTTTTTTTTTTTCAGTTTTATTGTTTTTGAAAGTGCGGCTTGGTCAAAATTTAACGTTTTTTTGGTAAAAACTGTATTTTACCGTTAAATTTCAATAAAAACCAACAATTTTTCGTTAAATTTCAATAAAAATTTAACTTTTTTATAGTAAATTTTAATTCTTTTGTAAAGTTTAAATAAAAATTAAAGTTTGTTCTAAAATATTGGTTGAAATTAAACTTTATTTTAGCACAAACTGTATTTTTCCGTTAAATTTCAATTAAAACGAACAATTTTTCGTTAAATTTCAATAAGAATTGTACTTTTTTTATTGAAAATTGTTATTGTTTTATCAAATTGTAGGAAAAATTAAAGTTCTTTTCTTAAATATTGGTCAAAATTAAACTTTGTTAGTAAAAAATGTATTTTTCTCAAATTTCAATAAAAACCAACTATTTTTGGTAAAATTTTAATAAGAATTGGACTTTTTAATGTAAATTTTAATTCTTTTATCAAGTTTTAATAAAAATTGAAGTAATTTTTCTTTAATATTGGTTGAAATTAAACTTTATTTTAGCAAAAACTGTATTTTTCCTTTAAATTTCAATAAGAATTGGACCTTTTACAACTGATACAGGAACCATTTTCTATCTTTAAAGAACATCCGAATACGGTATTTGTTGATTTGGTGATCTGTGAGCCTATTCAGATGGTCTTATCGGTGCATCTAGATCATACAGGTATCTGTAACTGTAATTTTGGCTTGCGTATGGCTGAATTGCTAACTTATACTTCAAAGCGTTCTATAAAGAAACCGGCCCATCGAGGGATCAACATTTGTTTACGGCATTGTTCGTTGTAGATAAAGAAAATATTCTATTCTTAAGAGAGTATATTTTTCAGCTGATTATATATTCGGATGGCTAATACCTTCGTTGAACGATTTCCAGAGATTCGCCCACTCGTACATACGGAAATAGTGACACTACGTCAAAACTCAAAACAAAAGATCAATATAAGATTATTAAGGCGGTCAATATTTTAGAATAATTACTAGATAAAGAAAACAAATTAAGAACAGCATTCTTTGAAATGCATTTTATAAAAGTGTTTCTCTTAAGCAATCAAACTTTGTAGACACGAAAAAATAGAAGGATATTGTAATATTATATTAATTTCAAACTGATTTTTTGTGTTAAAATGTTGAAAACGTATTTCGTACCAGACGGTAGAGAAATGCAAAAAGAGAATATTTTTATTACTTAAATATTCAAATAGATCAAAGAGTACGAAAACTAAAAAAAAAAGAGAATTTCTCTTTCTCCAATTTTCGCATTTAAGTGAAGGAATTAAGTCAAAATAAGGCTGCTATCTCTTTAGCCCGAAAGAACGAAGAGAATATATTTCTTAATGGTTCGCTCAGATCTTAAGAACGTACATTTATCCTTCTTGTAGCTATTCGAGATGGATTTTGACTTTGTCTTGCAATAATATTTCAACAAGAAAAAATAAAAAACTAAAAATTAAAAATTAAAAAAAAAGGGAAAATGGATAGATTCATCGAAATATATTTCACTAAAATCTAATATTCCGTTAAATATAATATCTGAGGACATTGCGGTTTCATTACTAAAGAACAGATAATTTGTAATGTTTTCGAAACATACATTCAAAAAATTGAATTGAATTGCGATAAAATCAACTCACATATCATTCTTAATCCCCAGCCGATAAATATAGATATTACCTTAATAGGTTTATTTATTTTAAAGCAGAATTTTTTTTTAGTCAAGCAAAACACATTAACAATATCAAGAAGTAGAAACTAGTAAGGCTATGATTTTTGCAGGTTATTGAAATCATTCTATTGTTTTTGATAGAGTAAATAACATGTGGAAATGTGAGGTAGTCTAACCAATCGTTACTATAAAGTATATGTTTAATGAAAAAAAAATGAGAGAAGATTTAAACCTGTAAGTGAGTAATTCCTAATGTTTAGTAGATGATTTCTTATTACATAAATATAATAAAGAGTAAAGTACATGTACCAAATTCGAATACTGCAACAAATTCTGAGAATTACAGATGAAGTCATCTATAGTCGTATGGTTGTAATAATAATAATAATTATACTGTTGCCAAGAAAACAAATTCAGTGAAATTTATAGTGCTTGAAAAGATACGGAACCATAAGCATAACTGGTTTTCGTGTTGTTTTCTGGTAAGATTATTATTACATTATGGATATAAAAATATATTATTTTGTTATAATGTGTTTTTACTTCACATTTTTTTGTGTGTCACCATTATGGCCTACAGGTATACCAACTCCTTAATTGTGAAATGGGGGTATTATGTACGTATTTGATGTTTAATTCATTTTTTGACAAAAATAAAGTTGTAATTCACTTTCCATTTTTCGAAAATTCTAAATCTGAGACGGGGTGTCATAATTAAATCCAATGGTATCTGTTTAATATGCAATAATAGGTTTACTTATTATTTTTATATAATGCCTGCAAAAAAAATTGCAAATATTCATTAAAACCACTATCAGTTGCACTAAAACTAAAATAAAAAATACAACGGCTATTAAATCTGCAAGTAGAAAAAATAAGATCCCCGAGGTTACTCCAAATTTTATAGAAAGTATCCTATTAAGTGTAAAGCTGGAACGCCTATCTAAAGAAAAATTCAAAGTTTCTATTTTTACTGGTAGTGAATGTTCAGGTCCAATACGAGATGATCCTTTACATAATTTGTGAAAAAACTTCAAATGTCATGTATAGGAAGCCGAATAGCTTGATAAGAATTTATTAAATACAACTAATGAGAATATTCGAATTATTGATCATTAGCAAACGATACAGAAGAGAAAATTGAAAGATTAAGAGTGTCGAATCAAACGAAGAATTACAGCAGGAAAAGTTAAAAAAAAACACCAAAAGGACAAAACACCGTTAATGAAGTAGAACGAAAACAGAAAATGATCAACGAAACAGAACCAAAATAGGAATATATCAATAAGAAAGAACTAAACAATAAAGTGAAGAAGAAGGAATTGAAGAGAAAAATTTCACAGAAGGTGGCCTAGGAAGAAGGATGATATAAGATATTTTTGAAAGAATTAGTAAGCTTTTTTTAACAACAAAAGAGGTTTGTTTTTTAACGAAATTTTGCTACTATGTCTCAATTAAGATAAGTTAATGTCAGAAATAAAGACAGGGTTCGTTTTATGTTTCTGATTGGATATTTGTGTTGTAATTAGGATCATGGTGTACAATTTTATATTTTATTTTTTTAAAGAAAACCTCATCTCTATATTGTTACTATAATTACGGAGATAAACAAATCAAACATTCTGATACTTGAAGTTATTTTTTTTATTTTGATGTCATATAACCAAACGATCAACAAATAAAATATTTCTTAAAGTGTCCAAATTTGCTAAATTCATTTAATATCATGCAATAAGTGTGAAGATAATGTTTTTGAGAAAGTGAAGATTGCATAAAAGTCTTTACGCACATATTGAAGAATATATGTTCTGTACGACTTAAAAATTATTATAATAAGAAAATATATTGGAACAGTTTTACATTACAACGAAAAGAAGTTCGAACTCAAAATTAGATGAAAGAATATCATTGGATGAAATGGTTTTTCGGGAGAATCAAATATGAAAATTTTTAAAGAATTGAAACAATGAGTGATTAAAAATGGTTTAAGAAAAAAATGTTTAAATATAAGAAAAAGGAGAGACGCGAGTATGATAGAGAGTACACAGTTGTTTCAAAATAAGTGTTTTTTTTAAATTAAAAAACTTCAGTTTTAAGTCTGGACATGAAAATTAGAAAATTAGTACCATAAAGGTCGAGGAAATGGTAGTAGAATGAAGAAAATAAATCGTATATATATTTTATACAAAATTAACGCTTTCCGCAGGAAGGACAAAATTTATTTTGTTTTTTTTTCTTTACTGAAAATGATTCGCCATTAGTTTTTATCAATTGAAGTTTTGATTAATTTTATTTTTGATTTAAATTGTGGAATATATATAAAATCAAAAATATTTTTTATTACATATTTTAGTTATCCCAATTGAAAATAGATTTAAGGGAATGTCAACATATATAGCCTCCCAACTAATTTAACCTTTACTGCTGACGAAATTTGAATTATACATAAAAATTTTCTTAAATTTAACAAAGTTTATAAAAAAACTTTATTTATAATACATCAACATTTAAATTGACATTTGATTATTAATATTACTAGGATTATACATAGGGTAAGTTATAAGTTTCGTTCATTGTTTGTATTATATTACTTTTCATCCTAATTGTAGACCTAAAGATGGCTTTATAAGCCGAAACTAGTCGTCATTAATATATTTAACCTTGTGAAATTAAAAACAATTTTGTGGTAAACATATTGGAATTTTGAATAATTCTAATCCCCAATACCACATCTGACAAAATAGATAATTTTTATCAACAAAAAAGGCTAAATATAATATTTTTTTTTACTTTTAATCGTAATCATAAGAAATGAAAATGATTTACATCCAATTTACATTTTATATCATTTAAACCAGTAATTTAGCAAAACTGTTGCAAATTATGTGGCAGATTGTCACGTTTTTATATAAACTTTTTTGGATAATTAATCAATGATTACGTGAATGTGCGAGAGAAAATGTTTAGTATTTGCGTTTAATTTGCCAGTATAGACAATTTATATCGGGGTGTTCAAACATGTGTTATAAAACATTAATATAATGTACTCTCATAATGACTATAAATCATTCAAGATTAATATAAAATGATGGAGGCGGAGAACAGAGTGAATATTCATGAAATACCAACAAGCCGAGTTACATTTAAGTTTATGTAGGTACATAAACTTTGGTCTGTATTTACAGTAATAAATTATCTTGTTTATTATTCACTATTATTACATGAATACAGTTTCTTTACACGTGGGCCCTTTTACGAAGCAAGCCTGAAGTTACTGTATTTGAAGTAATCGAACATATTTGATCAAACTATAAATTTCTAGATAATTTTACGCCAGAGGACTGGCAATAAATTGCTGAACAGAAAAAGTATTTATTTATCGAATTTACTAAAGAAATTACAGTAAATGCACAGTTTATTATTCGCTCTAATAAGATGGGATTTTTACTAATTGATTTCGTTTACCCAAATATTTTTTAGGTTTTGTATATTATTATTGTTGAACAAATTAAAACGAAAAAATATGTATCATTTTAAATGGAATACCCTATAGCTTGATGGTATTCATAAAAAGGATTCATCTTATATTCAAAAATGTATTGTTTAAATTATTTAACATTTATCCCTTAGATATCCACAGAGAAAAATATGGGTCTGTTAACCCAGGAGACCGCGATTATCACTCATTCGATTCACCTCAACTTATCCACTTTTGAGTAAAAAACTATTTATCGAATCTGGTGCCATCTTGCTGAAAATAAACGATAACTCTAATTCTATCTTCAACTAATCGTGAATAAAAAAATTGTTCCCACATATCCGTGTATTTGGATCTGTCACAATTCGTAAATTAAAAAAGTCCATAGATTTTTGTCTGAACAACACACATCAAAAATTACTATCTTTTTCAAATTCCCTAAAAGAACTGAGTTTTTGAGAGCCCCATATTTTGCAATCATATTACACATTCCACTACTGTGAAATGTGGCTTCATCAAACATAATTAACTGCATACTGGTTTCATTCTTGAATAAATATAGTAAATAGTCAAGAATAGAATTATATAAATCATGTACATAAAGTATGGAAAAAATTCATTTTAAGCTAAATAAACAATTTTGAAGAAAAATCCTGAAATAAATCGGTTTTTGATTTTAATTGAATGTATTTTTACATAACAATGAAATATACAGGGTAAACCATTTGTGAGTAACGATGTCATCGACAATTTTTTTAAATGGCGTACCCTGTATATTTAATTTTTTCCATACTTTATGTACACATTGTATATGTTATAAGCTACTATATTGAATAAAGATATTTAAAACAACCTTGCTACCGTCTAATTTGGTGTTAAGGATTATATTTGGTATTGATCATATGCCAAATAAGTAAAGATAAAGTTTTTTGCGAATATTTTATGGTAAAGGCATTAACCAACTTTTTAAATCTTCATTTTTTTATTCTGTATTAAATTATGCTTCTAGGATATATATATTACATTGTTATTTTTCCTTTATCCATGATATATATTTTTATTATTTTTTCACTTGTTTTCTTGTTTTTTCATTTCAAATATTATTTTTTAGTTTCAATTCATTCATTTTTTTTAACTTTTTTTATCTTATGTGAAAACAAAAACATTAGATGGATTGAAAGCTCGTTTTTTTTGAAAGCTCTTTTTATTCTTATATCTACCCATATATACCTCTATATTTACATTTTTACAAAGTTATACCAGCATCATTTATACATATAGTGATATAATAAAGTGAAACACTCGTGATTACTTAATATAGATTCCAGGTTATGGCTGAATTTAAAGGAGTATTTTTAAATAAACATATAATAATTCTAGTTCTTCTTGAGCGACAATATTTTTTGGCATAAGTTCATTGTGAAACACAGAGAGTGTCCATTGTTACTTTGTTTATAGTTCGTAGAAGTAGATCCACGTTTCTTCAGTAATTATTATTACTCATAGATTTGTTTTGGAAGTTCCGTTGTGCACAAATCTTAACGTATGTCATATGACCATTTTTTTCATTCGACCTACATCATACATATTTTAATAACAACTGATGTTAAGAGACACCCTTCCCACGGTTGATCCTAGAGAGAAACAGAACACATTTTCAAATCTAACACCCAGCGTTATACCGTCATTTCTGTGGGTGATTTACCACTAAATGCAAAAATTAAAAGTATGATTGTTGTTTTGTTAAACGACAAAAGTCATAATAGATTATAGCACGAAAGTTTCTCCGCGTTAGTTCCGTTTTTATTTTGTAAACTTTATAACAACAAAATATAAAGATTTTAACAATCAGAAAAAACTCACACATTCCAGGCATAGACACCATACCAGGCCTTCATTACTTGTATACGACTACAAAGTTACGAATTGACTTTTTTTCTAGTAAAATCATTTTTATTTTATATTAAATATTTCACCTGTTATTAAATACGTAGAAATGAAAGATAAGTACCTTTAGGGCATTAATACATCTACTTGAAAGCTCTTAGAATAGGACAAAATAGACGAGTAATATTGAAGTTGATTGAAATATTTCCGACAAAATTATTTCAACCTTTCAGCGTTTTAACTCAGTGAAAAGAAATGAGAGACCGGCGACGAGAGGGGGAGAAGTCCCTATCAAATTGATAAGCGAAATAACTGGAACATTTTCCGTTTGTCAGGCAGTCGGAGGTTAGGATATTTATGGCATTCTTAGAAAGGTTGGAACGCCGTCACCTTCGCAAAGAGAAAACGAGAAGGGCACTGCTATTATTTTAGCTGAGAAAATTCTGCGGACATCCAGATGCCGACTTCTTATTCACGACTTTTCTGTTCTCATAAACAAAAGGTCTCTGGAAAATACGGCTAGCCTCTGCTTTTGCTCAAATGGGATTTTTGTCTTTCCCTTTGTTGATTTATGAAATACCGAGGATGAGTATTGATTAATTAAAATTATAGAAAAATTTCTAGATGTCGTCGATATTTATGATTCTACCGACTCTTTCTAATTCATAACATTTTCAGTTCAAATGTATATGAATATTTTGTAATATTTATTTGGGAATATGTTTGTTTGTGTTAAGATAAAAAACGACAAATTTTTCAGCGATATTATTCTAGCGGTGTTTGTGTTAACAATTTCGGTAGTTGCGCGAGTTTAATGGCGGTCGAATTGTGGAACTGCGAGAGGAGGCTGGTTTTTCTATGAGAGATACAACCGCTAGAACGCAAAGTAGTTTAAACACTGTAGAAGTCTGTGTTCGAGCATGGTAACAACAGGGAGAGAGGTACAGGACGTCCTCGAAGAACCACAGAACACAAAGATCGCCGTCTTAGACTAATTGTCTCTACGGGACCGCTTCTCTTCTAAAAGGGCCATTGCGGACCAGTGGTTTGAAGAACATGGAAGGGCGATTGCGATGCGAATCGTTTATCACCGGATAAGAACCTTTGAGCTCTTTTTAGACCGTCCCCATTTTGTGCTACCATTGATCATTAAGCACTGACGTGATCGTCTAGCATGGTGTAGAGAACCAGCAAATTGGAACAAAGAATGGAATTCAATTGTGTTCAGTGATAGGTCCAGATTCTGTTTGGGTATGCATGATGGTCGTGCAAGGGTGAAAAGATGGCGTGGTGAAAGACGAGATCCCCAATTTTGTATGGAAAGGCATGTGCACCACACAGTTGGAATTATGGTATGGGGGGGCTATTGCTATTGGAAGTAGGTCACCTTTGGTATTCATTAGAGGTAACATGACCGCAGCGCGCTACATCCAGGAGGTCATAGAACCCCATATTGTACCTTATGTTCAGACCATCCCCAACAGCACATTCCAACAAGACAACGCATGACCTCATGTTGCAAGGGCTTCTTTGGCTCATTTTGAGAACAATAAAGTTACTTTGTTGCCTATCTAGAGATCTACCGATCTTTCACCTATCGAGCACATCTAAGATATTATGGGAAGAAGATTACTTAAAATCAAATGATAATACGAGTATAGCAAATTTTACTTCACCTTTTTACAGATTACAAACTAAAAGTTTTGGAAAGAAATTAATTGTATATAAAATAGAAGTCACATTTTAAGAATAAATTGAAGAGAAAAATGATTTAGAATGATGCTTTGGGGTCACAGGTTTTGTAAGTGTCTTATATTTTTATACAGGCAGGAAAGAATGTTTTAAATAAATGTTATAGATAGGGTCAAGCTTCACATTTTAAAATTATTTCAAAAATTATATAAAATCGTATCAAGTTTATTTGTTTGTGTAAATAACAAGATTTTTGCAGTTTCTTGTGTTATAATTATGAATAGATGAATGCGTTTTTCTTATCGAGATGTTTTTATGTATAGAAACTATAGAACACTAGTGTGTCCCAAATAAATAAATAAAGAACAATCTTAAATCTCTTAAACAGTTCTCTTGATAACTGGAACCGTATCCTGCACTACCAATAATTCTCATAGCCTCTTTTTGCATTTTGAAGGCTAATGATCTTCAGGCGTTACCCCAGAATTTAATGCCATAAGTAAGGTGGGAGTGAAAAGTGCCAAAATAAGCAGTTCTAAGTGCTTTAGACAACATACATTGCGAAAATTGACGAAGCACAAAGATTTGAGAAGCGAGTGTCGAGCATAAAGCATCTATTTGGGCTGACCAATTTAGACTACGACCAAGTGTTATACCTAGTAATTTTATTTTCTTAAAAAATGCATCGTAAGGCCCAAAAACGTCGACAATTATTAATACACATTAAAATTGTGCAGTTTTATGTTTATATTTATGTAATTATACAGAGCAAATATTAGACCATATACAATGAATCCATGCTAGCATAAGAGAGCACATTGCGAAAGTGCGAGAATGCATTATAATTTTCCCTCTAATGTTGAATTTAGCCTATCGGAGGTGGGAAGTCTTAAAGAATATTAATATTTTGTCTGAATCTGTATTGTAAAATATATACATTGAGAAATACGGCTAAAGGTATTTTCTGACAAGTTTTTAGAACCCTCTCTGTAAACCTTTTTAAAAGCTAATTATGGAACTTTAAAACTTTGTATAAAACTTTTATCATGTTTTTTCTTTTTCCAATAATACCGATGGTATAACTGACGACTTTTCTCAATCAACCACCGAGTACAAATCGTCATCCTCAATTTCATGTTGATTAGGATTACAAAATTATCACTATACTTGTTTGAACTTCATACTTTCTAGCTGTTTGGTTCACTTCTCTATTATCTTTCAATTATGAATTTTTTAATGTATCATCAATTTTTTTTGCAGTGGATACTTTATTTATGCTTTTACTTTACTATACAGAAATTCTTAGAGCATGACATGATATCAAAATCTTAATATTTACTTATTTACATTAGAAAATGTATTAATGCACCATAATTGTTTTGCACTTGTTTTTTATTTATTATCGCAAATCACTATGCAGCATTCTTCGCCATACTCATGCTAATTAAAATGGCGACATCTGATTAAAAACGAAAGGTAGCTACAGCGGCTCCGCGATGTCTCAGAATATTTTATAAGAATCACGAATAGGTTTAATCTAAATACAAATTATGTATGTGTAAGTTACAAGGTTGAATGCCTCATAAATACTTAATCAGTGCTGTCTCAGGACGACCAAAACATATTTTTTTGATTTTTTGGTATTTAGAAGAGCAAGAGAATTGTGGTAACATTTTTTAGAAAAACGAATATACTTTGACATCTATCCGCTGAATTACCAATAATTGATAATTGATTGAAACATTAACTTTTTCTGTATTAAACCAAATGGAAACGGCATTAAAAATATTGATATTAATTTTAGAGCTAACGTTATTAAAAAAATCGATGTTGTTTAACTATTTATCTATGTTCTTTAGGCTACTTTAGAGTATAATCAATGTGACAGGTTAAATCACAGTAAATGAAATTATATATAACTTGAGGAAGTCTAGTAATTATCATTTTCTTATTTTACATATTACAAACAACCTTATTCAATATATGAGCCTTTGGCAAGTTTCTTTCTCAGTGAATAAATTTAGTTTTCATCTAAGTTACACTTTATACAAACAAAGGAAATATTGTCTGCATTCTTCCCATTCGCCTTTATTTGAATTCCAATAAGTTTGACTGAAAACTAGGCAATACCACCCCTAAGATTCAAATTCTGATTCAGAATCTTAAAACGCTTTTTTAAAATCTTTTTACTTCATCTTGGTTTTTTGCTAAATTACCCTTGCCATTCTCTATTCTATTACCCTTTTCTTTTTTCTATAACTTTATTATCTCTTTCTGTTTCTTTTTCATTTTTTCTTAATGTTCCCTATACGTTTTACGGTTTTATGATGTGTGTCTGCTTTGGCCAGCTGATGATCTACTTTTTCAGAATTCTAAGACAGGACCAAAGTAGACACGACAAAGTTCTTTCCATAATAAAATAAGTACCATAGAGTTCTATAAACTTTATTTATTTGAAAAAAAAAACAAATAACATCGTATTCCCCAAAAACAAAATACACAAAAGGAATTCAACGAAAGATAAAACATAATTCAAAAATTGTATAATAAACGAATAGTAAAATATTAGGTAATATTAAGCACCTAATTGAAGCAATTTTACAGCATATTAGCTCTGTATATACAGGTTCAGACGTGACTGCTAAATGTCTGGTTTGGCCCTGTGATATCTCATGCTGTGTCTGCAAACCGTGACTGCTTTGGCCTATCACAGCAAAGTTTTATCACAAGGCCAGGGCAGACACCGGTGGTAGATACATGCGTAATTTGAAACGTACAATATCGATCTGGTAATGGCCCTGTAAAGAAAATATTAAAGTTTTTGTTGGCGCTTAACGTGTTAAATTCCGGTAATAAAGCTGTCTTACTACTTATCCCTGTTTCAACAAGCCTCTCGCTCACTTATTTGCTTCTCTGTATAAACTTTCCAAGCCAAAATATATCATTTTAAGTACTTGCTTTAGCCAGAGATGGTGTCTCCATCTGCATTTCTACGTTACTAAAAACTATCGTAACGATTGTTGAGAGTGAGAATAAGTACATTCTTCTTTTAATGTTGCTTGACTTTGTAGCCATTTTTATAAATAATTTTAGATCTACTATTTAATATTTCCATCAAATTTTATTCCTGGCAAACATTTTCTTCAGATACCATTCTCTGTATTCTTGTTACTTCCGTCAATTATTTTATTGTTTAAAGATTATTGTACTTACTCTACCTCATTTCTATTAATATGTACTATTGTATTAATCTATTTCTCCTCCACTCAGTCATTTATTTGCTTCTAAGTTTCATCTTAAAGTTTATTTTAGCTATTTAATTTTCTTGGTTACCTACTCTTTTTATAATTTATTGGATTTTAATATGGATTTTTTCTGTATATTTCTTCCACTGATTATATTAATTCTTACTAGATTCATGAATTTTTTTAATAACTTCGTCCTTGGTGTAATTCATCTTGTATCCGTCTTTATCAAACTTATTATAATTTTCTTCAACTTTTCACAACTCTTTTTAGTTTCACCTGCTAATTCTTCTTTATTCTCTTTGTTACTTTTTTTCTGTCTTTTTCTGTTCTTATACAACTTCCAGATTCCTAAACCCAGAAGAGCGCTTCGTTCTATTTCAATTTGCCTTCTTTCCTTCCTGTTTCCTTCTTACCTGTCCATAAAAGGTAAAACTGAGTTTTTATTTTTAGCCAATCCTCATTTCTCATAACATACCTTTTAAGCGTCGTGTTTTCAAAAGTCTCATTTTATTTTTCCTGCTTGTTGGGCCTAGTACAGTTGCCATTATCTAAGTTGCTATTTTCAGATATATTGCTTCTCCTTTTTTTATTATTTCAGTTTTTAGGTCGTAAATCATAATTGATGATATTTTGAATATCTTTATGTTGGTTCTTTAGTAAGAGCCTGTAATATTTTTCTGTTTCTAGGGTAAAATTTGTAATCATTGATAACTTTTTCTTGTACTTATTCTTCTCCTGTTAATCCCACTGTTGCTCTTAGATAATTACATTTCTATTTTTTCTATTTGGTGTTTCTAATATGATTCTATTATAAAGTTATTTGCATATAACATTATCTAAATTTAATTTGTAATATTTTTATTATCTAGCTTGGCTTTTAGTAATAATCTCTTGGTTGATGGTCAGAGTGATTCAGGAAGAATTGAATTTGTATCAAACAACTTAATTAATTAATTAATTGTAAATGAGTATACTTTGCGTTTAAACGATTCCAAAAGGATATGAGTCCTTGTGGCTTTTTCTATTGCCGTGATTAAAAAATCTCCTTAAAGGAGATACTAGAAAACATTAAAAATGCTGTATGCCACCAACTGAAGGTAAATCGAGTATGCGCATTCCAATACTACTATGAACAAGGGAAGAGCACCTTCCGACTGCTTCCCAAGAAATTTTTAAAAATAGGCAATGAATATTTTATTATAATTCTTATACACAGAACGTACATCACAAAAGTAGAGAAATATTGTTTTTCGAAAGTAAAAGTTATAGTATTCTTCATAATAAATTAGTGGATGCAATAAGACTTTTTTTGTCAACCAAACAATATTCAAATGATTATCCATTATGTTTTAACTTCATCATAATTGACTCTCAAAATTTTATGACATTAAGAGAATAATCCTTTACTTTTTCACGTTAACAGCAATTGCATCTGTACTTGAAAATGGTCACTTTGTCCTCAGAGATATATGTACCTTTTTCCTCTAGATGGAAATCATATATTTTAAAAAAAGCTTCCCTCTATTTATTTCCAAATCTCCGCTATTCAAAGAGTGTTACTTTCTAGATTTTAATTTTGTATTCTTCTGAAAATCGTGATTATAAAATCTTTCTTAAATAACCTTTTATTCTTAGTTTGTACTCTAACTCTCAACTACAGAAATTCCTTGGGCCCTTCGAATGTCCTTAAGTCATTAAGAACCCATAATAATATCGTTAAACGACTCAACTCTCACACGAGTAATGAATCGGGTGGTTTCAATTTATTCTTAGGTCGTCAAACTCGGAAACTACAATTATTTTTTGCAGCAATTGTTACATGGTTTTCATTATTGCCATGTTGAGCATATCTTTGTATTTTCCCATTGTCTTTCTTAAGTTGACCCGTGTGTCTTATGTTATTTTTATTATTATGAAAATACTCTAATTTTAGACGGTCTCGCTTTATTAATTTCGACTTTCATATTATTTTTTGCAAGTGAAAGTTTTGTTGGTGTTTTCTCTAGGATAAGGCGTGTTACGATATTCAAACAAAAATATCCTAAATTTCAAATGTAAATCTTTCGTTTGATTTTCATATTTTGCTATATTTTTTTTAGTTTGACTCTTAGTGGACAGATGAAACGGAACACCATGTTTAATACCAATGCATTTTAAAAATTTTAAAATTTGTGACTAGAGGTATTAATTTTATATTAATATTTTATTAATAAATATAGCAGCATTATTTGCTATCTCATAGTATTTATTTAATGCAAAAATAATTGATTAAATATGTATTTTTCCTACCGTTTCGTCGTTAATTTACCAGGACAAAATAAAAAAAACATGTTATGTAAACTGATTTGGTTGAGTTAAATAATTTTCTCCTGTAAAAGATGCAAATATATAGGGTGTCTTCGAAAATAATATAATTTTAAAATGTATGTAGATCGTGTCTTATGCAACAAAATCTAATAAAAGTTTTTCTAACATTATTAGTTTACCCAAAAATTCACGAGGTTTTGTAATAGTATCCCAAATATTGTTGGAAACGTGTAGTGTATTACTTAAAAATGGAAGTGGTAGAAATGGTTTGGATCGTCTAATAATAGCCGAGAATACATTTTTCACTCTTCTACATCCCCTGTAACCGATAATTCTAAATATCTAGGTGTACTAAAATAAAAACTTATTTTTAGCACGTTTGGAAATCCATTGTTTATTATCTTATCAGCATTGTGCTTGACTGAATTACCCATGTGTCGCGGTGTTGTCGATTTTAGTTGCTTTTCTATAAATAATATTTGACTATATCTAAACTACTAATAAAGTCTCTGAACGGCCTAACAGGAATATTGTTATTTGTTATTATTTCATTAAAACATAATTTCTTAAACGAAAAGATTTTCAGATGTTTTTTATCCTACTTAAAAAGAATGAGAATGTGTTATTTTTATGAAACATTCATGTATTTAGATTACGTATCTAGTTTTTTTTCACTTATCTTTTATATTCGAATAAATTTAAAAAATTATAAATCCAGAATACCGCATAGTCACATAGTCTCTCTGATATTTTTTATTTTCTTAAAGTACATTTTTCTTGATCCGTCTCTGAATTTGTATCGTGTCGGCTCAAATCTACCACACGAACGAAACCCAGACATGACTGAGTCATATTTTGATATATGCAAATTATGCTATTCGGATGTTTTTTGCGAATTCTACTTTTATATTCCTTTGAAATATGATGTATGTGCAAGCCCTCAAAATTCTTCGTTATGGATAAGGCTTTTGCGCTGACTTCTCACATGCTAATGTCTTGTATTCTTGTCTTATCAAACACTGGAGGAATTTTTAATAAAGCCCAAAATGAAAACTCCCATGTTCGCTTTAACCAAGGTACGTTTAGAAATTGCATTTCAGAATTTGGAAAATAATAAATACCTTCGTTGAGAGGAATTTGGGTAATATGTATTTTAACTCGAGAGACATCGTCATAAATATGGGAACGAAGAAATTTTACGGAAACTTCTGTTTACCTGCAAAAATCAGTAGAAACTCTTACACATAAAAAACATACAAACACAAATTTCGTTCGAAAAATTACATAATACTAATAAATAGAAGAGTTGCAGAAGTTTACAAAGGAATAACTGGTCTTGATTATTTGTTCTTGATAAGAAAATGATTGTTAAAATTAAATAATTCTAATCGTCTCAAAAAAAATACTCTCAAATTAAAATATCAGATAATATATATTTACTGTAGAAAGTATCTAAAGTTTTAAATTAATTGTTGCAACACGTACTTTATGAAAATTATTCATAATAAATATGGGAAGATAAATAATACCTATCTTGAATTTCTACAGTTTTCCAAAGTGTTTTAATATGTATTCAGGTCTACCTAGGTTTTGGTATCTGATAATATCATTTTCCAAGAGAGCAAGAAGTTGGACAAACCAATAAATATTAAGCAATTTTCTCCTTTTTCTAAAAGTATATTTGGTTACTACTATTTACTTCAAAAGGTGATCCGAGAGAATTGAACTTTATAGGTTTATTTGTTCATCCAACACTCTATATTGAAAATATTTTAGGTGTTTCTTTATTTCATATTCCTCCAAAAAGTTCTTCTTTCTTGTCACTTATACGAAATACTTGTACTATTGTTTCCATTGTTTTATTAAGTGTAGGTTTATGTTTGGTGTCAATGAGGTGTGTTGCGTAATGTGACTTATTTGGTTCAGTTCATCTATAAGCTGGTAAGTGTTCACAGTAGCGTATGTTATAATTTCTTAATTTCTGGCCAAGATGGAAAGTGTTAACAGGGTAAATATAATAATTAGTAATAATATTTATATTTCTGTGATTGATTTTAAAAGAGATTTTTATTTAAAATTAAAAAGACATTTTTTAAAGTATTTAGCATGTCGGATGTTTCATAAGAAACTTATTCATTCGCAGGTGTAAGTTTATCTAGTATTAAAAAAATTGCGAATGAATAACGCCAAATTGATGATGGTCTTATTTCCGGATTCATTACATAGAAAACGCAACAAGAAATATTCGAAACTAGCATTAGAAATCTTCGATAAAGGTGTCTTGCGTCGAACAATAATACATTTTACATTATACATTATATTAAAGTATTCAGTTACAACAACAATAACAAAAAATATACTACTATACGAATCCAAAAAATTATCCTCTTTGTTTGAACCTGAATAAAAAATAACTGACGATTATGAACATTTAAAAAAAGTATGTTTTTGCCTGATTCCCAAATAACTAATGTAAATCATTTTATTATTAAATTATTACAATGATTTATGTGATCTAAAATAGATTCTACCTGTTTTAAAGACGGAGATCAATTATTTTGAATATTATGATAATGCTATACTTTCCACTGACCTTTCCAAGAATATACAAATTTATATTGATAATGACGGACAAAATATATTGATATCAATGGATTAAACAGGTAAGTAGGTTTAATTATTTTACAAATATAAGAAAAATAATCCCTTTTTAGAAAGTCATTAGATTGGCAGGATATTATTATTATTTTCTTTAAACAGTAAATGTAATTCCCAAGTAAATTTTTTAAACATCATTTAAAAATAAATAACGATCTGTCCAGATTAGGTTTATACACAACATAGTTACTTTAAATTTGAACATTTTACAAGATATGGCAACATAGATTAACAAATCACTCTGGTCCTACAAATTTTTCGCCAGCTTCTAATTTGTGGTATCCCTCTTCCTTTAAGTCTCTGCGCATCTCGCGGTTTCAGATATTCTTGACGGGTAGTAACATAAATAACAAACCACATCGATTGTATAATACATATTTTTTGACAAGTGTATCTTTATGTTAAACCGTGAAGTAAATAGACATAATTAAATTTTTATAAAATAAAAAATATATTCCATAAGAATTATTAACGAATGTTGATTACTCACACTGTTTGAGAATCTAAGAAAAGAATTTGATTAATTTTATTACTGATATTCCCAAATAAATACTTTAATTTAAACTATTTTTAATTTTTTTTGCCTTTCAAATTATATATTACCTGAACACAATTGCTCTTTAAAAATAAATATTGGCTTGCTGTGGGGTTCCAGGAGGTTGGATTTCTGGGTATAAATTTTATATGATAATTTGTTCCCTGGCCAATGGTCGTATTTTCTAAATTTTGAAAAATCCTCTTTGTTTCTGAGTTTCTTTATTGGTACGGTTACGTTTTTACATCCTGTATAAAAACCCAGGATTTTATTTATACGAAAAGAAGTCACTTGAAAAAATATGGAAAAGAATGCAGGAACTTACATGAATGTAAGAGGAAAGGTATAAATAAACAGTAAGAGATCACAGGAATAAAACAAGAAGACAGTGTAAATCCACTTTTATTTATAATTGTAATACACAAAATACTAAGAAATTCAAGGAAACTGCCAAAGAACTTAAAAACCCAGTACAGCTAGATGGATTACTATGATATATTAATAGTTGCTGACTTGTAAAAAAAATGGATGGAAAGAAGAAGAAAAATGGAAATATTACAAGAATCAAAAGATATAAAGATCAGGAAATAGAAAAAGTATGAGCCTATACATACAGAGTGGCAAATCGTTAATGCAACTCTTCAAATCAAAGATTTCGTAGAACACAAAACATTACTTGTCATTTCTCATTTGACAATTAAATTAGCACCCTACTGCATGTTATTTATTTTTATTTATTATCTAGGTAAGAAATATTTCTATAATAGTTGAAATTATCTTTTTCATACTTATTTTTTATTTTAACGCTTAAAGAAAAAATAGTATATGTCACTCCGATTAGAATGCTCATTATATATTTCGATCAGTCACACAGTTCGGTTCTACAATATACTGGGCTTCATAAATAATGTTAACCTACTCCTAGTAATACAATATACTAATATGTAATGGATTCGGAGACTATCAAAAAGTTTTTGATAGGGTTCAGCATATGAAACTCATAGATGAATTAAAGAACATTCAACTTGATGGGACTTACAATTAACACTAAGAAAATAAAATTTATGATGTCTCGAAAAACTCAGTCGATTAAGGCTACGGCTAATATAAGGAAAAGCCGTAGAGCGTGTTGAAAAATATAAATATTTAGGAACTTACATAAGTAGACCAAGATCATGAAATAAAATCAGAGTTGAAACTGCAAGAGAGTCTTTCCTAAAATTTAAAGTACTATTTAGTGATACAAACCTATTCATTAAATTAAGATTGAAGTTTAGGCATGAAGTGGAAATTTGGACTCTTAAGGCTCAGACCTTCAAAAAACAAGAATTCTTTGAAATATTGCTCTACTTACACAGCTAAAATTACTAATAAAGAAGTTTTACGAAGAATGTGACAAGAAAGAAAACTAATAACAACAATCCAACGAAGAAAAATAACGTATCTTGGCCACATTCTCAGGAATAACAAATACGAACTATTACAGACTATCATACATGGGCGAGTAGATGGAAAAAATGTATAAAGAAAATACTGGCTAAGAAATATCAGAGACATGACTAATATGAGTAGAGGAAAAATGATTCAAGTGGTAAAGATGCATTCAGGAAAGTGGTTGTCTCACTTAAGGGAAGGCACGAGAAGAAGAAGAAGAAGAAGATGGGATAGATTTTACAAAAGAAGGAAAATGGAGTAAGAAAGAGCTATCAGAACTAGAAAAACAAATATATTTTTCACTAAACAAAACAATATTAGGAAAGATCGAAATAGACGCTAATGTAAATCTCAGAGTAAATATAAATAGCAAAATTAACGCTGTAGAACGAAACAACTACGGAAAATTGCACGAAACATAAAACTACATGGAATAGAATAATAAGAAAATCAACTAAACCAGTAAGAGCTAAAGTAACTAAATTGGTATGGCCATAAAAAAAGAGCAAACCCAGATAATCATAAAGAAGAACCTTAAAGTTAAAAAGATTTAAAAAAAGAAAGCAAAGCACAGCCAAAGGAAACCCGGATGGAAAAAGAAATGAATGAAATGTCTGAAGAAAAAAGAAAAAATGGAAAAATGGGCAGAAGAATAAAACTAACCATCCAACACTCTACATGCACCGAAAAAGAAGAAGTTCTTAACAGCTTATATATTTTTACTATTTTTATAATAAATATGGAAAGATAAATAATACTTATCTTGAATTTTTAATATGTATTAAGGTCTACCTAGGTTTCGGTCTGTCAAACTTCTATTTGTCTTGCAAAATTATACCTAGATAGACGTTAATTCATATTAAAACCATTTGAAAGACTGGAAATTCAAGATAAGTATTATTTACCTTTCCTTATTTATTATAAATAATTTCCATAAAATAAGACTTGAAACAATTAATTTTACTATTTTTATAATTGATGTTTATCCTATTTTGTCACAATAGTTTCATAATAAATTTGAATTAACAGCAGTTTTGAAATTAATTGTGCAACAAATTTAATAAGATACTAAAAGTCGATCGTTGCTCTATTCTGTGAAAGCACTAAGCAAAACAATGCGTCCTTGATGTTATAAATTATCCCAGAACTTGAATTATTTAGCAACTAAAAAAAAATTATATGCTATCACATAGTAGGTTCTTGGGCCAATCTGTATGATCATATAATTTCAACTTTTTTTAAAACATTAGTATGTATCGCAAATCATTTGTAGTCGTGAGTTGTAAACGAAGGAGTTATTTGGGTGGTAAGTATCCTGGATGATATTTCAGAAGAAATAAACGAGGTTATGTCTGGCATGTGTTCCGTATTCCGTGTTTATTATCACCTTATCATACTCCGTTTCCCGATGCCATTAATTTTTATCATTTTTCTCGAACAAGTAATAAAAAACTCGCCTTCTACCGGTAAAAATAGTCTAGGGGTATATACTTTCAAGTAATGAATCTGGTCAAGCATGGACCAACCCTAAAAACTTAATATAAAAAAAGGAAACAATTTTCTTAATTATCTAAACCACATGTAGTCTTAAAACTTAATTTTCAACCAAAAGAAATACATGTTGTTATTGTACAACATTATATAATATTTTTAGTATACTGAATTCAATATATTTAACTCTTCTTAGACCACATGAAATAACATCCTGAAAACTTAATTACTTGCTTAGTACCAAGTCTCTCTACCGTTATTATAAGACTATCTTTCCATTTTTTCTATTTGTTATGTTACCAAACTGTATATTACTTACTTGTGCCGCTTGTTAATTTCAACTTACTAGGATTTCTTTTGTTTTTTCTCCTATTTATAATTATTGGTTTCGCTTTGTATACCTTTTTTGTACGACTTCGTTTGAGACTCACATATACTCGTTAGCCAAACTATTTCTTTTATTCGTTTGCTAATTTTAGACTTTTAATTTGTTTTTGTGCATGCAATTTTCTTATTATTTCCCTCTCGTTATGCTTCAATTTTTCATAGGAATCTCATCTTTGTCACATCCATATGACAATTCTGTAGTATTGGTGAGTTACTTTTTCTATTTTGGAACCACCAATATAATTTTCCCGGATTGATTCTATTTCTTTATTACGTATTTCTTCATTCTGGAATTTTCCTTTATATATGTTGCTCTGTATTTTCTTATGTCTTTTTAGCAATGTACTTACAATAAAATAAAAGTAGATAATATCGGACGCACAGACTATGCCGGTAAGACCAAAAAGTTATAAATTTCTAAAGCCATTTTCCACATAAATCTGGTTCTCCCTCTTCTGCATCTACACTTTTGCTGTGTGTATAAATTTATTCACCCTTATATTATTATTTTATTTTACGACGCCCAAATTACATGTTTTGATGCATGGCAGTTTTAGATATCACAAGTTTTCGTATTTTTCGACTTAATTGATTACATCACACTATATGGTGACGGTTATTTATTTCTTGAAACAATGGTCCCTCTGGGGCGATAAATATTAATTCCATTTAATCAACAATCGCTGGTAAAGGCAATTACTCATGCAAGGTAATAAAAAAATCGATGTTGTTCGTTTGTTTTTCCTTATGTATTCATGCTCATATGACCCTAATTACGTTTTCTCCTATTAAGTATACTTTAATGGCTAAATGGAACATTTAACTGAATTTCATTGGAACAAAATGCATTGAGAATATAATTTTACTGACTTATGTTCGATGATATACTAAAATAATATTATGTTTTAACACTATCGTTGTCGCTCCTTTTCACAGAAGTGCGCAAAAATAATATTTTTTTATATTATAATTTTCAGGAACCAATTTCTATTTTAGTGAATTATGTAAATGCATCTAGCGATGTGACTACATTAATAAAATTAGGGTGTTATACCTTGTATGCAGAAGTCATATCCAAATTAAATTGTAGATTGGAAGTCAAATTAATCGCGCGATAGCCGATAATCGTTAACTCAATTGGCCGCGTTCAAATTAACTGTTTCAGAGTTTCAATGGTCCGTGAAATATACAGTTTGACACTTTTCATATTTTAAAATTTTAATTCGATACAGACCGCCACCCAATATATGCAGCGCTAGCATTATACTTGATTTTTTCAAGGCAACTTTAGAAAGTTTGTATTCAATGAATGTATTTAAAGAGATTGAGTCACTTATCGAAAAAGTGCAAAATTATTTTTTTTACATTAATTTTATGTTTTCATTTTTATAAATCGAAACGATTAGAAATAGAAAAAATGCTACGTGTAGTCTTATGGCAAATAAGCAAAAGTAATAAATTATTCACATTTGGAAAGTTTCTTTTTCGCGCAAAATAATAAACGAAACAAAAAACGAAATTTTAATATATTGTTCTTCAAAGTTTGACGATTTTTTATGTATAATAGGTGACTTAAAGCTCGTTAAAAAAGCTCATTTTTTATTAAAAAGAAAATAAATATCAATCGTGAAGTAGCAGCGTTGTATGTACCATAAAAAGCATTATCTATCTTTTAGAGTTTATTTCAATTAATAGATTTTTACCTTTTTTCCTGAGAAGCGTTTATAATTCAACCAGTTTTTCGCTGACGTATTTTATTTCCAAATATATAGTTTCTTCCTGTTTTTATCAATTTTCAATTTCGCGAATAAAATTGAATGTTAACATTACATATATGTATATTCACAAGTATACATATACGTATCCAGTCTATTAATAGATTAAAATTTATACTGTTATCGTTTCAAACAGGCCCCAGTTAAATTGAAAACTTACCCAGAACAAAATTGTTTTTACTAAAATCCACCTATATTTATTTGCATTATTCTCTTCCTTATTTATGTATTTTTTTATTTATACAAATATATCCCCGCATCAACTGCTTGAAGTTGTAAGCAGGGGAGACATATATATTTATAATGTAATATACGTACAAAATTTAAAAATAAAGTGAATATCTTTGAGGTAATTCAGCACTTTTTCAGAATTTGTGGAAAATATAGATTTTAGATCTGGTCCTGTATTATTTACGTTCAATTGACTGGCAATAGTATTTATAATTTATGCATTTCGTAAAGACGTGATTGCCTGAATGGTAAAACTTATATACTCTAAATTCAATTTTCTCAACTGAGCTAGGTTCCATCGAAACGAGTTCGTATTCAAAGCGTAACTGCGTATTGGTCAATAAAAGAATAAATTGATAGCTAGTTTGATTAGTTTTATACAGAGATGAATTTCAAAGATTCCGTTTTTAATTTTAGTATTGTTACTTAAAAAAATGTCTATTTTGAAATCCAAATTATATGAATCCGAGAATAATTTTATTGATATAGTAGAAAACAAAATGGTGTTTGGGAATTGTACCAATTCCAAAGGAAGAAGATCTACATATATGTGACAACTGAAAAAAATATTTTTTTTAATACAACATACACCTCACTTATATTAAATAAACTGCAAAGTTACACAGACAAAGTAATAGAAGTATATTAAAACGGTTTAAGGCCAGGAGATACACACTAGACCCTCTTCACACATTTCAAAGTTATCGAGAAATGCAATGAGAGAAGTATGGCTTACATGTGATATTCTCTGATTTCAGTCACAACCATAAAAAACTGTGATAATTCGAGATGCAAAAAGATTAGGAATACTTGGAAAGTAAGTAAGGATGGTTTAAATGACATTGAAAGAAGAAGAGGAAAGGCAAGGCAAGGCGATGGACTGTCTATGAAACCTGTTATTATTTCATTGGAAGGAATTACTAGATATTACGAAGTAAAGGCGAGCATAATATAAAAATGTGCCCAAGTTATAAGGTAACGATCAAGCAGTAGCATTGAGGGACGAAAATAATTTAGGGAACAGTGGAGAAAATAAATAAAGAAGTCAAGGAGAGAGGACTATAAATTAATGCTAAGATAATAAAATAACATGAAAATAAGCAACAAGAACAAAGAATCAAGAAAATATATACAATAAAACTGACGAAAGTATGGAAATTAAACACAGAATGCAATTCGGATATAATGCTTATTATAGACGTAAAGAAATAATGAAAGCCATAAGTAATAAGACTAAATTAAGAAAGAGAATTGATAGTACGGTCATATAAACAGAAAGACATTCGAAAATATTATAAAGAAAATTATAAAATGGAAATCACAGAGCGGGGGTATAAATGATGGAAGAAATAAAACAAAAAATAGGAAAATATGGAAGAAAGTGGCACGAAGGAAAGACGCATAACAACCTTTACTTCACTACATAAAGTTAGAAAGAGCTGATTCTATGAGCCACTCTAATTCCGATACGATTGTATAGTCTTTTATTATTATTAATAATAAAATTATTGTTATTGGTACTATTACTATTATATTCTTATTGATTTACATTGTAACGCGCGTTTTTCCATTGGTTTCTGGAAAAGTTGCCTACAATCTGGATCTTTCGGGCGCCAGCACTCTGTTTTCGTGGAGAATACACGATCCCTTAAATTAGTATATAAGGGTGTCTCGGTAGCAATAGATGGAGATACGGGAATTCCAGAGATCTGATTGAAAGATTAGGAACATTTTGAAAGTAGTGGAAAACAAGCTTTAATTGTTTTCTACCATGATACCTGGATACCGGTTGCTATTTTGAAATTATTAAAAAAACTTTACTTCAAGTAAAAAAAATAAAAATTCATTATATTGACTTCCATCATTGAAGTGTGTCTGTAGTATTCAAGTATTCAACCAATTTGTGATAGGTTATAGTGAACATAAAATCTTGTAATTATTCTTACAAGATTCATAAAATAGTGGCCTACAAGTACATACATCTGAGAACTGTAAATGTTAATTAATTTTTAAAGAAATTACATCAATAATTAAATAAAAATCAGTAAAAGCGATAAGACTACAGTCAAAAAAACTAGTTTATATAGATAGTTACTATTTCTCAAACAGAATTATTATCACCTATATTTATACCAGTGACAGAAGAATTTTGAAAATCAAATTATACATAATATAATATGTCAGAAAAAGACCTAACAAAGGCTGAGCTTCTACAGAAAATATTAAATGTAATTAAAACAGAGGGTGAACAAATTAGACACGAATTAAAACAAGAGATTCAAACAGAAAATAAAAAAATAATTAAAAAAATTGATTTATGTTTAAATAGGGTAGATGATCTTGATCAGAAATACAAGCAACTTGAATCTAAATGTATATACTACGACAGACAATTGCGAAAAAATAATCTACTGATTTTTGGTTTTAAAATAGACGAAAATATAGACCTTGTTAATGTAGTTTTAAAAAAAAATTAGAGATTTACTGAATCTGGATATAACTATCGATGATATAAATAATATTTATCCAATAAAAACTGGTAACAACAGAGCAATAAAAGTTGAGTTTGTCTCTTATCTAAAAAAAAATTTAATTTTTAAAAATTGTTACAAACTCAAAGGTACAGACATATACTTTACCCAAGATTTATCTTATCAAGATAGGCTAGATGCAAAAATACTAAGAAAACATCTAAATAACGCAAGATCTCATAATTATTTTGCTAAAATAAATGGTCGTACTCTAATTGTTAATGAAAAAGTCTTCACTTTGGAAGCTTTAAAAAAAATGGATCTGGCTGAAAACATATTACGTGCCGATCGCCCAATTACTCCTCCTGAAATCGAACGACTGAGACCCAATAGTGCACCTGAAACTCCAATAACATATTATAAAGACACTCTAGATTTATTAGCAATACCAACACCATTATCAACAAACGTAAAAAACATTAATGTGATTACAGACGAAAGTACAGTGATTGAAAACGCGCAAGACGAACAAGAAAAAGAGGAAATCAAAGATACGCACGCGAAAACAGAACGCCAAGAAAAGGAAATAGTTAAAAGTAGAGAAAGCGATAAGAAAGATTTAAAGAAAAAAGAAGATAAGAACAATAAATCAAGAAACAACTCGACTTCATCAAATTCATCTATAACTGGTAACATAGAAACTAGTAGACCAAAACGAAACATAAAATAAGACATTGTCATTCAAATTCTTTAATTACTATATACATATTTTTTGCTAATTTAAATTCTTTTTAGTTATTATTACCATTAAAAAATTTTAAATAAGAAAATATAAATAATCTAAGATTATGGATTCTTACATCAAACAATATAAAGATAATCCTATAGATACACATATAATAGATAATCTTAAGCTGTTTAGTACAGAAACCTATAGTGAACCAAATATTAATTTATTTAAAATTTATCATATGAATATTAATAGTATAGAAAAAAATTGGGATGAATTGTCAATACTTTTGCAACAGTTTAAAATCGATATAGATATTCTAGTTTTAACAGAAATATATAACAAAAATTATGATCTTAATGTTTTTTCTATTGCTGGTTTCGATATATTATATAATAACGGCGATAGAAACAGAAATGATGGTATTATAATTTACATAAAATCAACCATTGAATATAATTATGAAATCATAAGATTATTTGACATAAAAACACTAAATGTAACTTTAAAATACAACAATAAAAGTATTACCATAAGCTCAATATATAGATCTCCAAACACGTGTGTAGACACTTTTAATGAAAATTTACCCAGTTTTCTGGAAAAATTTCAAAACACCCAGATACATATTAGAAGAATATAAAAATATACTAAGTTCATTTGGATATATTTCTTATATTAACAAACCAACTAGACTTCAATCCAAAACTTGTCTTGATCATTTTTATGTCCGAAGTAAAAGTTATTCTATCGAAGATCTAATTAAATCATACATCTTTCACACTGATATCACAGATCATTCACTAACTTTCATATATTTTAAAATTGAAAATTATAATAAAAAAGAAATAAATAAAATAAAAGTTAATGAAAAGAAGTATATTAATTATAAAACTTTAAAACTGGACCTTCAAAACGAAAATTGGAATTATTTGTATCAAAATAATGACCCAAATATTACGGCAAATTACTTTGTTCAAACTCTAAATAAATATATAAACAAAAACACAAAAACATTAAATAAAAAGAAAGAAAATATTTCGCGAAATAAGTGGATTACGCCTAAATTGTTAAAAACAATAAACGAAAAAAATAAGTTATATAAAGCTACAATAAAAAATCCATATAATATAGAATTAAAAACTAGGTATAATTATTTAAAAAAATACACAAAAAGACTAATCGACATATCAAAAACAACTTATTTTCAGAATAACATTGAACAAAATAAAAATAAATCGAAAGGACTTTGGGACACAGTAAACGAGGCTTGCAATTCTGTTAGACCTAAAACAAAAATAGATAACATTAAACTAGTAAACGGGGATGTAGTCACAGAGAAAATAGAAATAGCTAACCATTTTAATAAATATTTTAGTAATATTGGCAAAATATTAGCATCAAAAATACCACAAGTAAAAGATGTTAAAAATGATTTTAAAGAAAACACTAATATGTGCAGTTCAATGTATCTAAATCCTGCTACAGAATCTGAAATAAAAAATATGATTAATGAACTTAAGAATAAAAAATCACCAGGAAACGATAAAATTAAATCCGAGACGCTAAAAAATATATGTGAAGAAGTTTCAACACCTTTAACTTATTTAATTAATAATTGCATGGTTACAGGTTGTTTCCCAAATATTTTCAAGGTAGGTATTGTTAAACCACTGCATAAAAAAGGGAGTAAGTCAGAGATGTCAAACTATAGACCTATTTCATTGATATCCAACATAGCAAAGATTGTTGAAAAAGTCCTTAAAAAGAGAATAATACATTTTTTAGATAAACATGAATTAATTTCACAGTGTCAATATGGCTTTAGAAAAAGTAAATCAACAGAAGATGCAATCTATGAGTTAACTTCTTATATATACCAAAAGTTAGACAAAAATACGCCAAGTTTATGTATATTTGTGGACTTGTCAAAAGCTTTTGATACTGTGTCTCACGCGAAACTTCTCGAGAAAATAAAGACATACGGATTAAGAGGCACAGTGTTTGACTTGATTTCAAGTTATCTTTCAGGAAGAGTCCAATACGTGGAAATTGACAGTGTCGTCAGTGAACCTGAATTGGTCTCTTGTGGTGTTCCTCAGGGTACAGTATTGGGTCCATTATTATTCCTGATATATATAAATAATTTATTAAAACTCAATACCACAGGAAAAATTATGAGTTTTGCAGACGATACTGCCATTCTTTACGAGGACTCAAATTGGAATGATTTAAAAAGTCAAACTGAAAAAGATTTTAAGAAAATACAATTGTGGTTCCAACATAACCTTCTCACACTAAATATTGAAAAAACGCACTATTTACCATTTACATCATATGAAAATAGTCTACCGAAGATTGATACTTTAGAAATAGATCAGTCCAGTGCAATTCCAGCTGCAAAATCAGTTAAATATCTAGGTATTATAGTTGATAGACATCTAAGATGGGACCTTCATATTAAATCGGTTGTACAAAAATTAAGAGGCATGTTAGGGAAATTTAGATACCTTAAAAAATTGTTAAATGAAGCTCAACTAAAGACGCTCTATTATGGATTAATTCAATCGCAGTTGAGTTATGGAATAATAGGATGGGGCGGAGTAAGTAACTTTTACATACAAAATGTAGACATTATTCAAAAATGGTTAATAAAAATAATATATGGGAAAAGTCGTACTTACTCCACAAACTCCCTATTTAAATTATCGGGGATATTAGATATTCGGCAGATTTTTTGTTTAAAAATATTATTATTTACTAAACAAAAAAAAATTAAAATAGAACACATTTCTCACAAATACGAAACGAGAATTAAGAGAATAGCATATATTACACCAAGATGCGAAAAAACTGCAGGTCAAAAATGCTGTTCCTATCTAGCACCTAGAATATTTTCAATAATTCCCGATTTTTTAAAAAATATAAAACAATACAAACACTTTAAACAAAAAATTAAAAAATGGATAGGGGAAAGTGACAGAGCAATATTTCATAAGTTTGTAAATTCAAATATGTAAATAATATAAAATGTGTAAATAATATAATATAGGTAAATAATATAATATAAAATAATAGACTAGAATTTAACGTTATACCTAATTAAATTACATAAAATTACGACAACATGATTAAAACAATATTCCTGATTATAACAATACACCCGAATATGACAATACACCCGATTATGACAATACAACCGATTATGACAACTCATATAATTATGAACTATTCCTGTTTTTGTAGTAGTAGTATATTGCAATAAAAGCTGATCCTCTTCTGGGGTGACGCTTCTGTGATTAATTATATATTTTGTTTGTTAGCAAATTTTGTTGTTTGTAAAATTTCTATTGTTCTTTGGCTAATAAACATTTATTATTTATTATTAAAACGAAACTA
Source organism: Hermaeophaga mercurialis (assembly GCA_951812935.1). Taxonomy (NCBI): domain Eukaryota; kingdom Metazoa; phylum Arthropoda; class Insecta; order Coleoptera; family Chrysomelidae; genus Hermaeophaga; species Hermaeophaga mercurialis. Next base: position 39,256,456 of record OX638361.1, on the reverse strand, counting down.
TGATATCGCCCATACTTTCAAAGATAGGCAAATGTAATTATAAAAGATTATTATGTGCTAATCTTCAAATATGTTGATGACATATCTTTTGACGATCTGTATCTAGGTTTTAGAGTTATATGACATATCAAGAAAACTCTGTTAACATGGATATAAAAAAAAAGGTTTCATCGTAAAACGCATTCCCAAAAATTAAACCACGCTTTCCTCTCTATAAAGAATTCTAAATCGCTTCGTGTTTTACTAGGGGAACTTTAAAGAACGGCATTCGGATGCCCTTTTAATCATATCATGATTTTTTCTTTTAGTCCGCAATTACATACTTTCGCACAAGTGTTGACCAACAGGAGAAGGATTGGCTTTAGAAAAATTTCCATTGTATTCGAAATTTATTTTTCATTCATATTCTTAAATTTGTCTGAGACTCCAGAGAAAAAATCTAGCTTTGTTGATAATGTTTCGTTTTCCTTATAAAAGTTCCACGTAAGTTTTCTATTTTGTATTTTGAACAAATACTCCCTCCACAAATCGAATTTATTCACCCTGCATTATCGATTGTTGAAATATGTTAAGATTTTTTTTTGGTAAAAGGAATAATTACAGATTTTCTAAGTTTCATTAATTGCTCGTATACGATTACAAGGTTTCTATAGTAAAGTTGTGCCTTAATTAGCATTATGAGCTTATTTATATACATTAAACGAAGCTCAATCTTCTAAAATCAAATCTTTTTTTGATCTATGTTAGTGTAGGCCGTCTATATATTTGCTGGCCACTTTATTTTTTTGTACTAGGCCAAAAGTAACTTTTAACAGTTTTCATGTTCAGGTTCACGCTGATCTTAACTTTTTAATTATTTCAAAGCAAACTATACTGTCAGTAGCATTTAAATTTTGCTTATTTCGTTAACAAAGTACGTACATTAAACTCTGTATGAATTCTAAAAATTGACTGACTCTATCTTACGATGCATTTTGATGCCTGTAACTATGGAAGAATCTTTTTTGCTACCCAAAATGTTATTTGGCCGAGACAAAAAATATACATTGCGCATCGTATTAACTTCGATAGTTTCGAAGAAATATGTGTATTTTCTTAAACATTATTACATGAAAATTAATGAGAACAGTAAATAAGAAACTTAATGTTATTATTTTTATAACCGTTATATATCTATATTGTAGGTACCGGGTTATTTTTCTGAATAATTTATATGGAAAAATCTAAATATTATTATTATATTATATTACATATATATATTATTTTCAGGAGGGTTTTAACCCACTACGTAACTTGGCTATTGGAAATTAAAGAGGCTGAGTATAAACAATAGCAGTGTATTTATCTATGAATAAAACCAAGTCTTACAAAATATTAGGGCAAGTTACATCTTTAAAAAACTAATACATTTAATCGCAGGGGCAGGCACTAGCAACATTTCGTTTATTGGAAAACTTAATCTTGACTTTTTAATCTTTTTTATTTTCCTAACCACGAAGAACACAATGTTTATTAATTTTAACGACTCTAACAAAAACAATTATTGTTATAGGATCGCGATCTTGTCCCAAAATTTTGGCTCAGGCAATATTAAATAAACAGTCAATGTTATAATTTAAAATATATTAAATAAAAAAGAACTTCTATGTTCAAGGCGATATTCAACTAAATCCCTGTACGCACACAAACAATTAGAGATTGATTTTAGAACAAACGATGTTGTAAGCATATGGCAAGAAATATATTTTCCCACTGCAAATAATTTCTTGACTATTTTTTGTCTAATGCTTAATAGTGGTTGTAGTAATAATTTATGAAAAATATTTTTACAAATTTGGTTACTTTACAGTAATAAAAAACAAGTTAATACTTGGTACCATAACAGACCTCTATTTATTTTATGCTTTATTTCTTAATTTCAGTGAAAAATTTATCTCTGAAATATCCATTGAGTCCTGACATTGATAAATGACCATAACATTCACGTGCTATTTCGTAATATATTTTTCCGGGATGCTGGACGTATTTTAAAAATGAATATTCTTTTGCTACACTGTGATTTAACCAAATTCTAATAAAAATAATACGTCTGAAACTTGTCTGTCGTTCTTTAATAAGGTAAAATAAAAAAAAATATTTTTTTTAATACATAGATTAAATAGTTAAGTTTCATTAAATATAAATATAAAATACCAAAAAAATTGCAAATATTTATTATATATATATATAACTTTAGTTGGCGAGGGAATGAATTGTCATATAAAACTCGTACCCAGAAATCCAACCCCCTGGAACATAAGCATGAAATAAAAAATTCTTATATCTACCACCCTATAATTATGAAATATGTTCAAATTGTAGTCGTTTTTATTATCATATTAATTTAAAAGTTAACAAAGAAAAATAAAATTTCTTAAACCTATCTACTTCTACTTTTGAAGGCTTTTCTTATATTCATAAATATATCCGGCGTCTTTAATCGGCATTCAGTAACAATTATTCTTTGAGAATTAAATCCACCATTTTTTAGTTGTTCTAATAAAGGTTTTTTTTAAAGAACTTGCATTAAATTTTAACCTTCTAATTTTCGTTTTCCTTTTACAATATTTATAACCGCTTTTACTTTTTCTCCTAATATGGAGTATTTAGATGTAGCCCATTTACGTGCTCTTTAATTTTAATTTTACCAGCTCGAGTTGTCAAGTTGCCAAGACCACAACAGAAATAACTAGGTAAATGCGATTCAAATAGAATTTCATTTTAAGATTGTAAAGATATTCATGTCATCTGGTAGAAAGATATTTTTAATAATTTTATTCGTATACCAGTAATGTAGCAAAAATGTAACCGTTCAAAAGATACGAGGGGGAGGGGACTTTGACTAGCGCAATTTATCCAGACTACACATTTTAAAGTTTGTAAAGTTATATATAAAAAACGTACAAACAAAACTGGATAAAATATACTAACCAATAATTGAATCTCTTATAAAATTGGTATTGATTTTGGAAAACAAGTATATGTCTCTATAATCAGATAAGATACGTAATAAAATTAATAAAATGAAAAATAGACGAATAATTAACAGATATATCCCCAATCACTTACAAAAAAAAAGTTTTTTCATTTTTCATCGTATATTGAAGAAAATATTGCTGTCGCTGTAGACGATTATATATAATATCTCTGATTATTACAATTTTAAATTGTCGTGGGATGTGCAAGTGTACACTAGAAATCACCGCGATACGGATGATCTTGTAAGGACTTGTCAACAAAGTCCGAAAAATGCACATGTCCGTTGTTTCTGCTGACTAGGATATCAAATTTTTGGCCAATGGTATTCCTCAATATACAATACTTTAAGTTAGTGTAGTCGAAAAATTGACGTAGAAATCAATTAATTCATTTTATTACAATTTAAAGTTCCTTATCTTCCGGTATTAAAAATAAGCAAATTTATTCTTTGTACTTTATTATAAAATGTTATATTATAAAATTAAAAACAAAAAAATAGATTTTATCAATTATCAAAAAACTCTATAATAGTAACACAAAAATAAATAAGACCTGCAAATTGCACGGAATTTCTTGTCAATCCTTTCTTATTAGTTCATAATTTTTAACAATAACAATAATATTCAATAAGTGATTAAGACCTAATGATAATGTATGAGGAGAAATATACGGTGTGGGCCACTAAAAATGACCGTCGGCCATATTTCACGAATATATTATTGTATAGTTTCGGAACATGATATCACAGAAGTGTTTTATTCTCTAAATTCAGCTATAAATTCTATTTACTTGATAGATGGTAAAATCATATTCAAATTGGTAATTTGGAATTAACTCTTTTTCTTCTATTAATGGTTTATTTCCTTGGGTAAGAGTTTTTTTTTAAATATTCGTTATGACAGGCAACAGAGTGATTGGTCTGTATAAAGAGATATTATTAAACTAGTTATTAGGTTGGTCAACTTAACCGGAGTTTTTTTAGGCAACTGATTTAATATTTTTTCAGAAATCATACCAAATCCTGGAGCTTTTTCCAGATTTATATCTTTTATTTTGGAAGCTACTTCTTTGTGAAAGGTGAGTTCAATTTCTTCGTTGATTTAGCTCTTTTAATAAATAATAATTGAAAGAGGTTACTAAAATATGAAAATTTGTTAATTCAAATAGTTCCTTTACATAATCCGTTCCTAAACGAAGTTAAATAAACAAAGCCTGGTGAACAAACGGATCTTAAATTAGGTTAGGCATTCTGCAAAGCAGGGCGTAAAAGCTTCTCGCTGAATAATGCTATTATGATATACAAAAGTCAACGTGGATGTTAATAGATAAAAAGTTAGATAGGAAGAGAGTAATATAATTATAAGAACATTTCTATTAATGTGGTAGAGGTGCAGGTTAAAAGCCAATAACTTTATCAGGACTTTATAGTCCGGTCGCATACAACTCATTAGCTTTGGAAGTAGATGGAAGAATACTTTTAACTTAAATTGAAGCGGACTGAAGTTCTCGAAATTAAAAAAAAATATCAAATATGATTGAAATAAGGCAGTCGATATATCTTGACGTCCTGTAAATATATTGCAAGGACAAGATATCTCCAAAATACATAAAAGCGAAGGGGCAATTTAATTTTATTTTGAAATTTGAAATTTTTGACTAGGAAGTCATTTAAAAGCAAAACAAAAAATTTTAAAAATCCTAAGACATAAGAGAAAAGCTGTACATAAAAAATGAAAAAACTATTCAGAGTTATTTTAACCATTTATCAAAGGGGTTAAAAGATTTTTTCCATGTACTTTTTATGTGACGTTTTAAAATCTGAATTTAACATAAAATTTTATTTTCTCCTAAAACTTTTGTATTTTGAAGTCAGCAGTTGAAGAAGGTTACGATTTGAGGGAAAATTACTGTAATTTGTGAAGTAACGGAAATATTTATTTAATAAACTATCATCCTTCTTTTATAAAAGTTAAGGCTAAAGGAAGAATAATGGGTAAATCCGTTGTTGATTGGTTTAAGTTGGGTCTAACCAATCCTTGACGCTTAACGCTCGAAAAGTGTCAATGTTTTCACCTTTCATCGGCTAAAGCTAAGTCTAACCAAGAGTATACTCGAAAGAAATACTGAAGAGGGCAATAAATCCCCATAAACAAACTGCAATAAAATATGAATTATACTAGGTAAAGATCAAATGAGTATTTTGCTAACGTTAAAGTATACAGGTTACTAATCGTAGCTTTAAAAGTTTGCCCTGGTATGCCAGAAGCTGGCAAATACAGCAAACCGACAATACTAGACTAAGTTATTATACGTTACATTATGAACCTTTACTGGTTTACTGAAATTTCATCAAAGAACGTTCCTTAGGTGTACGGATTTTGTCAAATAATTTATTAATATTATTAACTTATTTTAGAATTATTATTATGAAATTATTTGTCAACTTTCTCACATTGAAATAAGCAAGCGTTTAAAAATAATAAAAAAACTAATATAGTCTGTTAGAAGAATAATAACTTAAACTATATTTCGATTTAAACACTAAATACATTACACCAGGAGTGCGCACAACGAATTGAACCCTATTAGAATCCAATAACAGCCGATACTAGGCTTATGGTACTAAGAAGATTAAGTAAGTACAATTGTTTTTTCATAATTTTGGGTTATACGTACATACAGAAGAAATAGGTTTATAATTAATCTTGTTTCATTACTTTAGTCCTCTAATTGATTTATTACCTAGGAGAACTTTTGTTGTTTTCTCAGACAATTGAGTTTATGCAAATGCAAAAACCTGTACACACGTGGTTTCGATATGCATAAGCTGATTTTCAATTGATTTTTAACTAAATGGCGATATGTAGAACAGTTTAAAAAAAAACTTATTAGTTCAAGTAACCTTCATAAATAGTAGTTTTTAAAATTAAAGAAAATTGGGACGTACAAACTTTATTACTGCAAAAATAGAAATTTTCGTTAAAAAAAATAAAATAAAATCAAACTATAATGTTATCGTATGTAGAAGTAAATAAAGTCGTTTCGGAAAAAACTTTATGAAAAGTTAAGGAACATTTTCTATATAAAAAGAACTGCTTTTACTGAATTACTCGATGTCATCTTTGTACTCTTAATTAGTTTTTAATTTTTCAAATTTTATTAATACTGTTATTTTTGTTTTTGTACACATAGAGTAAAATGTAAATACTAGAAATTAAATTTCATAAAATTGCTTCATTGGGATTCCGTTGCATACTCGACTTAATTTTATCACGCGCTAACAGGGTGATTCCGGTTAGGTTTTGCCAAGACTTGACGTGATCACCCTCTTGAATTTTTATTAAAACTATAGTTAGTTAGTTTAGGTTTTGGTTAGCTTTAACTTTTTTGTCGCTTCCACCTTTAACCGGCTAATTGATCAGAACCTTAAGAAACTACATAGTTGGAAAAGAAAAAACGTCACCGAAAAAGTTTATTATCATTGCTCTAGCATCAAAAAAAATTGTCAATTTAAAAATGTAATAATTCAAATAATAATAAAATATGATAATAGTTTAACATTGACAAGATCAGCCACGGATGAAATGCACTGAGCTGGACCATTTCAATTATAATACAGATTCTATACTGGGTATGTTAAACTGTTTGTATTTTCAATCCAAATATACAGTGAACAAAATATAAGTTTTAATCGTGATTAATAAATTCGGGAAAATCATTTGTATTTTTGCTAATATAGATACCTAAAATGTATCTTGTGTAAATGTATCATCTGTTAAGATTAATTGAGATTGATAATATTCAAAGAGAAAATGGTATCAAGTGAGCTACAGTCTTGTAAATCGTATTTATTTGATATTTAATTAAGAGCTTTTATTTTGTATGAAAAAAATCTGCAATGTTTAAAGAAAAACATTTTGAAATTTGGTCTTTGCATGTAATAATTTCATTTATAATTGGTTAAGAAATTTTCTTATATTATTTTTTTAAATAATACTTAGTATTACTTAATTTTTTCACTTTCAAAATTTCTATTTACATTTCTTTAAAAATTGATTAGAGATTTGAATTTTTTGTGCTTCATTTTAATGGGGCTATTTTACATGAAAATCAAAATATGGCACAAAAAAAAAGTATTGAAATACTGACATTATTTTTAGGTGAATTAATGGAAACCAAAATATCACTAACAAGTAAAGACAATAATTAGTTGTTTGTTAATAAACTATTCACATCTCTATTGATTGCTCTAAAACGAGCCTTTGCGATAAATCAGTTTTGGTTTAATTTGCCATGGGATTTACCCCTCATGATACCTTTACATGGGCGTCTGAGTTTCTAACTTATTAACTATCTAGTAATTAGATCATCGAACAGACAGCTAATAAAACATATTTGATTGGCGGGTCACATGTAATTCCCTGACGTTAAATTTAAATTAGATCGCCACATTCCGGTATACAACCGACATTTTCTTTTTACTCCGTAATTAAAGTTGAGTTTAGCATTAAAATAGGCTGGACAGTTCCACACTGTAATAAATGAATTTATTATTTCAATTAATGTGCATGTTTGTAAAAAATCCCGAAACACGTCCATTTTAAATTACGAAATGATATCCTGCAAAGAAAAAATGTCATTCTCACATTAAAATCTATTGAAGTGGCATACTGAATTTATTCCACATCAACATAAAGCCGACGGAAAGAATTTAAATTCTAATATTAATTGGTTGTGCAGATAAAACCCGTAAGCAGAAAGAAGTATGTACGTTTTTGAATAATAAATATTCCAACCGAGAACCAAATACACAGACCACAGTAAGCAAAATTGAGAAATAATTTAGAGAAATGGGTCATGTAAAAGACCTCCCTAAAACTAGTAGAAAAAAAGTGTCTGAAAACAAGAAATTCGATGTTCTGTTAGTTTTTGAAGATAATCCCTATACCATTTTACGGCAAGTAGCGATAGACAATGAGGTTGGTCATGAAACAGTTCTTAGAACGATAAAAAAGGAGAAGTGGCATCCCTATAAAGTAAATTTAGTGCAGGAACTTATGAAAGAAGATTTCGATAGACAAGTTGAATTTTGTGAAATTCTAATGGAAAAAAATAACAGAGAACCGATGTTTTTAAAAAAAGTTCCTTTTTCTGATCCTAAACGGTCATGTGAATCGTCAGACTTTCCGGTATTGGGCTACAGAAAATCCACACTGGATGCAGAAGTACCGTACTCAATACTCAGAGAAAGTGAATATTTGGGCAGGAATAATAGATAATAGGATTATCATACTTTTTCGAAGAAACTTTAACAGGTTCTCCATATTTACAATTTGTGCCGAACTTCTTGCTCCCATAATTAAACCGGTTGTTCCCAAAGAGAAATGATTTGTGGCTGCAGCAAGATGGTGCGCCACCGCACTATGCAGTCTTGGTGAGAAACTACTTGGACAACGTCTTCCCAAACCGGTGGATAGGTCGAAGAGGAGCAATTGAGTGGCCACCGAGGTCACCTGATTTAACTGCTTTCTTGGAATACTTGAAAAGTAAAGTGTACATAAATAGTCCACAAACCATGAATGCACACAAGAACGAATACGCATTGAGATTGCAAAAATAACTCCGGAAGTTATAGCGAAAGTTCGACAAGAGTTCCCTGCTCGTCTTTCCATTATATTTTAGCTAACGGTAAATAATTTGGGCACTTGTTTTAAATTTGGTTGTACTTAATTACAATATTTATTGTAACATTACATATTTAATAAATAATTTTTTTGATATACAAAAATTATGAATTGCAAGACAGACTATTCTATTTAAAAATTTTATTAATGACATCATCACGCTCACAGAGATGACGTCAAAAATAAAAAGGTGATCTGACGAAGCGCCCATTTAAAAATAAATATCGACGAGTTTCAGGATTTTCCCCTAAAATCGCCGATTTACGAAATAATAAATGTATTCCTTTCATTTTGACCATACTGTATCTATCCACTATTAGTGAGTATTATGTATAAATTTTCAAATTACAGGTATGCATTTTGTAGAGATTTCAGCAAAATGTTTTATCAAGTATTAATAGTAATAATTAAATTCATGGTATGAAAAGAGAAAAGCTACCCCGAAGTATTTAGATAATTTTCGGAGCGATTTATTCACGATTTATAGCTCAATTTGTAAAGAGTCATAATGTTTTTTATAAAAGAAAATCCAGAAATCATAAATATCACGCTCAAACACCTCTATGTTGATGATTATCGATAGACTAAAGATACCGTGAATGAGACAATCAATACTATAATATCAATCATTAAAATCCATAAAGTTTGAAATGACAAACTGTTCAGTAATTCTAGATTTATTAATAAACAAATTCCTATAGCTTCTAGAAAAAATATCAGACTTAACAATATTTATATTTTCTTTCATCTATTCACTCAAATCATCCACAAGAAGACTGGTTTTCTGACAACTCTACCACTTTACCAGGAGCCCACTTCTCTTGCTGTTTCTAAGAAGCTTTTCTTTTACTTTACATAGTACATATGTTGATGTCATATTTAAGATAGATGAAGATTTATTTTAAACTTCCGACCGAATTAGGATTTTTTTAAACTTTTTTACCTGATTATTTAAAAAAAAATAATTATAATGTATCTATAATTACAGGATCATTTTCAGGACTGCAAAACAAATCTTTAACTACTTCATAAGCCTTCCTTTTTAATCATTTTTACAAACATTTTCAGCATAGGAGATGAATCTCTCTCAGTTATCTATGGTTAATTAATATGACAATCACAGACCAATAGTATTTTTTTTGGTATAGATGGTTTTTATAAAATTAATTATAAAATATACATAACAATGTGAATACTTTATCATGTAGATACCTAGTTAATTTATCGTATTCAGTAGGGACATGAGAATATTAGAATTACGTATATTCATATGATAATTATATTTATATCTGTTACATATTCAAAAACCAAATTAGGATAATTAGGACAAGGATTTTGTCTGAATATCTGTTATCGAGAATTAGATTATTAATTACAAAGGTGTTGTAGCACCGATTTCTGTTTCTGATAATAATCACTCATCCAAACAGTGTATACATTCAGTATCACAGGATTCGGATTGACTAACACTCCTCGACGTATCTTCTATATTTTTTATATTCTAGCTGGACTCCTATATATACAAAATTTAATATGCATTTGAAAAAAATATCATATTTGCTCTATTCAGCAAAGCGGAGTCTTGTTTTATATTTCAACGATAAAATCTGGTCGTCTCAAGGACTTTTTTCAGGATTTGCGAAACCATTCTCCTAAAAGTCTGATCATGTTTATATTTAAGTATTTCTGAACTTTATTCAAGACTCCAACATTTTGTCTGGACGGTAGTTTTTTACCAAAACACATACAAAAAGTAGTAAACATCCCTAAGCCATTTATCTGTCTACTAAAAAAAAGGACGTAAGCAAAAATAAGGAAATTTATTATGAAAAAGGTCGATAGACTCACTAATCCTGATTAAATAAATTAGAAAAATAAGAAAAACTGGCTGTTCTAGAACAAAAAACCGGTAAATCTTTAAATACTGGAAACTGTCTGAGCTTAGGTTAGGTTAAGTAAAATTAAAATGAAAAGGATTGTGTATAGTCTGGCATATTACTTCAATAATAAAGTCCTTGCAAGTCAATTTAAACGAATTGATTATTCCATAAATTCGGAAAAATTAAACCTGTCAATTTTATCGCTACTAATTAAATGAGTACAAAGTAGTTTCCTTGGTTCCGAAACAAAACAATAATTTAGAATTTTTAAATAATTAATAACTGGACAATTTCTATACGGGACTAGTTATAGATAAATCATTTGCCTATTGTAACCTTACAGGTTGCAAATAAAAAGGATAGTTAAAAAAATTATAAAACATGCTCCTGAAGCCCACTCTGGTTAGGCAATGGAACAATGTTTTGAAATTTAGAAATACTACTATGTACATAATTTTGCTGAAACTACAGGGTGGCCCATATATGTTTCCATTGAAAAAAATTAGTCCATTTAACAAACTGTGATTCTTAAACACAACCAGTAGATTTATAAATAATATGTAAAAAAAAATGAAAAATGAAATAATGATTCAATCCTTTTATTCTTTTATACGGATACTATGTTATTTGTTAAACGCAATATCTTCAGTGCAATGACCTGAGCTATAAATATTAATAAAAACTGATAGTTATACCAAAGAAAAAATATTCCACTAATAGTACCTCTAACAGTTTTTCTCATTATTTCTGTCTTAATGTAAAATAGTATCTAGTAGTCTTTTACTATTATGGCATAAAATGTTCTTAAAGCAAAAAAATATTGTCGTGTTTTAGGCTAAACCGACCTTGATCAAAGGGGCCGTAACCTTTCGGAAAGGGAAATGAAAGCACTTTCGATTTAGACAATCCAATAACAGTTTCTATGCCGAAAATGCCTCCTTCAGATTCAGTAACAGACAATTCGAATTTCAAGGCAAGAAAAGGACCGCCTACACCGTGGTCCAAATAGTCGTTTCTAAGGACAAAAAGTCATCGTTTTTGGCATTTTCGTTTGAGGCTTCATACTTTAATAAAATTACTTTGTTAACTTTATTATATTAAAGAGTTACTTTTGCTAGTATGTTATAATGAGATTTCTTATATATTCATTAATCACATTGAATTTAGGCAATCTAAATGAATTAAACAAAAAAATTGACTTGATTACAAAAATAATAGGATACCAAATATAAGGTCTTAAATTTTTTTGTGCAAATATATACGAGTATGTCAATACTAAAAGTGACACATCATGATAATAAAACATTTTTGTTTTATTAATTATAAGTAACTTCTTGAACAAAACTAATGAGAAACCTATTGGCAAAACATACATTTTATGTTGATATTATTTAAATGTTAGTATATCATAAAACAAATCATTTTTCTTGGAACCTGACAGGAGAGGAACAATACAATAATAACATATAAACCTTTTTTTTTAATGACAGGATTTATGTATCTAATTGTAAATTAATAAAAACCCATTATTAAAATTTATAATTAATAATATAATAGTCTAATTTGCTAGAAAACAATCCAATAATAAAGTACTATATTTAATAAACATCACCTGACAAGATACTCCATGAAAAAAATGTTAAGATTTTTCCGAAATTTACAATACATATGTGATACATTGAAATATTTAAAAATGATCTGGAATACTTTCGTGTTCAGTATAGAATATTCTAATCACATCGTTTGCTAGATTTATAGAAAAATTTGAGTTTATTTTGAAAAGGTGACAGATATTATATTTGACAGGGATCTCAAAACAGCATATTTAATCGATACACTAAATTGGTATATTGAAAAAAATACTTCCCAATTCAAAATAAATCGCGGAAACATAAAAAGGAAACCAAAGATTTAACAAATTTCATTAAGGGAAAAAATGTCCTACATAAACAATACAAAAGTAATCCCAAAAATGATGACATTAAAACCCGTTATATTATTTACCGATAAAAACAGAAAAACTCTTAAGCAAGTTACTATAAATCGCTCATAAGTAATAAAATTAAAAATCTTAAACAATTTTGGAAAATTATTGTAGACATACATGGTGAAGAAAAAAAACCAAACAATTAATGAAATACTTTCTCCAAACGGCTCAGAATTTTAACACGATTTTTAATAGTATTGGACCCAAACCTTCTATAATATCTACATGGTTTCTAACCTTCGACCAAAATGCCAAGAAAATAACAGTTCAATATTCCTTCACCCAGTAACTGAAAATGAGATCTGCAGTATTATCGATACAATAAAAAATAAAAAAGCCCCGGTGATAAAATCAGTGCTGAAACCATAAAATCACTTAAAAATGTAATAAAATAAGTCCACTTCTGATATCTTTAATAAAAGTAATTTTTGAAAAAGGCCATTGACCCAAGCAGTATAAAACAGCCGTAATTCTGCCTGTACTTAAATAGGGCGATAAAAGGTTATTAACTAACTATAGACCAAATATCACTAATCTCTGTACTGGCAAAAATATTTGAAAAGGCTTTAAAACATCGCATAGTTAAATTCGCAGAAAAACATAAATTACTTTCTGACAAACAATTCCGATTTCAAGAAGGCTTATCCGCAAGCGATGCCATAGTTAATCTTTTAAGTAACGTATCTAAATCCTGTGTGTGTTGTTAGACTTTTCTAAGGCATTCGATACGGTAAATCATCAGCGCTATTGGATGTGTTGGAGGAGTCTGGAACACGTGGTGCAGGGTTAAAGCTTCTCAATAGCTATTTTTCAGACAGAGAGCAGGTTGTTATGGTTGATAAATTGGTCAGTAAACTTGAAATTTTTAAATGCAGTGTCCCACAAGGTACAGTCTTAGGACCTATACTATATTTATTTCATATTAATGGTATCTTTAGTATCGACACAACTGGAAAAGTGACAGGTTTGTAAATGATATCGCAGATAGTTGGACAGCTTTAAAAGAACAAACTGAGAGTGACTTTCCAAATATCTTCAAGTGGTTTTCATGTAACAAACTTTTCATAAACTTTGTGCCCTTTTGTAGTTATAAAAATTATCTTCCTACGATCTCTACAACAGATATAATAAACTCACCTCAACTATTTAAAATTGAGTCAAGAAACCATAATAAATATCTAGGAGTAACCATAGATTCTGGTTTACGTTGGTACCAGCATATAAATAACGTCACTAACACATTGATAATGCTACTTTTCAAATCTAAATTTATGAGAAACATATTTGGTCAACATTAGTTGAATCTCGGCTACGATATGGGTTACTCTCGTGTGGTTCCGCTGACAAAACTTATCTAATGAAATTAGAGATTTCACAAAAAAAATCTTTAAGATTATTTATAACAAAAAATCAACATACTTTGCTGATTTATTGTTTCAATACTCAGGTCTGTTGGACATAAGACAGCTTTACGCTTATGAGAAGATACAAATACAAAGAAAACGTCAAAATAGCTCTTCGGAATAAAAGTGTTGGTCAAAAATCGATTATGCATCAAAGCAGTACTTTATTTAACTTTCTATCAGAAATATAAAAGGGTTACATATACACAATTAATTCCGTTAGTATGTTCAGGAACTGTTAGAGGTCATTTTTATTGCAAACAGATAGGTTTATGTAGTAAATGTATCGCCGATGCGAGTACGATAGGCAAACAATTCATAATTTGATTGAATACTCATGGTTACACGAACTATGTGTTTTTAATCTGTTTTAAATTTATATGTTCTTTGGTATTTTTTTATCGTTCTTTTATATTCCTGTAATTCCTATGTTACCTATTGTCTTTTTTTAAATATTTTTTGTTTGCATCATTTATTTAAGCATTTACGCATTATTACTATTTTTATGTAATATTATGTAATATTTATTAAGAAAAAAAAGCCAAGTTTTTTCTCGTTTATTTGTTAGCTGATTAAGTTATTATTAATTAATTGTCATGCTGCTTTATTTTTGTTTTGTGCATTGTCAATAAAATGCTTATTATTATATGATTAAAAAAATAAAGGTTAATAAATATGATGGGATCTCAACAATGTCATGCTAAATAATAAAACAGGGGTTAGAACGACTCCTAAATACAAGAAGATGCAATAAATATACTTGGCAGAATTATTTAATATGTTTAAAACTCCACTTATAAAAAATATCATATTTAAAAATTCTGAATGAGTATTCTTCTTTGTAATCTGTAAAATCAGGTAAAGTTGTATTGTGGGTACAATATCCAAACTTATATCGTGTGATTATATGTGCGCTTTTTAGAGGATTGGCCTACAAGCGCTGCAGTTCTCGAAAATTATGCAAATAAAGATCGCTTTTAATTGAGTAAATCTTTGCGTGCCTTAAGTACGTATCTATTTCGTATCTACTACTTATATACTAAAACAGTGTTTTTTAAGTATTTGAAATTTTGTCCTTTTAACATATTTAATCGATCCACTGGCGATTCGACTCTCTTCAATTCTGCGGCTACCCGAAATGAAATATATGACTTGCCAATATCGAAGCTAACCCTTTCGCATTATATATGAGAGCAAGGATTAAATTACTATTACAGATTCCTTTGGTATCAGCAGATGTCGAGTCACTACAAGAAGTGCTTACGTTAACTTCTCTATCACTTGAGATAGATACCGCTTAGTATAATAATGATAATTCATTAATCGAGATATTATTGAATAGTATTATCCATTAAAATTTAGTTTAAATCACCAATTTTTTGTACGGCTCTATGGCGCAAAAGAATATATAGAATAGAGAATATTTCACAGAGTGATTGAATTGTGTGAAAAAGCTCTGTAATAATAAATGATATAAAAAAAAATATTCACGAAAATTGTAGGCAGTTTAAGCTTAATATATTAAGTACATTGTCACTATGTTACCAGGGATTCCATAACGCCTTGCCAGATCAAAGTTATACTAATCTTCGCATATCCTGTAAAAGATTTTCTCTTCTTATTTCCTAGTCTAATAATGACCAATATTTGTATTTAAATGATATTGCGTAAGTGAGCGAGTTCCATCCCCTATTTGCAAATGAATCACAGAATTTTTCTTTCCATGTTGACCATTCTTAGATTACTCTTAGTGTTATAATCATTGAGCTGTACCTACCATAAATAATTTGAGTACTTCAATTTTCTTTTCATCTGTTGCCACAAAGAATGTGCATACTCTTTCAAAAGTATCTTTTACATTGGTTTGCATTAGAACTTATGCTTGTAAATATTTCAGTAACAAATTTCTCTACAATATGTTTTATGTTCTACTGACTAGTTTCTTGTGTATTTTCTTTTAATTTTTCTAACAATTTTTCCAATGTATTTCTTTCTTTTTGATATATACGCACAAATTGTATATGACAATCTTCATCTATGTAAGTTCTTTTAAGTTCTTCTGTCGTTGTTATCGAAACTCTGGTCTGATCTGGTACATCGCACCATTTATATATTCAAAATAATATGGTCTTATTACATATACAACAACAGTACGTCCCCACATATTTAGTTACCATCTAGTTTCACTCTGTATAATTATGTGGCTATGGGTTAGTAGTAGAGTAATACAGAAAGTTATGTTTGTTAATAGAACCATTTTTGTGGTATGTAGCTTCTTCACTAAATAGTCAAAATATTTCTTGATTAACTTTTTGTAAGGTCCATTCTCAAAATACTATTCTCTTCTCAAAACCATTATCGTTTAATTCTTGGTGCAATTGAATATGGTTTTTGAAAAGGATTTCTTGCACAGAGTAGTAGCTAAATTCTCGTTCTTTGGAAAAAATACCTGGTGGCTTTTCGGTAGCTGCCAGCAACACATTCCTTTCTTTTGCCTCTATCATAGTCGTTTTTGTTTTTTCGTATTTTTCATAGGTAACTGAGCTGGTGCGGTTAAATCGTTCCTTCTATATTTCAGTGGAATCTGTTGCAGATTGTCGGCTGTCAGTAAAACGTTCGTGATAAATTATTACTGATATCAATGGGTTTTTATTGCATTTTCCCAGTATCAAGATCACATCTACCATTTAATCACGAGTAAAATTCATCTTTGATAGTTTAGTATGGTAATAATAATACTATTTATAATTACTGAGAAATAGATTTAATGAACAATTTTTATAAATTTTAATTATCATGAAAAAGCTATAACTATCTATGGTAGTTATTGGTCTTGTATTCCTATTTAATTATACAGGGCATTACTCTTATTACGATTTTTATGGAAAATAACTTTTTATATACCCTGAATAATAGACTATAACTTTATATTGTTGTAGGAAGAATTAACTTTAAAATATAAAGCTCCAAAAAATAAAATAAAATAAACGAAAATACTAAAGTACAACAAGGAGCAAATAATACTAGAAAGAAACAAAATATTTCCGATAATAGTGCGTTTCTTTAAGGTCAGCGTAAAATGCACCATTAACAATAAAAAATCTCTTTTTCAAATTCCATTTTATAGCTGGGCTTGGATTTTGATTCTAAAATTTTATTCTCAATTTTTGAGAAAACGGAAAATATGTTATAATAACTATTTGTTATATTAATAGTGTATTCTACAAGTATCTTTAAGGAACGCACTATTCTCGTAGACATCCTGTATACATTTATACGAGGTGACTCACTAATAATGGGCTAAATAATATTGAACAATAATGTGTCTAAGATCGCTGATGTTGAAATTAAAATACGTTTTAGTTAACAAATCAATCATCTTTTAGATAAATGCATGAAATTTTAAAAAGAGCTATTTTATATAGCGATAAATAAGAATAAATTAGCTATAACATTCTTTTATTTATAACTTACAAATTAATTTTGAAATGCTTAGCTTTTTTATATAAAAGGTATATATACTTTTTTGATCTTCAAAATATTAACAATTTGCCAGATATTTGGAAGTTTTATTTAATATTCTTCTAAATAAAACAAATTCGTAAAAAACGTTGAAATAATAACGTTTTCTTATAACTCTATGAAAGTAAGAAGTAGCATACTGGATAAATATGGAAAGATAAATAAATAACACTGATCTTGAATTTCCACATATTCAATTTATCTTAAACCAACTCATACAAATATGACTATCCCTTATAACTTACCCTAGGTCACATTAATTAACAGCTTAAAATTCAATGATGACTTTTTTCAATATCAATGAGTAAGGATGATTTTAAAAGGGAAATTCATATAATAAAACAAATCGCTAACTCTAATAATTATCCATTATATATAATAATACAGGTTCAAAACCTAAAATAAATAAATTTTCAATATCGAGTAGTTACAAACTAAATTGACCGGATTCTATCTTAGCTAGACATTAAGAAATTTTAACATACGCTACTGTGAGCACTTAAGAGCTTACAGATTAAAATAACCAGATAAGTCACATTACGAAAAACACCTGATTGACACCAAACACAAACCTACACTTAATAACACAATGGAAACAATAGTAGAAGTACTTCATATAAGTGACAAGAAAGAAGAACTTGATTTTTTTGGAGAAATATGAAATAAAGAAACACCTAAAATATCCTCAATATACAGTAATGAATAAAAAACTAAACCTGGGAAGTTCAATTATCTTAGATCACCTTTTGAACTAAATAATATTAACCAAATATATTTTTCGAAAAAGAAGAATATTGCTTAATAATGATTGTTTGTCAGATTTATGACATGAAATTTATTTACGTTTTTAAAAAAAATCTATCAAACTTCTGTCTGTCTTGGAAAATGGTCTATTGTCAGATACCGAAACCTAGGTAGACCTTAATACATACTAAAACTAAAAAATATTATTTATCTTTCCATATTTAATTAAAATAATGAATGGAAGAAAACTGAACAGGAAGAATTAGATTATGTAAGTCATAGGATAGGAAAGCGATCCCGAAAAACAGATCTAAAATTTATTTATATTTTAAATACGGATAATATCAACATAAACTCATGAACGCCTAACTAGAACAAGAACAATGCATTAAAAGTCTCTGACAACAATAACACGTACGTTGTGCAATAAAACTAACGCTTGTTTAACGAAAACCAAAAATAGCACAAACGTTCACACTGAAAATTATTTGTAATAAACAATTAGTCAAAAATATCAAAATTTAATGCAGCCAACTAAACGAATACCACTATGATAGCACCTTTTATCACACGCTCACTGGCCTAATAGCTTTGTGATAATTTACAATCACGAGGCTAGTATGCACTTAACACGCTCTGGTCACTGTTTACGTCAGATGAATTTGAAATATGAATACAGTTTAGGGAGATTTTTAAAAGTGGCAGTTGATTTCATGATTAAACCAGATACATATACTAGAAGATTTCGCATTTTAAAATCATCTTAAATAAACATTTTCTACTATATTATAGAAATTTAAAAGAAGATTTATTCAATTACGTATAGTCCATTTTTATATTAAAAATTGTGAATATATTCTGCAAAGAAAAATTTACCTTATTTCTTGGTATTTTTTAGTTGTTTGTAATTTTTGTAGTCCATTTATATTTATCAAAATCACTTATGTAAAGGACGTATTAAAAACATGAATCGTTCATAGTGCCTTTGATTTTTTCTTTCAAATGCATTTTGGTGCAGTAGAGGTAATTTGGGTATGATTACCTCCAGATACTTTATTTTTCCTTAAGCATACTGGCACGTAATTACAACTAGCTTCAATATGGCTGACACACCATCCTATAGCTGAATCATTAGAAAATGTTCCCCAATCCTAAGGTGACTAATGTTGCCAATTAAAGCGGAATAATTTTCAATTAAAGGAATAATTGCTTTTGGGCGACTAGGATTATGTGGTGAATTTAAACATATATTTGAAAGCCATCAGGTTGCATTTAGGGAAATCGAAAGCACTTATTATTTGACATCACGGGTATTTGTTATTGAACGGTACAACTTCAATATTGTTTTGATAAAGAATAAAAATGAAACCAAGTATTATTCTAGGTGTACTGAAAAACTTTTCGATGCGATATAGGTTAACTAAATGTTTCTCTAAATGGCCATGAAGCTCTATAATAGAAAAAGAATGCCAACCGAATCAGGACACAAATAGCGCATATTAAGAAAAATGAATGCATATAAGAAAATGATTAAAAGGGACGTATAAAAATATGTATCATAATTTAAATAATTTAAATTAATATTCAACATAAAAGATAAAAACATGAATTTCCCGTCCTCTCCTCTAAACAAAAAGGGTGCACCGTATGCTCATCTTTACTGGTTGAACGCATAGTAATTGTTTGTCTATCACATTTATGTAGTTATTTAAACAAGTTCCAAACATACAAAAATACAAAATATTATCCTGATTTTTATAATATTTCACTCTTGTATTGTGGTTAAATGTGTTTTTTTTTTATTTATCTCATCTGTAGAAATGTCAAATAATTTTATTTTATCGCTGTCTTTCAAATGTTTATTATGTAATTGTTAAAAATGTTATTTAGTGTTTTGAAACTCTATTTGTTTTTAAAGTGCTTTAAGCAAAACAATCCTGGAAACTATTACAAAAATTATTGAACTTGAATTACATTTTGTTTAACTGACTTTAGACAATTTTTGTTAACTTTGAGTTTATGAAGAACTAGGTATAATTTCGTCTTTTTTAAAAACGTTTCTTTAAGTCTGAAAATAAATTTGGCGCAGTTGATTGGATATTTCGGCAGTTGCACGTAAAGAAATACTAAATTTTTAGTTTTAACGATAACAAAAGAACGTGTTTGTAAAAAAACTATGAATTTCTAACGCAGTTAATCTTAACATCACAATTTAACAGAAGAAACAACTAGACAGAAGACTTGTCTAAAACTACTTTTGCAGGCGCTGTTTGATCGATTACAGAAAATCAAATGACAAGAGACATTATCAAACTTTACAGAAATATGGAGGATGTAGCTCAATGAAAGCAAAGCACTCTTAACTTAATAATAATGAAATTATGAAATTCTTCAAGAAAATATTGTACATAACCTAGAAAGGAAAATGTTTCGTGAAGACTAATTTAGGTTAAGAATCATAATAAAGGATGGCTAATTGATTCCTTATATTCTTAGGAAATTTATATTTTGTATTATTGTGAATAGACTTATTTGATATTTAACAAGTTCCTAAAAAATACATAACCTAGAATTCGGATAAATTTTTCAAAAATATACTGGAGACAATACTTACTTGCAATATTATGAACCTGGTGAACTGTTTATTAAAGATTGAACAATACTTGTGTTATAATTTGTATCTTCATCTCAAAGAAGAAGTGACATTATTATATGACTTCAAACATATGGATTGAAATTCAGACCAGTACATCGAAGGGACAGGATCGTAATCAAGGAGATTTCAAGTATTAAATTTTTATATTTTTTTCATTTTTTTATAGTGTTTGAAGACTAAGTGAAAAAATGTAGATAATTGACACATTTTGCATCATTTTCATATTTCAATCTTCTTAATGTACATATTTTCCCAGTGTAATAACCGGCAAAAACATCAACTGTCACTGAGAAACTGGCTATAGTTACATCAAAGGCGCCGACGAGTGCCTTCGCGTGTGTGTAGTGTAGTCTTCTGTGGTTTTACTAGACAAATCTGAATGCTCACAAAAGAATGGTAATGTCCTTGCACTTGTAATTTCTATTGACGACGTCAAATATAATTCTGATACAATAGTCGCTATAAAAAGATTTCCTATGCCTAAAACCCAAACAGAAATAAAAAGTTTCCTAGGTCTCTTATATCATTAAGACTCTTTGCAGAAAATCTAAATCAAGCTATCTTATGTTTATACCATAGCCTAAGCCATTTGGATACAGACCTTAGTTTCCTTGTAGCTTGGTCTTTTAGTTAGGTTACCATAGCACGTCTTCATCCTGTTGCTGGGTAACTTAAGCTTAGTATGAATCAATTCATGGATGTCTTTCAGCCATATTTTCACCAGGCGTGCAACCAAATACCAGGTCATAGGGTAGCCTTATATCACGAACAAAAAGGTCTTTCGCAGGAGTCTGACTTGATACTGTTGATCTGTACGCTATCAAAAAGAAAGGAATGTATTCCTCCCAGTCTCTTTGATAATCAGAGATAACTTTACAAATATTTCCATCGAATTGAGTATGCATTGCTTTAGTTCTAGTTTTTATCTATCTAGCTTCTCACAAACTTGATGAAATAGTTTACTTTTAAAGTTTCTTCCTTGATCTGAATGCAATTCCATCGGAACTCCAAACTCAAAATCTACGGATATACTGCTTCACCAGGACGTCGGCTAAGGTGACAGTTTATTAATTGGGAACTGGATAGGTTTCTGTCAACTTGGAGAAGTAGTTCATTACGATAGAGAAATATCTATTTCCAAGATTACTTTGTGGTAGAGTTCCTAGTATATCTCGCAGTGATTTTCTCTAATGGGTTTTCCACAATGTTCAATTTGGGGCCCTTAGCATTTTCAGTCGCCTTTTTAAATAAACCATTGTTCAGGATCAAGGGTTTCCACTTTGACCAATATAATTTCAAAATCGCTGACCGCGATGCCACTTTGTACCAAATTGAATGACGATTGGTTGACTTCCAATATCAAGTTCAAAGTCACTCAAAGTGAGGTCATTTTCCTGCCGGTTTTGAATTCCCTATAGCGTCCATTTATTGATAAAAAATTCAATTTGACAATGGGCCCCCGATATTTCTGTTCCCGACAACTAAAGCAATAGAAGCAATTTGATTGACAATGTGTTCTGGAGAGGGCATTAGCTTTATAGTGACTCATCCCAGATCTACGTTTAATTTCGATGTCGTATTCTTAGAGTTTTGATAACATCTCACAACTTTTCCCGTATTTGTAGAAATGCTCCACGGATTTTACGATTTGGTTCGCAACTTGATAACTAATCGAGAACTCGCTCATGGCCATTCTGAAACTGTGATAGAGAGCAATGATTTACACGTTACCAGCGTCTCATCAAGAACACATTTCCCTTTAGAGAGTGGGTAGCTTTGAACCAGAGCTGATGTTAGTGGCTTTTTTAATTTATCAAAGGCTACTAGATACCTTTCATCCCAGCTGAAAAGTCTATTTTCTTCAGTCATTCGTGTCAGTAGTTTGACAATATCTTCAAAGATCTTAATATAGCGACGGCAATAAGAGCAGAAACCCAAAAAACTGCATATTTGATGTTTAACAGAAGAGATAGATAGATAGCAGCTCGTATTCTTTTAAAATGTTTTTTCAAGTTCAACAGATGTTCACCAACCATCTTGCCTATTATAATGTCATTATCTAGACAGACGAAGCTAATTTTCCAGGATAAGTCTAAGAAGATATTTTCGGAAATCCTTCAAAGGTAGCTGGAACAATCATCTATTTAATGCTATTTGAACGACTGTAAACTACCACAAACTCATTACGGTGGTAAGTGATGTCTTCTTGTAGTCAGCAGAATCCATTTCTACTCGCCAATATGGACATTTAAGACCTAAACCAGAGCATCAAGTATATTGTCAATTCTTAACAATGGGTAACTGTAATTGATCACATCGTTAATCTTGCCATAAATAAAGCAGACTCGTGTGGACTCATACGTTTTCTTCGTAAGGACTACTTGAAGGGCCCAGAGACTCAAGAAGGGTTCTATTACTTTATCTTTTACCATTTTCTAGAGAGCTCTATCCGCCTCTTACTTTTTAACTTCCTGAGGTGTCTGGCGGATAGGATTTTATATTTCACCACAGGGATTCTTCCCAATTTTATATTTTCTGAAATTAAGATAAAGGAAGGTAAAGAAGGACTAGATTTCTTACTTTGTTTTTGTCTTGCAGGACAATAACGAAGCAACGGTGATTAGCATTTTGTTTACCGGTCTGATGTTTGGTGGTAATTACTGACTGTAACGTACTCATCTACGTGCCCTTCTTGAAAATAACAGAAAGGATGTTGGTGTTAAAAGTACTTTTCCTCTGTACTAGTTGTAGTTCGTAGACTGCATCATGGCGGGATATCATCTTCAATTGTTCCGTTCAACTAAGCTGCAACAATTGATTCACCTCTTGCTGGAAATTCCATAACCTTGTCCAGTTAGAAACCGCTGACATTCATAATGTCCATTCCCAGAATATAGAGAAATATTAAGATGTAACGATACGGCATAAAATCGTAAATCTCAAATATTTCGAAAACGGATTGAGATAAAAATACGATTCAAAAACTGAGAGATGGAGATTTTTACACTAAAGGCTAGGGGATGTATTTCTTTTTTTGAAATTGTTTTTAAAAACTGGAGAAAATGACAAAAAACTATCAAAACAAAAAAAGAAATACAAGATCCCTTTAATGCAGATTTTTTAAATGTAAAGTTTTTATTAATTTTAACCGCTTAAAAGTAAAACGAAGTTTCAAAAAATGGAAAAAGTTAGTCAGTCAATTTTTATTTGTTACCTTTAAATAAGTTCCAAAAAATGCATCAACTAAAAATTTTGAAATTGCAATATATAGTTGCGGTTTACGAGAAAAGTTTTCTAAAGAACAATATTTTTTTCATTTTCAGTGCACCACTTCTTCACAAATTTAACCCACCGCAAACATATTTTATACCCCATTCATTCGTATGTGCGCAAAAAAAAATTATTTCTAGTTTCTATTAGAACCGGACCTGTGTAGTATTTTAGTGAAAAAGCTGTGTTGCCAAAGCAGTTTTGTTGAAATTGTATTCGTTTCTCTTCTTATTTCATGTAATCAATTCAGAAGAATGAAGACGTCTTTATAGTTAGCATGTTTGTAGGTCTATATGGACTATTTGGTCTATAAGGAGGCAAATTTTTTTAGTCGGATAAAATCACGTGATGATGTTGATTCTTAATTGTTAATCTTATAAATGGGGTTTGGTATTTTTAACACAAAAAAAATTCAACATATATTTTTAAATTATTTGTGAAAAATACATTTTTCGTAAAATATTAAACATTTAATTTCATTGATTTTGTAATACCAAAATTTTTGGTGCATCGTTTTAAGTGTCACTCAAAAGCTCAGTATTTTCTACTGTTATTACTTAATTAAAATATATTCGTGAAATGTTCAAAATGCTTACCTTAAGTCCGTTAAAATAATGCTATTAGTTAGATTCTAGACTATTGCTCTCAATTAGATAAGTTATGCATTTCTATTATGTCTGAACTCTAAAACGAGGATTCAAAGTGATATACATTAAACTTTATTAATAATACTAGAGGGAGCACTTTATTGTCCCTCTGAACCCAATTTATTAGGAACGAATCGGCCTTTTGCCACACAGAATTTCTCTCTATGTTCATGGGACTAGAAACTGCTAGACATTTATTGAGATTTAAAAATAAGATTACGCCAATCTCCTATTACTTGCAGTATTTTAAATAAGATCGTCTACTCAGATATTTATTTTTATAAAATGAAAAAATAGAGTAATGCCGTTAGATTGAAAAAATCTAAAAGCTTGAAACCTGTTATAACGATTCCTTATTAAATAATATTTTTTCCACTTTTAAATTTTCTTTTATAATCATATTTAAAATATACTTCCAAGTTCAATAATTCATACCATGCAAATATTATCAAATTTGAAAGAACAAATAATGGCATCAAATAACCGGAAAGTATGTGCTGTTTTGCCCAATCCTGTAATCAAATGTTTTTGTGCATATAATAGTTCTTTGAGAGTGCACTTAAGCAATTTGGAGCTTGAATTATTTCCATTTAATTTTTAAGTAGATCATTTACAGGGTATCTTGAAGAGAGAGATTAAACTTTGTTAATAAACTGTTTACGTAATTTTACTCAAAATATGAGAACTAACGAAAATACGGGAAGTTAAAAATAACCAACCTCAATATTTCATTTCATAGAATTTATTGTCTTTCCTTAAAATACTCAAAATGGCCTGCTACTCAGAATTTAATTCCCCTCGTTTTATTAAAATAATCACAAGAGTAAACTATAATTTTAAACCGCAAAATTCTACTTGATGGGGCAACTTCCCGAACAAGAAACTATATTCCATGTTAGGGCCGTCCCTGAATTATGGTAATCGGTTCGGAATCCCCATTTAGATTGTTCGGAGTCCTTGTTAAGAATGATTTCCTGTTATTTTTTGTTCTTCCCTAACCTTGCGAAATATTCCCTCTTTTTACTTTCCGTTTTTTTATGGGATATACTTTAAAACCAAGACCAATGATAAGATTTGTAACGTTACAACACGTCATTTTTTTGACCCATTCCTTTATATGATTAACTCGTGGCTGTAAATGTTAATTTAGGAAGGTTTACTCAACGTTAAGGTTTATTTGTTTCTATTTTTTAAAACAATCTTACGAAATTTGAGCTTTGACTTCCTTTAAACTACAAAGGTTGTTTGAGAAATTATTAGGTTGCGATTAATATCCCAGCAAAAAAGTCAATCCGAGCATGTTATTAATGCACGTAGGCCTACACTTGTTGAATTCAACCATGAAGAAAAAAATCCGTATTATAAACTCAAAAAGTAAATAAAACTAAGAAAATTAATAGTTTTAAAGATACATTTAATAAAAGAAAAATAGATTTTCATAAAAAACACCATCAAAAAGAAAATTAATGAGATTGAAGAGATAAACATTTTGAAAGCAGCATTTGAATCGGTGGACAGTAGAATTAATTATAAAAAAAATCGAGAGTAGTAGTGAAAATTAAATCACAAAGCAGGTTTCAAGTGAAGTATAGAATAACTATAAATGGAGACAACAGTGCGAAAGCTTATAGAAACTTAACAAAACAGGTAAATAAACAATACTAGCAGTAAAGGTTATCAAAACATAAAACAGCGAGAGAAAAAAAGCTCCATATAAATGTTGTATAAGTGTTTATCTGAATGTAGGTCTTCCAGCAGTCTAATCAAAAAAATATTTGATAGTGATGATTACTCAACAGATGAAACAAGAAATAAGCCAGAAGAAGATTTGGTGACCAATAAAAATAAAAAAAAACATGCACGACATTCGAGAAAGGGTTAAAAACTTATGAAAAATTATACCTATTAATAGATACGGTCAAAGAGCTAAAAGTTTAAATAAAATGAATAAGAAGAAGGATTAAATAGAGTGTAGAAAGCCAATAATCAATATAATATACAGTTGATGTTAGAAAATCATCATGATATGATGAGTCCTTATTAAGAATGAATTTATGTTATTTTTTCTTTAATCATCTGGCGAAATATTTCCTACTTTTACCTCCAGTTTTAGATTTTTCTCCGAGTATGACAAACTTCGACTCCACGAACCAATGATAAGATTGTAACAATACAACATGTCATTTCTTTACGCATCCCTTTATAAGATGACCTCGTGGCTGTTCTTCGTATCTCGCAAAACTATTTATTAGATACAAATCGTTCCCTTCTAACTTTGATTATTACATGTGCAGTATACTTTTTCGTAGATATTTTCATAAGATATGCGTTTTATATACTATAAGTATAATTAATTATTAGGCACAAATAACATATTTTGAACACTGTGAATATCGTGATTCACTATCTCAAAAATATTTATAAATTAGATTCGTGGCAATAGTGTTAAAGATCTAGATTTCTATTTATTTACCTTCACTTGGCGATTTATTTTTTTATAATTATTATTGCGAATTTCCTTATAGAAAAGATTTTTCAAAATTATTACCATTTGAAACATGCATTGTTTGATATCAACAGTATAAACATACACACGACCTTAGATTAAATCGTTAAAAAATGAAATTACCAAGCTGTTTCCACTCGTTTTTGGAATTCCGGTGATTGTGTTAAATCAATATCTCATCACCGACGCTCATTTTTTAAAGCATAATGAATGAACTGAACACTCAGACGAAGTGTCCAGTTTCCATTTAATATTAATACTTTTTCAATTCGGCGCTTAATCTGCAGATGATAAATCGGGCTAGTTAATCAAATATTCATGTAACATCTGATTCGATGGCATTGCCCATCAATATCCATTACATGAAGTAGACTAGGCGCTTGTTTGTGTAATTCGCATGAGCTCTGACTCTTTTTAATGTGAGTTTTACACTAAAATGAACTTTGTGCGTGTCGGCTGGCACTGACCGTGGGAGAAAACCCGATGTTTCTGGAATCTTTATATCGCCATGAACTCTATTCTGAAGGAACATATAAAACAAATCTAGCATTTTAAATGACTTACTGTGCAAAATTAATGCGTTCGTTGATACTGTAGACATGGCGAACCAGACAAAGAAAAAGTAACTAGCAGAAATTTTAAAATTTTAAAAAGGCCAGATAAGCTACGTGATTAGTTGACGAACACAAACTCTTAATATTATCTAATATTTTAGTTCTAAATTGAGTACTATTATAAACATACGCTTTAATATTATGACAATTAAAACTGCTGATTCGAGCTTAATCCTTAAGTACCAAGACACCATTTCGTAGAAAGTACCGTATGATTGAGGATACGGTACCTCCTCACCAAAGTGTTTCTGGACATCGCGGCGTAACTTTAGTACATATCGATGTAAACTAGAATTCAATATTAATACCTTTCTCGAAATTCAAACTTTTAAAGCCGTCTCGTAGATCCAGCAGCTCAAAACGAATGAGATATCTTCTTCTTCTTTCAGTGCCATGCCTGTCTTCAAGCGTGGGCCATCTCCATATCAATTTGGTTGAATTGGTTTCTATCTGTCGCTACTCGGAATAGTTGTTCTACTCCCAGTCCGGTCCAATTTCTAACATTTCGTAGCCACGATAGTTTTTTGCGACCTATCCATCTTCTGCCCTCAACCTTTCCCTGAATGATCATTATATGCCCGAAATAACTGACCTTTCTTGCTTTTATGGTGTTCAGGAGTTCTAGATTCTTATTCTTATTAAGCTGTCTGAGTACCTCTCCATTACTGGTATGTGCAGTACAAGGGATCTTGAGGATTCTCCGATAGCACCACACCTCAAACGCTTCTATTTTATTCATGATGTCAGCTTTAAGCGTCCATGTCTCACATCCGTACAAAAGGATGCTCCATACGTTACAGCGGAGTGTTCTTAACCGCGTCTGAACTGTGAGGTTTCTATTAGTGAGAGTTGGTTTCCATTTGCTGAATATCCTACGTGCCATTTCAATCCTTGCTCTTACCTCTTCATCGCACGTTATGTCAGACAGCTACCCAAATATTTGAAATGTGATACCAGTTCAATGTTGTGTCCGTTGATTGTAATCGAAATTGGTTCTATGTTTAATCTACCTACAGTCATCCATTTCGTTTTCCTGATGTTTACATTAATACCTCACTTTCGACCAGCCTCATGCACTCTATCCAGCAGCATTTGCAAGTCCTCCATGTTTTCTGCAATGATGGCAGTATCATCTGCGTACCTTACGTTGTTTATAATTTCGCCACCTATCTTTACTGCCTCCGTCCTGCCATTGTACAATTAACAGCAATCAGAAATACATTTTCTATGAGCTATTCTGTTGGCTATAAGACCTATAGGTTGGTTTTAGGAATGTCCTGATGAGACTTTTTCAGTGAGAAGGTCTCTTGCACTTTATTTGAGATCAATTGGCCAGCTTCGTTTCAGTCTTCTATTGTTTGGTTTTTGGGTTAGTGGCTGTAGTAGTAGGTTAGGATAGCTGTCCAGCTTTAGGTAGTAGTTACGGCTTTTTTCTTGTACTGTCTCTTGTATTGTTGGAATACTGAGGTCTTGGTGGATCAATTTGTTTGTGACGTACCATGGTGCATTGACTAGTGATCGAAGGATTTTAGATTGTCTTCCTTGTATGAGAGCAATACTAGATTTGGTGGCACATCCCCATAATTCTATTCCGTAGGGCCAGATGGGTATGGTGACTGCCTTATATATTAAGATTTTATTTTGTAGAGAGACAGGCGATTTTCTTCCGAGTAGCCAATATAGTTCTCGGAACTTTAGATTTATCTGCTTTCGTTTCTTTGCTAGGTGTTCCCTCCAACTGAGTTTAGTGTCAAGTGTGGCAACAAAACTATCGACATATCAAAATTTGACGAGAAGACTAGAAAGTTTACCCAAGAACTTAAAAATGAGCATACGTGAAATTTGAGATATTGAAGAAGAAATACAACCCTTGAAAAGGCGAGTTGAAAAGTTGGAACCATCAAAAACAATGATGAAATAATTGTCATAAGAATATTTAAAGAATTTTACAAGAACGTAGAATTTTAAATGTATTTTATAGTTCCACATTTATAATAAATATATTTACCACAAAGTAAGGGTAGAAATAATCATTATTTTTTGTTCTTCAAGAAAATCGGTCAAGTGGCAACTGTAGCTCTCGAAAATCAAACGATCGTTAATTCAGCGTGGTATACGACCATTTGCTTGCCAGAAGTTTTCAGTAAATTGAGAGAAACCAATCCAAAACCAACGAATGATTTTGCACATCAAGTGAAACAAGCGAGTATTTGGACACACAAAAGATCGAATTTATGGGTCATTCTCCTTACAGCCCCGACTTGGCACCTAATGACTTCTTCTTGTTCCCACAAATTAAAGATAAACTGCGTAAACAACGATTTTCATCGCCCGAAGAAGCGGTTGAGGCCTTCAAAAACCATGTTTTAGAGCCATCATCTTTTGACTGTAAAAGTGCTTTGAAGGGTGGTTCAATCGCATGCAAAAGTGTATAAAGCTTAAAGGCGAATATTTTGAAAAGCAATAAATATATTTTTGATAAAATTCATTTGTTCTTTCTATTCTCAATACACAAATAGCAACCCTCGTATTTTGATTGATTTATTTGTTTCTTTGTTATGATTAAATACATTTATCAAATTTAGAGTGCGGTGTATAACATACATATAAGTATTCCTGGTTGCCGCCAAATAAGGCGCATGGTAAAAATTATTGTTTTTAATTTTTAACAAATATATTATACTGTTAAGAATCCATGCAAGCAACGCATTATAAAAAAGTGAGAATGTAGTTCAATTTCTCCAGTAATACTTTAAAGTAGGCATATCGAGGAAGGACACATCATTTCAGTCAATTCGATGGTAACGTACCGACAGTCTTGATTCTACTTCTAGTATAGCGGAGATCGAGACAGTAGGATTAGTGGAAGGAACATATTATTACGTTCTCTTTCTCAGGGTAAACTAGTCATATATTATTATTCGTATTATTTTAATTTTTTAGATTTCTGCATATATCCTAATATTTTATTTCTCATCCAAATAAGCAAAAGGTAAACTTTTGAGTATAGTTTTAATATTAGTTATGGATTCCATTAAAAAAATTGATTAGATGAAGAAAATCTCAACTTTTTGTAACATGTCGCTAAAAAGGTTTGTTATTGTAGATGTTAGGACTTAAGGGTTAATTATGTCAGATTAGGACAATTAGCTAAATTTGCGTCGAGTGCAGTATTATGGTTTGGTAAAGTGGTTCTCGAATCTCAGACAGTTATGTGATATCAAAAGGTCTACTCCCTAACATTGCATTCCAATAATTAAAAAAATCGCTCTTTACAAATTATATTAGCTACAATTTTAATAAGTACGTTGCTAATTAGAAATAAGGTCAGTTAACTATGCTCCGCTAGAATTCTCCCGTTTAGATAAAAAGTACTTTTGTTATAATGTATGTATATACCAGTACCCATTTACTTCTAGTTTATGAAGGAGAAATATTTTTTTTAATAGAAATATTAGAATGTCGGTTTCGAAGGCACTTTTCGTTTAACGCATTCACTATATTAGAAGAAGAAAAAAGTGTACACCGATTTAATTACTCCACCTTCGAGTTTATGTTCTGAAATATAAGTCCATACATTTATTTTCAAATGTATCAATTCAATAGTTAAAAAACAAGCTTTAAATGACATCATAGATGAGTTTTATGATAGTAAGTAATTGTTGTATAGAAATGCTAGGCATAGTTTGGAGAATCCTGCATGCACATCATGTTTTTCGAGGATTTGTCTTTCTACACTAAAGCTGTCTTTCAGATTTGTTACCTCGTCATACAAATTCACGAAATTGAGAATGAGCTAGATAAATTGGAAATAAGTTGTCGTTTAACGCCCTTTGTGAGTTATAGTTTGCCGATACTTTATCTAAGTTAGTCAATAGAATCCAATCGGTTTACTAGCGAACTTAGTGAGGGTTAGTAATTATTCTAGCTTTTAATTTTTTATTATTACTTTACTTATCCCTTTCATATATTTTATTGTAATTTCAACATATTCCTCGTCCAATCAATAGTTCCAGGCCTGAAAGCATACGAATCTGGAAAATGCCAATTTCTTCATAAAAATATAACACAATTGACTAACTGTCCTACCTCTTTGATATTCGTTATCAAATCTAAATCTAAAATATTATCTAAAAGCAACTGAAGCCGACAACACAATTATCATTTAAAGAAATCTGATTTCTGCTCAGGACCTATGCAGATGGCTTTCGATTAATTTGGATTTAATCTTAGTCCATTTTTCAGCCAGACACTAGATCTGAGTGAATAGAGTCATTGTCCTCTTCCACAGCATCATCCAAGCATTCAGTATAAAGTTGTAAACCATCAGCATATAAATGATACTTAATTTTTGATAAGACTAGTAGTAAGTCATGAGTGAAAATGGAAAACAACAGTGGTTCAAGCACGCTACCTTGTGGCACTCCTTTAGAAACTTCTTTGAAATCTGAAAAACTATTAGCGCTATTAACCTAACTCCCTCAACCTTCTTGTTTCATGTACGTCTAGGCAATCGTGGAATCATCAGTCTGATTTACATTTTCGTATTAGTAATATTGAATTGGCCTGTGAGGACATACCCGTCCGTAAAAGTAATCAAAATGACCACTAACTGGAAAATAATTTTGTGATTGTTTATAGTATATTAAGCAGTTTTTACACATTTTAGTTTATTATAGCATTGAGTGACCCTTACGAACAAGAAAATCTTTTATCTCTATATGAAGACGTTCAGTCTGAAGATGAAGTTGAGGAAATAAATGGGGACGATAATGATAATGAGTGTACAAAGTCTAGAAGATTTTTCTGACAAATTTGGCACTTGATTTAGCAAAAGCAGAATTCTATAAAAGGGCATCAAATCACCATATACCTATAGAAGCTCGAAATACTGAATGTCCATTGACAGGGATGCAACTACAAGATCTGAGGGCTGCTCCTAATGCCAATCGCAAACGTGGAAAGTGTTATTACGGCAGAAATCGAAATACGTAGTATTTTTGCCAAAAATGGCTTTGTTTGGCTCATATTCAATCAGTTTGATTTGATTGTACCCACCATGTACCAAACGTCGTTTGAATTTTATTAAAGGTTTTTATAATTACGTCAAATAATGTAATATTATTTAAATACCAAAGAAAAATATTTTTTAAGCTTTTACGTTTTAAATAAACAATTAAACAACACATTAAGCGTTTTATTAAAAAACCAAAAAAAATAACTACATAGTATAATTTTTGTCCAGTTACTTATAGGTCCCCATGGGCCATATCCGTGTCGTCCTAATAATCAAATTCACCCGTTCCGCGATATTAAAAATTTTCGTTTTATGTTAGTTGTTAAAATGGAATGCGTTGTGGTATAATTAGACGTTTTTACTGACAGGTATTTATATGGTTTAAACTAATATTGAAAAATTATGGGGTGTATTTACTTAAAATTATTAGTTTAAGAAATTGTGGTAAAACATGCTTAGGTGTTTTGTGTCTGTTTTTGAATTTACAGGTTGTTTGTTTTTCACCATTTCTAGTGTTGTTTTCTGTCTTAATAATTTTTGTTTTATCAAAATCAAAGGTATGTATTTAATCTAATTTTGAGGTATTGACTTGTTTGAAGAATATACAGAATGATCAACTTATACTCCGAATTTTTATATCTCCAATATCTTGAGAAATAGGAAAGAATGTTTTAAATAAAAGTTATAGATAGAGTCAAGCTTCACATTTTAAAATTATTTCCTAATACATCATATATATATCAAAGTTATGTTTTTTTAATGAAATAGCCCTTATATTTTTATATTTGATACAGAGTGACTAAAAATCAGTTTTTGCATGGAATTTCAAAAATTTTCTAATTTTTCCTCTGTTTTTGATGATTTATGGTTTTATTAGTAATAATCACTGTAAGTAAAAAATTATTACTAACTCACATATTTTTAATATTTTTTATTATCTTGTAGGATGACTGACGCAAGAATAAAGAATTTCCAAAAGCTCTCAAATTAACTGAAAAGGGTTTCTTATTTTTTTACCCATAGATACCTCGAGTTGCATTACCAAGATTGATATCGTTTTTGTTGTTTAACTAGTCAACCGGGACTACTCTAGTTTTCTATTTTATTACATAATAGTAGAAAAATAAAAAACCAATGAAACCGAACAATAAATAAACGGAAATAATTTTTAACAACTTTAACACAATACACAGTAAACATAATAATTTTAACAATGATACAAATTTTTTTTAAATTAAACGTGCGGTAAAGTACTGGAATGATTCTTAATGCTATCTAAAGTCATTTGTCCGACGGACGATTGTATAAAAATACTTGTAAGCATTTTCCTATAAATTGGAGTTTTTGTAGTCCACAGTTGCACTTGAAATCAAACAAACATGTTATTACATTAAAAATGTTATGTTCAGTCATTCAATCCGTTCATAGCTTATATTTACACTCTTAATTCCACTACTACGGTAGACAAGATGTTTATCCATATTCTGAATTATGACGAGTTTTGAAAAAGTAGAATTGGTAATGGTTATTTATTCTTGATAGAGGTCCGGAACCGATTATGCAATGAAAGAAAAATACTTCAACATACGGCTTTCTTAACTAGGTAACCCCAATAGGAGGTAGCCATCTTTAAATAATCAGTAAACATCTTTATAGCAAATAAATAAATCGGGTAATACCTAACATGAAGAATAGCCATCCAATAATGACACTTTTAATAACAAATTAAAGTTATTAAATGCGACAGACCTACAACAGCGTAATGTCAAATAACAGGCATTCCAGTGTACAAGAAAGTAGAAAATTCATTTTTGTACTTGGAAATTTCTAGAATCTATTACCTTGTAACCGGTTAATTTAAAAAATAAAAAATATACATACTAAATGATGTAGTTGTTATAAAATACAGTAAGGTTTGCCAAAAGTCGTACAGTGACCAGTTCACCACCTGCTAATTAAAGTTAATAGCAGATAGATCAAGGTAATCTGGAGGACACGATAGCAAGTCTGACCTTATCGTTCAGCTCTACTTTTAATGAGGACTACTTACAAGGGCCCAGCTCTACAGTGGATACGCCTGTGATACGATAACTATAGTCAAGCAGCTTCCAACACGGGTGACCACCAGCAAACACCGTCGTAATATGCCCGTACAGCCTGCAGCGACTAGCAGCATATCACAGCTCGCAGGCACTGTACCAATGAGCACGAGGTATAGTGGAGATATGCCGTCTTTCGGAGGAGACGTTAAACTGTCGGTCCCGAGTCCATGGATGTTGGGCTCGTTAAAGATACCTACCTCGGGTAGGAATATCTGAGGATTCGGCAAAATTTCCGGTTAGGGGTAGCTTGCTTCCGGCGTCGGTGATAAGCCTTGGCCGCAGAAATAGGCCGACGTTAAAAAAAAATGGCCTTTATTGAATGACCCTAAATGAAAGCCAACGGCGATAACCTGATAAGCCT
Organism: Hermaeophaga mercurialis; assembly: GCA_951812935.1. Classification (NCBI taxonomy): domain Eukaryota; kingdom Metazoa; phylum Arthropoda; class Insecta; order Coleoptera; family Chrysomelidae; genus Hermaeophaga; species Hermaeophaga mercurialis. The sequence continues at coordinate 39,221,045 of OX638361.1, read as the reverse complement.
TTATGAAGTATATAGTTCAAACTTTGCCTTGAGTCCGACTAATTGACTTTGTGTAATGTGCCAAGTATTAAATCGCTTAAAAATTGGCTCATCAAAAAAAGACAAACCCTGTCTTATTTAAACTGTTTATTTTTGCTTTGGACATTTCTGTAGTTGCATTTTTATCTAGGCCTTTGTACTTTTTCAACAAAACATTATAAACAGTTTCTCTTTTCTGTTAAAACGTCGTGATTTGGCAATACGGCCATTGTGCTCTATTTATATGTAGTTCCCAAGAATATTATGCGAATACTGAGACCTGCAACGATAGGTTCATGTAGATATCATTCTAACTGACAAATGATACGTTAACTTTCGGGGCTGCAGCGAAGAAATAGAATCATTTGTAAGGAAATTTGATTCTGGCTTGTAATAATAAACGTCTACACCTGTAATAGTACAAGGTCCGATAATTTATTTCTTCATAAAAACAAAAGTTTCAAATCATTTACAATTGGGGTTGGTAAATCCTCTAAGGATATTAAACGTCCAAGTAATGAATGTACTTGTACTCTAGTGAAAAATTCAAATTTTGGAGAAAATCCCAAAGATTTGAAGAGTTGAAAATTAGGGTCATTAGAAGGTGAAAATGACAAGCCAACATGCAAATGAGAGTAAAATTAAAGAAAGGAAAGCGAAGGTACAGAAAAAAAGAATCCCAGTATTCATAATAGCGGATGGAAAACCAATTTATTATGAAAAAGGAAATACAATAGAACAAGGAAGAAAACCAAAAGTAAAACCATCGATGTCAAAGGAAGAAGAGCAGTTAGAATAGATAAATGTAAAACTATGGAGCGAAGAGATCGCGGAAGTCATGGAGGTGAATGACAGTAGTACAGAGGAGGGTAATTGGAATAAACCAGGCCCAAGTAAGATAAAAAAAAACCCAAGATAGAAAAATTATTCGAAGTAACACTAGAAATAAATTACAATCATTGGAGGAATTCGAAGAAATGGCTGAAGAACTGGCGGAAAACATTCAAGAAAAGACATCGCCAGTAGTCGTGGAAATCCACGTAAAGTACTATAGAGAATTCATTCAGACAGGTGAGAGAAACCGTTAAAAATAATTTATTTTCTATTCTATTCAATAAAAATAACACTAAAATATTTACAAATAGTAATGAGGACAAAACTAATTTAATGAAACATCGGAAGAAATAAACTATTACACGTATACCGATAAAAATGACAAAATCAAAAGAATATTAATGAAGGCTGCTCCAGAAATGGAAGCAGAGGAAATAATGAATGACATTGAACAAACGACTAGAATAAAAATGCAAAAAGTAATACCACTAAAATCTAACGATAGCAAAATTAAAAGTAGAAGTTATTTAATCATTGTTAAAAAAGAAATAGATTTAAAACTAATATATAAGATAACGGGAATAATGAATGTAAATAACAAGTGGGAACAATAGTGCAGAAAAAATAAATTAACTCAAGGCTATAAATGCCAAATGTACGGTCATTCTCAATTAAATTGCTATATGAAATCCAAATGTGTGAAGTGTGCAAAAGAGCACACCACAAGAGAGTGTATTTGATCAAAACAGAATCTAGTGTAGTACACTGCAAACTATAAGCAGTGTTCTGTATACGTAAAATATTTGGAACAGGTTGAATTAAATACATTAAAGTATAAAAGAAATCAGAAAATAGCTCAGCAAATTATAATAATATTTAAGTAAATAGTAATTTAATCAGACAAGGAATGTCGTACACTGATGCTACCAATAATAAAATACAAAATTATGGTCAAAATTGTAAATAAACAGAAAAATGAACGATATAACGATAATGAAAAATGATCTCTTGAAAACAAAAAACTTTACTTACTACAAAATTAAAATTAATTTGGCATTAAAAATAATATGAGTCGGTTGAAAAATCGACTAAATTTGGGTTCTTTTTGTTGGTTCTTTTTGTTAATAATTATAAAGAAGGACATACGCCGGAAAAAAATCAGGTGAGGAAATAAAATAATAAAAATCTTTTGTTCACAATTAATAATTTTCAAATAAAATAGACTGGTATTTTTGAGGAACAGTCAAAAATATAATAAAAATAGGAACAAATTTCAAGGAAGTAATAATGTTAAAGGGCACACCCTTATTATTATTATTATTATTATTACTATTATTATAATGTATAACTTAATAGCTTCGCATAGGAGAAATTTAGATCATGGAGTGAGTGCTTATTATGTTAATATGTACTGGGATATGCTTGCTTAATGAAATGAACATTTAAATGCCGCATGCGAAATTATCTTATTAGGAATGTTAATCAATATGTTAGTTATATGTATAAAATACAAAATTATGAATTTACTTTAAATCTTGTTGAATATCCATCTCGATGTAAAAGAGAAAATCCAAATCACTAAGATCTCATTAGATATGCAGGTTATATTTATTTATATATATAAATAGAATATTATTTTTGCAGAATTTCGATACAAAAGGAGCGGACTTTGAAATTAAAAGTGAAACAAGATTATCGGTTATTCAAAACAAAAATAATAATGGCCATCCATTTAACATTTTAAGTTCATTTGTATCACATCCAAATTTAGAAACCCAGTGTCTTACAAAAAAACATATTAACCACCAAGTTCTGGTTACCGCTTGGTAGATTATATTATTCACTTGTGGATTATGTTGAGTCTTATTTGTTCCAATGTTACACATTTTGGTCTAAATTTTATTGAAAAAATAAATTCAATGCTGAGAAGTTATATTAGCCTTGTATTATGAAGAAAATAATAACTAAACATTTTGTATAAAACTTTACTAACGATTTAATATATATCTTAGACAGACGTTTTAGAATCAGACAAGAATATTAACTTTACAATTAAAGTTAAAAAGCTTATGTTAAGAAAAAAAGGGAGAAACTAGAACTTAAATAGGTATAGAAAAATGTACTGGTTGATTGGGAGAGAGTTCACGGTGACTTTTCGTAATAAACTAATGGTATATAAACAGATACTTAAACCTATTTGACCTTATGGCCAAATGGCTGTAACAGTCAGAGTAATGTACATATTTTTCAAAGGTTCTAAAATATAATACTGAGAAATATCGTGAATGCACCTTAGTAGTACATCTCAAGCAGTAACATACATCAGTACCTCAAATAAAATACTGTTGAAAAAGTCAGAGCCAATTTTACTATGAGTTACGAACGAATAAGCCTTTCGAGTATGGTGTATTGAGAGTGACAAAAGCAGGATTGAGTATAAGTTAATTTAGTTTACGTAGAATGTTAGAAATCTGAGAATACTGATGAGTAAGACCCTAGCTGGTTTTGAAAGTAGTATTTTGAGTTAAATATAAGTTACTGAAAATAATAATAAAAAAACTAATATAATTAACTATTACTAATTAAAAAATATGACTATCACTCCATTTATTTTGTAGAATATGGGAATGTTAATGAAAGTCTAGATTTGGCAGTCAGTATATTCATATAACACTATCGTCAGTATTTACCAAATGTATTACAATTTTTCCAATTGTATTGATTGATTACACAAGAAGTGGATTTAAGTAATTATTTCCTCGACAAATATTTGTACTGTACCCATAATAATGGAGAAGGAGTATAGAATAATAGGATGGTAAAATTATAAAGTTGTGACTTATTGTAATGTTGTGGATAATAAATTCAGGTTTAAAATCAACAGTAAAAGTTCTATCAACAGTTTCTTGTGTAACTTTGTTCAAAATGATATAATTCTCTATAAGAAACTCCTAAATTACCGATTTAGTAGAATTACTATTTTATTTTTTATTACCAACCGAGAATAATACATGGCGTTATCTAAAACTATTACACTATTACTCTTCAGTTTTGGTATTTATGTACTCTCGAACTGGTTTTTGAAAAAAATACTTACTGTATACTGGTAGTAGTCTAAATTACTATTCAGTACATCTTTTGCAGAGAACAAGAGAGCTTTTTCTCTCCACCACAATATATATTCTTTTTCCGTTTTTGAAATTCCTTATTGTCCAAGTTTATTTCGGAAAAGCACTGATCAAAACTACTCTTAAAAATACTAATATTATTACATTATAAATTTTCATAGCTCTTTTGGGCGCTTCGACCCTATTATGGCCAACACATAGTCTCTCTTCTATCGTATAACGAGACTATTTTCTAGAATAAATTGAAAGAGATATTTTTAAATGTAACCAAAATATCACAATATGTTGTTGCAAATGCTTTATACAGGGTTTCCCAAAATTTCCGCGACGGAGCCATACGTTTCTTACGAGTGAAGAAAAAATCTGAAAATTTGGATATTACTAAAGGGCCATAAAAACTATATATTTAGATGGTTTGAAAGTTTTTTTAGGGGGTGATAAACCCAAAATTTTTACATTGCAAACCCTGTCGAGTTTCTCCTTATTTTAGGGGAAATTTAGGGGAAATAATTATTTTTTGCAAATCCAACGAAATACAAAATCAAACCACATCAATTTTTTTTTATTTTTAAAGACAATTAGTTTCTCCCCTTTAGGGTCATCTTCAGGTCTGAAAGAGTATAAAAGCATCAAAAAATTTTTATATATAATATAAATTCGTTAACTTACCAACTAATAACAATAGTGAAAACAACAATGTTAAAAATACAAACGTAAAAAGGAGATTCTCCTAATCTCTCACAAAATGAAACAAAATTATAAAACTAACTGAATAACATATACATGTGTTAAAAAACCATAAATAAAAGTTATGGAACATATTAATTGTATGTAGGTTTGAAAATCATTGTAACAATAAACGAAAAACGAAAAAATATGTAAATATGTCAAAATAAAAGAATTGTGGAAAAATGTATTAAAAACTCAAGTTTGTTAATAAAAGGTATACAATTGGAAAATTGTAAGGGCAATTGACACAAGTTATGCAACCTCTAATAAGGGTAGAGACTCGTGTTTATTTAATTTAATTAATTTAATTTAATTAATTTCATTATTTTTTTGCAAAATTCTGTGAACAGAACTTTTACTGATTTCATGTACCTGACACGCTTTTAATAAGGATCTTGAAGGTTCTTCAATAGAAGAGAGTAACGTTCAGTTTTTTCTAGAGTTATTGCAGATTTCGGTCTTCCAGTTCTTGGAAGATTTTCACAGTTCCCTCTTCTTGAAATTTTCGAACATTTCTTTCGACTGTTGATTTGGAAATCGGTGGTCGTTCATGAAAAAAATCATTGAAGACTCGCCGCACTTCATTGTTAGATCTTGTTCTATCTCCAAACCCATTAAAAGAGTAATTCTTTTTCAGTCAGTTTTTGGGCCTATTTTAACTAATTTAAAAAAGGAAATAAATAGGCTCAAATTTAACACAACAATTCAACAATTAATAAATTGTCACTGTCACAAACTGTTTATTAAATTTACACCTACTTATCTTCATTTTCATTTTTATTGCAAAAAAGCTGAGCTAAACTGACAGAATACTACGGCCAGGACGAAATTATTTGTGTTACAAAATAATACAGGGCGGCATACTCGATCCAACAAGTGTTTATTAGTTTTAATACACATGGACGTCAACGTGTCAAAATATCGGGTTTTGGTATTGGAGATGTGTTTCTTTTTTCATTACCTTTAAAATAAAGTAAAACTCGATGGGGGTTACAATTTATCACCGCCGAAAAGTAAATCCTCAGTGTATGAAACTTTTAAACCATCTAAAAATGTAGTTTTTGTGGCCCTTTAGTGATCTTCAAATTTTCAGATTTTTTTCTTCACTCGTTAGAAACTTATGGCTCCGTCCCGTGACTTTTGGGAAACACTGTATTCTGATATACCATTTTTCGTAAGTACCAAAACGCGGTACTTATTTGTAGCTAATTTATGTTTACAGTATCGCGATTGTTATGATTTTCAATTGTCGACAGCATATTGTTTATTATTTTATCAACCTAAGTTTTTCATATATTTTTTTGAATACCTTATTTTATATATCTTTTAATAAAACTGTATTTTGTTGTCTATACAATTACATAATATGTCAGTTGCCAAGGGCAAACATTTGCCGGTATTTATCGTACTTCTTATTCCTTAACCATTTCACATCCGAGTTATGATTTTCTCTTTAGAGATAAACGGAATTGGTTAAACGCACTTCTTAAGCTCATCTGCATTCGCAGGAACAGCGAACAGACACAAAGATCTTCTCCGCGCTCTTTGAAATATGAAATCCTAAATCCCGGTTGCATCCTCCAGCATAACTCAGCATCGTCTTGTTTGGCCTGGATCTGATCTGTATCCATAGAGATATCCGTATCGACGTGAAAGGAATGGAAATTGCTTTTGCTAGTTTAAATCGCAAGCTTGATTCTATTTTACAATCATATTTGTTGCATATCTATGTCGTGAAAAGTAGGCTAACTTTTCTATTGATATTTTTAAAATACATCTTTTGGGTCAGTTTAGTAAAGATTTATTTTTCATTTTATTTGTTTAAAAAATATGTTTTTTATAAATCGTTAATTTATAATATAGCATTTTAATAAAATTATTTTTAATTTAATTTAGTATTTAATTATTCAGTGAATTATAAGATTATTTTATTTTTTCAAGTTAACCGGTTTTCAGTAAATAAATACACAACTCAAAACAATTATCGCATATTTTCTCAAATGTCTATATTTAATCATCAAATAAAAATAACATTGATTTATATATTTTTTATCGAATAAGGACATGTTTTAATGGATTTTACGAAGTGTTGCAAAATTTACATAAAATGTAACGAAATAAGGCAACTTTTAATTTTTTAGTGTTTTATTTGCATTAAAACCAAAGATTAAAATTAACATTACTGTCCGACCATAATGAATTTTACACTACAAAACATTAATTAATATTCAGTATTACCCCCTCTAGATCTTACAACTGCCCTGCAACGCCTCCCCATACTTAAAATTAAATTTTGAACATAAGCTTCGGGAATTCTATCCCATTCCTCTATAAGAGCTTCAGACAATTGTTCCAAAGTTTCAGGTGGATTTAATCTTCCTCTAACGGCTCTTCCAAGTGCATCCCACATATGTTCAATTGGATTTAAGTCAGGTGACCTTGCTGGCCAATCCATGATATTAATATCGGTGTCTTGCAAGAACCTCGTCACAATGCGTGCTGTGTGAGGACGGGCATTATCATGCATTAATATGAAATTATCGCCTATAAATGGGGCAAAAGGAATCACATACTCTTGAAGGATATCATTAATGTACCTTTCAGCATTCAAAGTACCGTTTTGTAAAATATGGAGATCAGTGCGTCCACGAAAGTTTATTCCTCCCCAAACCATAATGCCTCCTCCACCGTATGCATCCAACTGACGAATGTTGCCCTGTACAAATCGGGTTCCAGGCCTTCTATACACCCTTACACGACGGTCATTTGTTGAGAGAGTAAATCTGGACTCGTCGGTGAACAAGACCGTGTGCCAATCAGCTGCTCTCCAGTTCAGGTGTTCTCTGGCGAAGGCTAATCTGCGTACGCGGTGTTGCCTCGTGAGTCGTGGTCCCGTTGCTGGTCGTCTTGGCCTTAAGTCAGATTCTCTCAATCTGTTTCTAACCGTTTGATCACTGATCCTAACCTGGTAAGTTCTTCTTAGGGCATTTTGTAAGTTCCTAGCTGTAGTTGAACGGTTTCTTAAAGTTTGCAAAAGCAAAAATCGATCCTGCGCTGCAGTTGTGACCCTATTACGGCCTTGGCCAGGACGTCTTGAAAATGCCTGAGTCTCCCTATACCGCCTTAACACTCTACTTACTGACGACTGGGTAACATTTAAAATTTGCGCTATTCGGACTTGATTGTAACCCTCAGCTGACAGAGTAACAGCCGTTTGTGCTTCAGCATCTGTTAAATGTCTAGTAAGACGTCTGTTGTTATCGTCAATAACTCTAATTTCATCCAATTAATAATTTCGTGCGAAAGTCTAAGTTCAACTAATCGAATACTCGTGCCATTGATAAGTGAAGGTTTTAGCATTTTGTAGTTATACAGAAAAACATCAGAATAAATGATAAAGAACAATATAAAAACCCATATCTGCCGGAATTTGCATAAAAAAGATCTATGTTTTTAGTACTAAAAATCTTAGTTTACCAGTTTTATGAATAAAGTCTTTTGTACAGGGTTTTCAAAATATGCGATAATTGTTTTGAGTAGTGTACATTGAAATAACCTGTTGGAGTGTCAGTGAGAGATTTCGACAAAATAAGTATTTCTTGGTAAAACAATTTAAACGAATAAAATTAAACTAAACTAAAATGAAAAAAGTTATTCAAATTAAAGAATAAAGTTTCATTTTTTGCTATTAATGTTTGTACAAAAGATTCAGAAATTATATTTTCAAATTACATACTACATACAACAAGTGGAAGGTACAATCACATTAAAGATCGATTCACTTCAGTCCACCATTTCTTATTACAAGAAGTTCAATCAGATCAACGTGTTTTATGATATTATAATTAAAAGTAAATATTAGCTTGATGCTTAAATCAAATCCAAATATAAAAACATTGCAGGTTCTATTTTAATTTTCATTCAAAGAAAGCAGGTAAAATGGGTTAAATACCAGAAATCTCACCTTGCACCTAGTTAAATAAATACACGTATGTAGGCAATTCTTCATTTTCACTTCTATTGAAAATAGTGAATCTTAATTAACATACTTATTGTTATAATAATATCGACAATAAAGACTCTATTAACTTATAGATTTTCATTTACCGAATAAATTACTTATCCTATCTCTTGTAAACTGAGCTTTGACAGTAAATTATTAAGCTGCGGTCAAATATCCCAGCAGAAAATGTCGTTCAAGGCATGTTATCAATGCAACAGGGATTTCACTTGTTGAGTACATGAAGCAGAAGAAAAATCCGTATTGAAAACTCGAAAACGCAAAAAGATTAAGAAAACGAAAACTTTAAAAGAGACGGCTAAAGAGAAGAAAAAGAAGTTTTGCTAAAAACAGCATCAAAATGAGATTAAAAGGGAATGTAGAAAAACATTCTAAGAGCCGGATTTCACTCGGATAGTGAATTATATAAAAAAAACTTGGAAGTAGTAGTAATAATTAAATTTGAAAGCGAATACCAAGTGAAGTATACTAGTACTGGTAATTGGTACTATATAAAAATAGTGCGAAAGATTATAGGAAAAAAGAGGTAAATAAACAATAGAGGTTCTCAAAATGTTAAACAGCGAAAAAGAAACACCTACAAAATCAATTAATAGTAGTGTTGTCAGATTATAGTAAAAAAATAAAGTTACTACACTGAGGAAAACTATGTTTGCTATAAGTTGTTCTGGGAATTGTGTTTACAGCGGTTTAATATAAAAACTTGTTCGATAGCGATAAGTATTAAACAGATTAAATAAGAATGAAAGCAGCTAAAGATTTGGTCTCCAATAGAAATAAAAAATATATAGGCCATTTGAGAAAAGGTTAAAACATGGTGAAAAATTACACATAATAATAATTCTGATCAAAAAACTAGAAGTGAATACAAAATGAATAAGAATGGAAGAATGATACGAAAGAAAAGCAAAAAGAAGCGTGAATGCAATGGTTAGAATAAGCCAAGAGGGGGTAAAATATTGTCACACACAAAAACACAAAAAAAGTTGAAAGCTTAGTAATACAGTCGATATAGAAAACTTTTTGGTAACAAATTAGAAGTGGATAGTAAAAGTATTCAAAAGTTATTCTATAAATTTTTAAAAAAATTAAGAAATAATAAAAAAATGAAAAGGTGATAATTTTAAATAAAGACATTGAAACAGAAATATTGGAACAACGGAAAATAGTTTCAGAAATTACTAAACGATGTACTAGATACAGAACAAATTAAAGAGATAAGCATACTGAACAAAGGAAGCACCAATGATTTTATAACTGAAAGAAGGGTGCTGCAGTCTAAATCCATTATAATAATAGATTTTAATGAGTAAGTTAAATAGTGCAGTTTGTGAACTCTAAAAATAAAATACATTTTATGAGGTCAATAGTAAATATGGACATACGGACAGCTTAGTAAGTTGTTGATACTTTATTTTTATAAAAAATATATTCATACAAACGACGTTAGTAGATAAATAAAAGAATAACAAATAAACAAATACTTCTTATTCAATGACAATATCTAATTATTCTTGTTTTTTCTAGTATTCAATTCTAGATATTCAAAAAAAAACATGCGTATATCTAATGTTATATTATAATAATATAATAATTTGGCTGTTTTGCTTACCGGATAGTTTCCAATAAAGTGGTCCATTCTATTTAAGGTATTTTATTTTAATAATCGCCCAAAAGAGTTACGAAAGTAACGGGCCTAATCCTTGATGAAAATATATCAATTTTTACTCTTAGCAAAAACTACGAAGACTCATTTTAAAGATTTTATCAACCCTTTGTGTACATTTGTTTAAAGCTCAACCCGGTAGCAATTTTATTGGTTATAATTAAGTTGAAAGGCTTCATTTAAAAGCTCTTCATTTCGACTGTCAGAGGGTGGTGACGGTAAATGGATCTTATCTGGTAACAACACACTCTCAAACATGGGCGTCCTTGCAAACTTTCATTAGTGGATCGTATAGTATAATCTAAATATTTTCATAAAAAAAAAATTGTTTCGGATTAATAAGAAACTTATGTTTAAAGCAACACTCTTTCCCTACTCTATGTATCTGAAGTTTCAGTATAAAAAGTGCATAAAATATACTATATATAGTTCTCGAACATTTTTACTGCTCAAATGTGAAACGTACGATTGGTCTACTGCTGCGTAAATATACAGAACCGTACTAGCAATTATAAATAACTTCCCATAGACACATGTAAAATAGGTAGCTTATATGACACCAAATGTAATCACGTATGTTGCCGTGGTGCACGACTTATTAATTATTTTATTTACTACAATTATCAAGCCTGGGGGAGTTATATCAGTCAATTGCTGTACTGTATTAATTAACAAAATTGACACTTACCGGATCCATCTACTCTTATTCACAACATATTATAGCTAAGGTTACGCAAATGACATAATGAAAATACCAAACTCTTCTAAACTATTTATTTGGGCAAGGAATATTATAATAATATAATAAAAAAAAGAGATATGTAATTAAATTAACTTTTCAACGATTATTAGACCTCGCCGTGTTCGCTAATAATGAGATGTGATACTAAAAACTAACGAATGTTAAACTACAATTGATTTCAAAAATGTATTTTTGTTTAATCTCAATTTTTAGATTTAAATTTTCCTTGTTCCCAATAGTCAGTAAAGTTGGTACGTTTTCTTTTATGACTATATGATTATTAACGAATTTCGAGCTTCTTTAAGAATATCTTTCCGCTTTGAGAACTTAAGGGGTTACACTAGCGGACAAGAAGATTTTACTTTATTTTAAACAAAGCTCCCAAAAAACCCGTTATAGGTCCCCCACATTGAGAGCAATTACATTGAGAGTCAGGACCCATTCTCAGTTCTCATGGTCAGTAAAAGATGTATATATTAGTGTGCAAAGCTGGATGAGTTCGCTATTACTGAAGTTACGAAAAAAAAGTATTTACAAAAAGTGTAGGCAGTCTTGAGATTCACATTTTAAAATTAGGCCTAAATATACTGGGTATACCGTAACGTAGTGCCAGACCAAAGTTGATTTTTTAAATGGAACACACCGTATGTTTTTAGATCAACGATGTATCAGACTTGATGTCTATTATGTTCAATAAAGGATCTACAACCACCTGAAAATCAGATTTTTTGAATTTAGATGTCTGTAGCAGCCAGACCGTTAAAAATAAATAAGCACGGCTTACATGTCTCTATCCTAATTTATCAAATTCTACGATACGTAAATATGCAAAAGATAAGTTTCCACAGGATTCAAACGCTTTTTAGGTGTATTAAAACGACCACGGTGTCGCTATTTTCACATATAGCATTTTCAAGTTTTAATAGATCATTGACAGATCTTTGACAAGCATAAATTATTTGATGTTATAAATATTTCAAATTAATAAATTTTCAAAATCGGGTATTTCTAAACAAAATTTGTCCGGATTATAACGCCATCTATCTTGGCCAGACTCTTAGAAATTTTAACATACGGTACTGTGAACACTTACGAGCTTATAGATTAAAACAACCAAATAAGTCACCATTCACTCCAAACACAAACCTGCACTTAATAACACAATGGAAACAATAGTGGAAGTACTTCATATAAGTTAGAAGAAAGAAGAATTTGATTTTTTAAAGGAATAGGAAATTAAGAAACATCTAAAATCTCTGTTCTATTAAAACTTGAAAATGCTATATGTGAAAATAGCGAAACCGTGGTCATTTTAATACAACTAAAAAAGCGTTTGAATCCTGTGATAAGTATAATTTTAATTTTTTATTATTTATTATGGTTAGTTTCCACAAAGTAAAAGTTGAAACAATTAATTTATTGATACAGAGGTTTATAAAAATCTTAAAACATATGGGGTATTCCATTTAAAAAAAACATAACATTGGTTTGGTCCTGACGAATCTGTATTTTTGGGATTAATTTTAAAATGTGAATCTCAAGACTGCCTACACTTTTTGTAAATATTTTTTTTTCGTAACTTCAATAATAGCGGACTAATCGAGCTTTACCACACTAATGCGTTACCCTGTATGTTAAGAGGATTGACAATCAGCAGTACATGTGCAATATTGAATATAGAAAAACAAATTAACTCATCGTTGCAGGTCTTTTTGTTTACTCAAAACTTCTGTTATAATTAATGCCTCCTGTAATGTCCAATATACAGGGTGTCCCACGACGATTAAGACAAGTAATATATCAGAATTGGGCAGTAGCAGAGAATTATAATTTTGGGGGTGTAAATTAGAGCAAATGTTGCATCTTTTCTTGTTATTGTGTTACCCAATGAGGTATTTGTTTTTGGTCACGTGACGTCGCATTCAAAATTATTAATGGGACAACCTGTATATTTGTGCCTTTCTGTATGCCTCCCGATAAAACAATTCCAACAAACTAGCACACTTGGGGTCTAAAGTGATTAATTCAAGAGCTACAGGTACTAATAGTCAAATAACAGAGAACACCAGCAAAAATATTGAGAAAGAGGAGAAACGTATTTATTAAATTAAAGATATAAGTAAACTGAACAAAGGATCGCGTATTTTTCTTTTCAAATCGTCTAAATCTCTAGACGGAGTTTCATATACGATACCTTTAAGATATCCCCAAAGGAAGAAATCTAACGGTGTCAGGTCTGGCGACATTGGAGGCCAGTAAATAGTACCGTTGCGTCCAATCCAGCGTTCTGGAAATATCATGTCCAGATAATTTCTCACTCCCATCAAAATGTGGAGGTGCTTGTAGAACTGTGACACCGGAAATGATTAGGGCAGCATGTAACCGAAATCTATTATCAAGATTTGAGAAATGCATTTACGAAGATGGGCATCAATTTGAACATCTCCTATAATATTGTAAGTTTTTTTTGTACAGTTAATTTGAATTTTTATTAAAAAATATAATATTGGTTTCTCTTAATCATTACGTACGAATGTAAGATTGCCGAAAATTACAAGGGATTCAATTATGAATTTTTTAACTTACAATCGTTTAAGTACCTGTAGCTCTTGAATTAATCACTTTAGACCCCAAGTGTGCTAGTTTGTTGGAATTGTTTTATCGGGAGGCATACAGAAAGGCACAAATATACAGGTTGTCCCATTAATAATTTTGAATGCGACGTCACGTGACCAAAAACAAATACCTCATTGGGTAACACAATAACAAGAAAAGATGCAACATTTGCTCTAATTTACACCCCCAAAATTATAATTCTCTACTACTGCCCAATTCTGATATATTACTTGTCTTAATCGTCGTGGGACACCCTGTATTTCATATTTTTGTTTACGTTAAATATTGCGTAGCGAAAAGAAACAAACCTAGTTAAATATAAATTATTACTGGTACGTCGGTGCTTTTTGTGGCGTTTCTTCTGATTTTGGTGAATTCGAAGAACTCGCTCTTAATTTTTATTTTTTTAATTATGTAGTCTATTTTTTATAATAAGGCTTCTATAAAATTAATGTTATATATTTATTTAGTAAAATTCTGCTATGTGATTGATCCCAATTTTAATAAGTATATTTTTTTCTTTGTTGCAGGTAACTTTTTCATTTTTAACTTCTCAACTTCGACACAGAAGATGGTAAGACAATAAAGAATATTTAAGTTTAAAAATGTTGTAAAACCATAGACATATATTATTTATAACTCTAATGCCTTAATTAAAAAATAACCCAAAATTTGTTGATAAAATTTTATTTGATACGTCTTTTCCGTAAGCAAAAATGTTAATCATTAACCAGTTTTCTTCATATTGTAATGCTTCTAAATATTATAAAGCAAATTCTAAATTTTCAAAAATTTAACATTTCCGTAAACAAATTATTGCTTTATTAGAAAATTACAGGCTCGTTACTATAAAAAAATTAAACTTAAACCGCTATTGAAATTTTTCGCAAAAATAGGAAATAAAATTGTCTGCTATTTAATGTAGGTACTAAACAATTTCTGAAAAGTTGTGTGATTAGTCTTATCGTCGAATTTTTGGAAAAAGTATCCCTAAACATTTTGAATGATTATTCCGTACGCCCATGTAAAGTATGCTGATAATTTGAGCGCATCTATTCAGAATCCAATAAACCCATTTAATTGCTTGCAGTATAGTTAATTAATGAAGGACGCCGACCATAGGAAACCTTATATATGTAACGTGTACGGTGAGCTATACTAGGAGGGTGCGATATATCAAAGTACTTGGAAATTGCTTTAACACAGTCAATAAATTACTTAATTAACACAAAACATCACCACCGTCGGTCAATTTTCACATCTACATAAGATATTTCATTATTATCATCATCATTAATTTGTTCAGTTAAAGTCTTCTCTTAAACGTACTCTACAGTAGTTTTTAAAGTAGCGAAATATAAATAAGTCTAACTTGAAGTTGTTTATAAATACCAATTGGGTGTTACCTTCAGATAGAATTTGTTTCAAATTTTCAAATGATATACGAGAACAACTACGTTAAATTCAAACAGCATCTTATAATTATATGTTTACACAAGGAAATATACAACTGAACGAGAAAAGACTTCCAGCCACGTACACCCTCTTTTCAGTAATTGAAAAGATTATTTGGAAAAGCAGCCCCGTCCACATTTTATCTGAAGAAAAAAAAATAAGCCTTTAATATTTTGGGAAAAATAACAGCTTGTATGTAGTTTGAATAGCATTTTAAATCACTCTTTACGTTTCTGAAGGGATGTACGTATAAAGTGCGAATGTAAACAAAATATTGGATATTGATTTGATCAGAATTCGAGATAACTGAAAATCATTTCCAATTTCCTCAAAAGTTTTCACAGGAATATTGAGTGACCAAACCAATATTGATGTACCAGAATATCTAGATTTATTATAAACAGTTATTGACCAACTAATAACTGAAAAAGTAGAAAACAATCCAGATGGATTTATTAAAAATATTATTTTGAACAAGACATGTACTTTAGTTTCTAGAGAAACACAAAAAAATATAAGGAATTTTTTTTTCTGTCAAGAAGTCACTATGAAACATTTTAAGTATTTGACGAATAGAATATCAGTTCAAAGTAATATTTTTGAATAAGGCTCCCAAATCTTGTAGAAAAAAATGCGACACTATCGAAATACTCATAAATGACGACACTCTGTATACTTTGAATACTACATACAGGGTTGGGATAAAGTATGGAACCAAGTAAATATCTTTAAAATGAAACGGACGATATTTATGAAATTTTGTAGGTAAATGCAATGGTGGGAAAATGCATCTGATGTGCATTTTTTTGTTAATTGTATACTTTCGGTTTAACCGGAAATATCCTCAGCTTTTTAATTTAAATGGTATAGTATATTTTTGCAGATTTTGAAAGAGATTGTTATTTCTCGAATTTGTACATACTGGGTTTAGTGAAAATAATTTGTAAAAATGAGAAATAACTCACTTTTAGTTGTAGAATAAGTAAATTTATTTACTTTAGACTAGCAACAACATTAATTCAAATGTTCAAAATGCTCTCCATTCACCTCCTGACAATATGCCAGCCTATTAACAAAATTCTTGAGTCACTCTTTCCAAGACTTCTCCACGTATTAGTTCACATTCATCAATAATTCTTTGTCTAAATTCCTGCAAACATGTTTGTCATTTAACGTAAACACAAAATTTTAGATAACCCCAAAGAAAAAAATCTAATGGGCTTAGATCCGGAGAACGAGTAGTCCACTCTATGAATCCTCTACGTTCAATCCATCGATTTGGAAAATTCGCATCCAGAAAATCCCTAATCCGTCTATCAGAGTGGGGAGGTGCTCCATCTTGTTGAAATCAAACATTTTGTGTTATCTGTCCATTCTGTTGAAGTGCAGGAATAATTTGGTTATTCAGTAAATCTAAATACTTGTGACCATTCAAGTTCCCATCTATAAAAAATGAGCCTATCAGCCTATTTACGATAATTCCCTTCCAAACATTCAACTTCTGTGGATGTATGTGCTTCATGAATCCAATGAGGATTCTCATTTGATAAATACCTCGAGTTGCAAAATGTTCGTCGACATTACAGATGTCCATCAGTCTTGAACCAATTGTATCTTATATGGATGATACTTTTCACTTTTCATAATCTTCCCTGCAGAACGTCGACTTGTATCATAGTTTAGTGCAAAATTGTGATAGAAATTTAAGGTGATTCCTCTAAATCAATTGCAATGTTTTGTCTTAATAGTTTGGTTCGTTGCGGTCCGCGCTCTTCCAGGTTTTGGTAAATTTTTGACCATCCTCGTTGTATTAAAACGTTGCAATGTTTTTGTAACTATTGAACTTGGTATAGGATTTTTTCAGGATGCAAATCATTAAAAATCATGAGTTCTAACACGATCATCATTAATAAGTCAATACGATATTTTGCACTTAAATGAATCATAAAATTTATTTCCGCAAATTACAATTTGACAGTTTGGCAACAGTTACCTACTGGATAGTACTCGTTTATTTCTTACTATTACAACCAATATCAATTTGTTTATGTAAATGGTATTTTACTCTAATGTATAAAAACTTAAAAGTGGTTTATTAAAGTGCTGTATGCTTAGTTTTTACAGATTTTTTTCACTAAACTCAGTATGTACGAATTCGAAATAACAAGATCTTTCAAAATCTGCAAAAATATACAGGGTGTCCCATTTAAATTTAAAAAGTTCATGGTATTTTTAGTTTATTATCAAAAAAAATGTACGTATATGGATCAGAAATTTGAGAAACAATGAAGAACAATGTAGGAAAGTAAGAGAGATGGAGATGGACTTCTGGAGACGCAGCTTTGGTATGAAAAAAACAAAAAGAATAAGAAACGAATACATTCAGGAAGAATTGGGGGTTACATCAGTAAATATTTTTGTTTCAATAGAAGGCAGGAGGTTAAACTGATATGGGTATTTGAGAAGAATGCCAGAGGAACGGTTACCGTGAAAAATATTAAATTGGAAACTCCCTAAACGTAAGAAAAGAGGAAGACCTAAACTCACATGGTATAAAGGAGAGATGCATGCAATGCAAGACAGATATATGCGGGGTGAAGATTGGCAAGATAGAAGGAGATCGAAGCTTGGATGCGAGAGACGCCATATGGTGTAGTTCCCACTCGCATTATAAATCTATATATACAGAGTGTGGCGAAGCTCGAATAGTCCGCTATTATTGAAGTTATGAAAAAAAAGTTTTTACAAAGAGAGTAGGTATTTTTGAGATTCTCATTATAAAATTAGTCCCAAATATACAGTGTGTTCAGGAACGCAGTGCCAGAATGGAACACCCCGTATATTTTTACATTCTTATAAACCTCTTGCCGAGCTAATTTCAACGATGTATCACACTTTATGTCTATTATGTTTAATAAAGGATCTACAGCCACCTGAACTTTTCAACTTTTCAAGTTCTATGCTATGGTATTAAAAATATTTGATACGGGGTGTCCCATTTAAAAAAAAGTATATTTGGTTCACCCTGGTAATATCTAACACCCTGTAAATATAAAAATAATTTTTTAATGTGAAGTTTGAAGTTGCCTATAATTTTTGTAAACAACTTTTTTTGATATCTCCTTTTATAACGGATATATCATACTTAGACGCACTATTGCCGCACCCTGTATATTGTATATATATATTAAGTCAGTGCCGTGTTGTTTTGCGAGGTTAGTTTATTTCTTGTTTTAAATTAATTTACCTCTTCAAGCATTTCCTCCAAAATTTTGTTTTATGGGATTTGGTGGGGGTTAACTCTTAACATCTTGCTATATTAGAGTATCAACAGGATAAACACTAAATATTTTTCATTCTCTAAACTGTTATGTTTTTGTCTTGTTGTTTTTTAGCGCTTCACACTGTATTATGTGGTTTGTACCAATATCAAGGAACAAGCTAAACTTTCCAAATATTAATCCGCGAAGCAGAAGTTGAAGTTTGCCTTTTGCAATCTGGATTCTGGTTTTGCATGCATTTATATGTTTCTGCGGTTTTTCTTTTCATTTTATGATGACTAGATTCTCAGCAATGATTTGGCTTCTACGAGAGTCATGGATTGTGTCGTTATATTTTCTAAAATTTCTCTCTATTCTTCAGGTTTATTTCCTTAAAATATCTTAGGGAAACGCGGAATTTATTGCAAAACTAAAAATAAGGTTTAATTATAAACATTACTAATAGAAACATGTTTCAAAAATGATATACTGTGAAAAATATCATATCTATCTATCAAATCTAATACCAAAATAAACACTTATACAGGGTGTTTCATTGGGAAAGGGACTAACTTTAAGTGTAGATGGACGTCACATTGGTGGTTCCAAATAACCTAGATTTAATGGGTCTTCCACCTATTATAACTGAGATACAGGGTTTTTTATTAATTTGGCCTATTTTTTCGGAGCTCATAACTTCCGAATTACTCTGTATATTATTTTGATATTTGGTAAGCATAACAACCAAAGTATTACCAAAAAGAAAATCCTGGACCGGCTCAACAAAAAGTATAAAAATTTGTCTTTTTTAAAAACAACGCCCTGTATATCGAATTTTTTTAAATTGCTTTTTATAATTCGGAAGAGCACAAAAACTGAATCTACTCATCTACTTTTTATTATATTATATTTCTACAAACAATTGTACTAATTGTACTACCAAAACTATACCTTCAAAGTATAATTTATGAGCGTTTTGAGGGTTACGAAATGGTATCGGCGAGATTTTTGTTAATTTCGTGGGTGAAATAAAATTTATTTAACTTGATTGGATTGAGTTTGTATTTTTACAAATACAGATCACTGAAACATGTGGCTACAGGGTCGAACTTAGGACATAATCATTCGATATGTTTCGAATGTTTTGAACATCATGTATAAGGATATTTGAGGTCTATGTATTTTCTACACATTTGTAGATAACAAGAGCAGTTTACAAGAATTAAATTTCTGCTTCCAAATGCTATACAAATACTTATTTTATGTACCCCTCTTCGTAGGGTAGAAGTAAGTAATTAAGTTCTTCGGTATTCTTATAATTGTCGTCCTCATTATATGTACTCTCGGTCTTATTCTTTGTCCTTTCATTTCCTCTATCTTTCTTTCCCATATTTTAGTATATTTTCTTCCTCTAATCCTTTTATGTCCAGACTTCTCTTCCTTATGTTACAACCGATTTTACGATGGGTCTCTATAGCCTGAGTTTGAGTTTTCTCTATACATTCTTACTGTACATTATTTTTCTTAGATCTTGCATGCAGTGATTTCCGGTTACTATTATCTTCTGTATTTCGTTTCTTGGATCCAGTTGTCTAATGAATTTCGATTATTAAACTTAGTTTCTTCTTGGAATATGTAACCAAAATTTTGATTATTTACTACCAATTGAAGAGATTAAAAAAAAACAAGGAAATAATGTACTTAAAGTTTAGTTTCAATTTATTAAAAAATAAATTTAAATATAATATACAAAGTAACACTATCTTTTTATATACGAAACATTTCATTTATATAATAATAATAAAAATACCTGTTGAATAAACGTTTCTTTTGATATTCTAACAAATTCACAAAACTTATCCTGTGAGCTCATTTTAACATGTTCAAATATATTCTAACACAACATTGGTGCTTTTGTTGTATTTTTATTAAATCATTTACCGAACGCTTTAGACACATCCTCTTATATTGTATATATACCAATAATGCTATTAAAATATAAAAATTATTTTCATACTTGAGGGCCTACTGATCCTGTTGCTAATATTGCTTGTTACTTTTAAAGGTGTATTTACTAGCATCCATAATTTTTCAAGATCATATGGTGTTAAACAGGCAACCGTATTTAATAATTAAAAGTGTATTTTATAAAATGGTATAATTGGCATAATTAACTCTTACATGCGTATATTTAAAATTGGCAGAAAATATTAAATGTAAACCAATCATAAAATATCAACTGAAAAGTATTAAATTTAGTTATTAATACTCCCTATTCTCTTAGGACTACGAGGCTAAAATAAGATTTCTTTTTAAGTAATTTGAAGAGGGTAAATGAATATACGATGTAGTAAAAATGAATAATAAATATTGCCGTAAGCTCAAAAGAGAATGGTAGATGAAATTTCAAAATGAAACAAAGCTGTTAGAAACTCTCATGGAAAAATAATACAGTTTCGAATGAAATTCAAAAATTAGAATAGCATTAAATTAATGAATGCCTCAACAGGTCCCGGCTTTTCAACGAACTGGTTCGCTTTGAACTATATTTTATGAAAGGATTTTTATTTTTTAAAACTATAGACTGTGTTCTAGTCAATGAACAATTTTTGAGAGCATTCGGGTGGTTCAAAAAATGGTTATTAAATAAAATTGCATTTTAAAAGAAAAATCACATTTATCTAAATTACTTTTACTAGGACGTAATTTATTTGATTTTAAAAGTATTATTGACAAAAAATGATAAAATATCTAATGAAAAATAACCAACACAGAAATTAAACAAAACATCGTAAAACATAACTAGGATGAGAAATAGATTTAACCTGTATCTCAGACACGGTAGGGGCTATAGATAAATGTAAAAAGAGATAAATTAAAATTCAAAATTGTCTGACTACAAGAAATCTGAATTATTATCATTGTTTCTACCCTTACTTTATGGAATCTATTCATTATAATTGTAAAAGATTAAATTATAAATACTTATCTTAAAATTCCACGTTCCATGTTCAAAAATTCTTCAATACTCTTATAACAATTGTTTTACCTATATTCTCTAGAATAGTCAAATAAGATTATAAAAAATTGACAGACATTTGTTATACAGATTTGATTTTGATCAGAGATATTTAACCAATAATATTATTCATTTCCTAAAACATCGATCTCATTTATTGAGTCCAGAAGGCAATCTAAAAGAGGAGAACTTCACAGATCATAAATTTTCACCATATCTAATTTCAAAATTTCTAAGGTTCTAGCCTATATATAGTATTAAAATACATACGATTTAAATTGTATCCTATTTTTTAGACTAGATACATCTCATTGACACTAAACAGAAACCTACATTTGACAATTGAACAACAATGGAACATATGTGTTAAGAAATAAGAACTTAGATTAGCTTCAGGACGAGATATATAATATTAACGAAATGTTTTAAAAAGTAAAGAATATTATTGGTTAGAACATCTGTGATCAAAATGAAATCTGTATGTCAAGTGTCTGTTAATTTGTTATCTGACCATAAAAAGGAATATTGGTAAAACAATTGACATAAGAATATTAAAAAATAAATGTAACTATGGTGGAATTTTAAGATAAGTATATTTTATTAGGTATGTATTTAAAAATATTTAATGATTTTAAGAAGATAGTAAATCATTAATAATTTGTCATTATTATTAAAGATTTTGTTAGACTGATGTGACTAATGTATTAATCAAATTTAGAAAATTAACTTTACTTCAAGTATATGTTTTCTTAATTTGGTCTTAACTTTTGCTTAGAACTCCAAAAGAGATGCTCTTAAGTGGTCCATATGTCTTTATTAGTCTTAAATCACTTTCTTAAATTACTGAGTTTAATAAATTTTAAGTGAATTTATAAATAATAGAGGTGCGAGAGTTACATTTTCTTAAAGTAAATGGAAAATATAACTACTTCAAAAACTACATTGATAGATACACATAGTTAATCTTTTACACCATCATTTTAATTAAAAAAAATGTACACAGCAATCTTCATTTTTATTTAATTGTTTCATATTTCATTAGGTTATTCAATTTTCTGTTGAACGTTGATATAGCTCGTCATCGGTTGTAATTAAAAGTGAACGCAAAAAGAAATTTTACACCAAATTCTTTTGCAACTGGCCCTTTCCGCATACACCGTTGGCTATTACGACTAGACATCAAAGAGATGGAAATTTTCGAAATGAAATTATCAGATATTGGTACGCTTCACAAAGGTAATCATTATAAAAGTTTTTGCGATCAGATTAAATTCGTTATTTCAGACATTTCGTTACTTGCAAGCAAATGAAAAACAAAAATGTTAAAAAATAAAAAAATCGTCCGCCATACTATTTTTACAAGCTTATTAAATAATAATTTCAATATTTTAATATTGCAGCAACAGGTTGATTTGATAAACTTTGAGAAGGCAACATATTCGTAAATATTTTCAACATCTATATCAATTGCTGCTGGTGTTCCACAAGGGAGCAAATCGGAACCGATTCTATTCACTTACTAAATACCGGGTCAACATTTTAGTAAATGTAAAAGATAAAATATACTTATCTCAAAATTCCATATTTCTCAAACTTTTTAGTATTTTTATGAAAATTGTGTCACTATTTGGTATTGTCAGATAAGATTTTAAGAAATTACAGGCACTGGACATACATATTTGATCTTCTAACCAATAATATTCTTCATTTATTTTTTCATTTAGTATATGTATATTGTTATTATTCATATCCATTGTTTTCATGTATTCAAAATAAATAAATATTTTAAAAGTTAACCCAAACAATATATTTAATATCTACCTGTTTTGTAGCGTCGGGTATAAATATTGTTACATTTGTGAGGAATAAACAACTTTATTAAGAGAAACAACTTCACAAAAATACCAAAAAATACAAAATAATATTAAATAACTGGGACACTACTTCCCTACCTCTCCTCTTGTCAGCTTTGTACTATTTATATTTTTTTCTTGCTTTCTAGAAGCTTCTAGAAAGTTCTAGAGTTTTTCGGATCATTTGTCATAACTATGAGTAGTAAGGTTCTTTTCCTGTGGCATTAGCTTGTACAATCAAACATTTACACCATTCCTTCCTTTATCATTTTTATGTATGTTCTTCTGGTTTTACATGGAGCTTGATTGCCTCCAGTTACTGCGAGGTCTCCCTCGCATTCGTGCTAGTCGATCATGATAGACTTCTGTTAGGTTTTCCTCTGGATCCCTTGAAGATTCTGTATAATACGTAATTTTTTTTCTGCCTTTTGACGAAGGACCCCTCCTAATTCTTCTGCAGCTGTGGACATAGACCTCGTTTTCTTCGTGGAATGTAGAACTAGACAAATTTTCCTACCAAGTACATGGTTTTTTCTGATCCGTTATCGTGTTACCTCTTTATCCTGTTACTTAGTAGATGAAAGTTAGTTCACACCACCTAACAAATAAGCTTTTAAACTATAAAACCACCCTAAAACCTGTGCGGTGAAATAAAGGACTAAGTCACATTATAATACATAATCTAGATTCGATAACGATCAAGGACGAGATTGCTAAATTTGTCCATAGAGTAAACGATCACCCTAATGACCTTGTAAGAAACTTGAAGTTGAAGTCTACAGATTAAAGAAACACATTGAAATTGATTTGCTAAACATATTTTAGTGTAAGTCTAAATTCCCATGTCAAATCTAGCCCCAAGTGAGGTTGTCATACAATAGGACAAGGTTACCCAATATGTATCCTTATTGCGAATCACTTTCTATTATAAAATTTACTAGTTTTTGCAGAATGTAAATAAATATAGGTTCAAAAAAATTCATGGATGTCTTCTATATACATAGTCTTCTCCTGCCATATCCACACCAGGTTTGCAGTCAAATGTCAGGTCACACAACAGCTTAATTTCTCAACAAAAAAATTCGTGCTCTGCTGATCTGTATGCCATCAAGAAGAAGAAAACCTATTCGTCCCAGTCAACAAAATTGAAAATGTGTAAGTTGGACGAAAGACGAACGTAACTCATTTCTCTACTGCCTCGATGGAAATCTGATGATGTAGCCGAAGTTCGAAGTTAAATTTTTAGAAAGCAGTAGATTTATAGATTTGTTGATCAAGTGAGAGACCACCATGTAGTATATAGAAGTAACCCTGATCACATTAACGAACTAAAAGATCGAATAAGATGAAACATAAACAATATTTCACGGAAAACCATCGAGTTTATCAAGACTTTATTAATTGACTGGAATCACTGTCAAATAAACACAGGATTATTATTTGTATTAGTATTACTTATATGTTATTTTGTTGTTTTTAATATATCAAACGTATTCAGATACACTATTTATACAAAGTAGTCCAACATTTTCGGGTTGGTTAACATTCTCTTAAAACTATAGAGTTTATAAGACGAAAATTTTTTCAGGTAGTGAGTATGAAAACGAGGAAACTAAAAACTAAACCATGATAATAGAATATAATTAAAACACTAAAATACAAGTACACAAGGAAACATATATATAAATTATAAATTCATTTTTAATTTGAGGTATCACACATTAATACGGTATTAAAACTTTTTAGTTACAAGTTGAAGTATGTTGAAGTAAATATGAATGTCTCTTCTTCTTTCAGATTTAGCGGAAACCACAAACAAATCCTTACTGTCGTATTTATTTACAGTTACATAACGTGTACTAATTGTTTAATAAACAACAATAACTTCATCAGTGATTAGCAAATGCACTAATGCCATCTGCAGAAATGAAAGGAACAAGACGGTATCTAATTTCTAGGGTCTCTATTGTTATTTTTTAGCCTATCGTTATGAATATATATTATGTGAAGCCGTACCAATATTAACAATCGATTCTATTCTTACAATATTAGCATTTATATTAAAGCTGTGTTTGAAGCCTATTGCAGTGGGACACGTTATTGTTTCTCCAGTAATTGGAAATTATAGATAACAATAACCTGCACAAAACATAGAGGTATAATCAGATTTATCATTAATTCAATTCGGATTAATTGTTCCATGGTTTTACTCGGACGCCATTCATCTGCTATCTCTGGTTTCGAGCGGGAATTCGATAAACAGTTTTTTAAAATACCTAAAACTGGCCTTATTTGTGCAAATTGTTTCAAATCAATAATTATAAATTGGTATTCAGTATTCTATTTATTGTCATTTTCGAATTTAAGACCATAAAATGAATAACAATATTTATAAATCTAAAAATTTAATATTTCTTTGGTTACTATCAAACCGATACTCGTATTTGACTACATTGGGCGCTGGAACCTTTAGTGTGTCTTAACTACTTGAGAGTTATATTTTTATATTTCCTACCGATGATAACAAAGTTAGCGAAATGTGAACATTGTGCATTATTTTGATTTGCTAAAGATTCTCCGGCAGTTTTTAGTTTTTTTTTTATTTAATTCAAAATGTTTTAGTTATCTCATACTAGCTACCAAACTTTATATAATTTTATATAAACTTTTTATAACATTATACTTATCGTACTTTGCAGTTTCAAGTGTTACCATTGGTTTACTTGTTTAATTTATGTTTTTGCTTATTTTTAAATTAACGAGTCTTAAAATACAAAATTTCATAGTAACCTTTTTAATTCTATAATCAATATGATGGGAGCAGCTACTATAAATATGTGTGCATCACATTTTATAGTTTCATGTCTAGTTTATCTTTTTATCAAAGCTTTTAAACTGAGGATTGCGTATAGACGCTGAAACTAGTCATCTTGGTTTAATTAAAAATTATATGTTATTGATTTTGAGTTTAATTTCTGTGGCAAGAAGTATTTCACAATATATTTTTATGTCAAGGATAACTTTGTATTAATAAAAATTATTTGAGAAATATTAAATTTAATAGAGGCAGTTGAAAATAAAAATTTATAAATTACTGCGATATTTCAATAGGTAACTAATTTACTTTCATTTCATTTTTATGAATAATTAAATTACATCCATTCTCTATAATAATAATTATGAAGTATTGTGATTAGGATCAAAATATCATATTCCTATAAAACTAAATTGCACCTTTTGTTTGATTTTTAAGGAACGTAATTATTGAAGTTGTTCGATTCTGAAATATATACAAATGTATAAATTTATATAGAACATGTAAGTTTACAATCCGTTTTCAGTATCTTTTATTTACCTCTCACCGACTCTTCCTATGTTATGAAGTTGTATATTAAATTACCGTTTTTATTTGAATGTTTGAGACGAGTAGTTTTAGGTAACTGATGGATATTTTTAAAAAGTTCAATCCCTTACTTGCTTTCTTAAAAATACGGTGGAGCCACTCTCTAAATTGCGACACTAAATTAACCTTCAAACATAATTGTTGTTCCTACTCTTCATTATTTATTATATGAATAAAAATTTTCCTAGCTTAAATACTTGACATGAAAAAAGAGTACGATATTTTGATCAGTTGTATTTTACCGTACCTCAGGATACAGATGTATTTAAAACAAAAGTGCATAGGCAGCAGACATATGCTATTTGTTGAACACTCCGGCTTCCTTTATATTAGTTTGCTGCTGGATGTGTTAAAAGAGTGCACTAAGCTACTAATATGTCTTTTGGTCTGCTTTCTATTAATTATTATTTTATGTAAGAAATGCTGTGATATTATCATCTCTTTAATATCTTTCTCTCTTTTGTTATTCCATGTAATGAACCGAGGAGATTGCGACTCAGGTATACCATTGACACTAGGAACCTGTCTGTGGCATTCCCAAAACAATTAGAAGAACACACCTAAATTAATGCGTACAAAACAAGTTCCAAGAATGGTGTGTAAACTCACCATGACAAAGAGAGGTAAAAGAGTTTTTTTAAGAAACCTTCGCCGAAAGTTACAATGGCGTGACTGGAGGATGGTTAGAATAATGACGAGGCACTGAAAACTAAATAAACACATGCACAAAATAGGGCTGACAGAAGAAGCTATATGCAGTTTCAATCAGAAAGAAGAAGAAACCGCAGTATACTGCTGCTGCGAATGCCTAGCAAGGCTAAGGTTTCTGACATTAGGCGAAAAAAAATTAGGGCAGCTAGATACACCAAAAAGTTTATATCTAGACTGTAGAGTCTACGTAAAAATATCTACCAGGAAACGACACACTAACCTAAAAGGTTAGCTACAATAGATCTACCCGCCAAGAATATCTGAAACCGCGAGATGCGCAGTGACTTAAAGCACGAGGGATACCACAAATTAGAAGCAGGCGAAGAATTTTAAGTAACTACAATTGTGTACAAACTTAATCTAGAGCAGATCAACATTTATTTTTAACTGTCGTTAAAAATTTTTATTGAGAATTACACTGTTTAATGAAAATAATAATATGCTGCCAGTCTGATCAGAACTTTCTAAAAAGAGATTATTTTGCATATCTTTTTACAGCAATTAAACGTACTTATTTCAGCAAGTCTCGGAGCCTTTCCTATTTATCGTCTTTACGACATAAGCTTCTTTGCACTCATCCATCTTTAAGTATGTCATTATTTGAACAAAGTTAACTTTTCCAATTGTTTTTTTTTAAAGCCTTGTCTGAATTTATTTATATCGTTCCATTTTTCCATCGATTATATTTATTTATTGTCCTCTACGCTGAACATTATATATTTTTTCAGGCTCAAAGAACTTATTCGGTAAATGTTATATGTATTCCAGATTTTGATTTTGTCAGTATACAATAATTAATATAAGACTAACTAATCTCCATACAAAACGTGGGTATGTTATAAAGCTACTCGACTATATATTTATCCCTGGCTAATTTCTATAGTAGTGATTTCACAAAGCAGACATACCCTAGCTAACTAAAACTTGTGGTACATCCATAAATAATTATCATTGTTCCTATTCATTAAAATTTATCGTTGTTGTTAGGAGTAGCTTGTTTAAAATATACAGCAACTTTAAAAGTCTTCTTTACTTGAAAAAGTGTTGAGATTCGCATAGCTTGTAGGCCACTCCTCTAAAAATAGCACATTTATTCAAATGACGTAAGTTTCGACAACATATTTACAACTTTATCTGATAGGGTTTAACAGGTGATTATTTACTAATAAAGAATGAGGGCTGTGCATGAATTTATTGTGCTCAGCCGGCAGCTAATGCATGCAGGCTTATTCTAAAAACAGGTAAAATAAATTTGTAAACTGCTTGATTTAGTACGATTTATGTTAATTTGGAGTTTTATCGATATCCGTTAAAAAATAGTTATTAGAATTTGTTTTTATTTATGTCCAAAAATTTTATATTACTTTTAATATCCATTTGTAATATCAAATCATTTATAGTAAAATTACAACTATTATTTAACTTTTTAACTAAAATATTATCTTACGAATAAATAATTTTGTGTTACTTTGAATAATCCTCATTTAGTATCTCTAAATATTACAATATTTGAAAGTGTAGTTAAGAGATATTAAATAAATAACCTAATTAGTTGTTTACAATATTGACTTCTGCATGTTATTAACCTTGCTCTAAGCTTCTTCTTTCCTATTTATTTTGAATGGTTTTCGAACCTATTACTAGGGCATTAGGTTTTATTACTAGATTAGCATGCCTACCTAGGTAGAGTGGAAGAGAGTCGCAAAACGTCACCGGTCAGGAAGTGTGGTTTTCTCACTCTTTTCCTTCTTCTTGTCTTTTTCCTTGGCAAAATTGGCCACGGTGTCTGTTTCGGGATTTATCCGGAGAAGCCTGGAAATTCAGGATATTCATATTACCATCGACAGAGTAGGTATAAACTTGATTGAGTCGATCTACCCATCTGGGGATAATATACTCTCTGTCTTAGGCCACTTTCCTCTCTGATAAGTTTTGTTGTAGTTTCTGATAATTTTTTTTAAAGTTACATGTGCTTTTAGGCCACTAATTATAGTAGCAGTACTCTAACATCGCCCGTAGACCGTCATACGTATTCAGCAGCTTAGCCAGTTGTGAGCAGCTTGGTACTAGTGTACTATCTAAACTCTAGATATCGACCATCCACTTTAGCCGTAGAACGAGCTGTGGAATCTTTGCGAGTACCTACCTCCCCGAGGTTCTGCAAAACCGTACCTGGACCACTGCTATCAAAAGTAGGAACGTTCCTTTTTAATACTCCATCTTGGAGACCAGAAGTCTAGCCAGCATCTGCATTAAGGGATATATTTTTATAAGTAAAGTAATTAAATTAGAGAAAATACTCATAATATTTGAAATATTCATTAATATTATTAATAATAATTTATCTGTGAACCTCGTAGTACTACTGGGGCAACTTATCAGCACTTGTCATTTCATATCAGGCACTGAGATTCCATTTTACCCCAATAAACAACACTCATTAGTTTAATTTTATTTTATTCTATTGCTTAACCCACACCACTCTCCGAAGCAGTAGCCAATCACAGAAGTGAATTGAGCTAGTAAAGCTATCATAGAAAATTCCTTCTTGGCATCTGGGTAAGAGTAGTATTGTAACCAAATATAATAATTTTTCTACGTTCCTTGTTAGAAATATTAATTAGTTTCAACATGTTAGTTTTGCTCTTTTATGTGTCTCTCTGTATTCTAAAAGTCACAATGAAAAACATTTTTTACTCTCTTGTTCGCCGCCATTATTGTATGCCTGTGAACTAAGTGCTTCCGCGAATTTGGGAAGGTCGCTGCTTACCGATGCATTATTATGCACTTTCTTAGAGTATTCTAATTCGTTTAATGTAAAAGTCTCTCAATTTTTATCTTTTTATGTGTAAAATTCGGAAATATTTTATGTTTGGGTGATAATCATTGAAATTGAAAACAAAAATTACTTTGACTTTTTAAAAAAAAAAAGATAAATAATACACGCAAAAAAGAAACATCCATCAAAATAGATCATTTTTAGTATTATAGTTAAACCCTCATGAGAATTCCAGTTTTAATAATAAAGATATACGCAT
Source organism: Hermaeophaga mercurialis (assembly GCA_951812935.1). Classification (NCBI taxonomy): domain Eukaryota; kingdom Metazoa; phylum Arthropoda; class Insecta; order Coleoptera; family Chrysomelidae; genus Hermaeophaga; species Hermaeophaga mercurialis. The sequence goes on along the minus strand of OX638361.1, from coordinate 39,190,552 downwards.
TCTCTGGTAAACAACGATCTTAGTAGGAAAATTTGTTGGTCATTTTTTAATTTATTTTAATCCTTTCTTTTCTAACCAAAGATTGTAAATTAAATGATCATGTGATTATGCCACAGATACCAAATATCCTGACATATGCTATTGTTTGTAATGTTGTATTAAGAGTAGATAATTATTTTATCAGTTAATAACATTTATCATTGGTTAGCTTAGCAGCTGAATATTAATTGCGTACACTGCGGCAATTTACAATTCCGAATTATTCAGGTATAGCCACACAAATGCTCAAGCGGGAATTATTGCACACAATAGTCATAATAATACATCACACGAATAAGTCATCACTAAAGCTTAGATAGTAAATATTGTATAAACGATTTTATAAAATAATCATTTTTAGGACTTTCTGCATTACTTAGTAACACAACTAAAAGGAAAGATTGCTTTAGATTTATCAGTAGTATTTTAATTTTAGAAAGAATTAAGCAATAATTTAAAAAAAAAATAGATAATGATAATCTCATGAGAAAAAATCTTTCATATGCCTAAATAAATATATACATTTCATATATAAATATATATCATAGCTTGTTCTTGTTACTCAGTGATGTAATATCTAAAACTAAATTATAATCGTTCTGTCATCGGTCAAACTTTGACTCGAAAACATAATGGATGGTTAGAAAATGCTAGTAGCTTTATTTTATTATAAGACGGGCTTACATTTGCATGGATTCGCTGGCGCCAGAATATACTGGCGTGCCAGTAAACTAAAAATGCATGTCTAAACACTGGCTGGCGCTCCAGCTGAAAACATGCACGCACGGATCGAGAAAGTTGGTTGCCTTCCACTGAGCATCCCCATCCCCCACTTCGATACTTGAATACCCCTTCCGACCACGCACGTAATATCTATACTATATTACTAGTATTAATTTATATATACAGTGTGTACATAAAGTATGGAATAAATTAATTTTAAGTTAAACGAATAATTTTGAGGAAAAATTCTGAAGCAGGTCAACCATCGTTACTCACAAACTCAAAAACCGACCTGTCTCAGGATTTTCCTCAAAATTGTTTGTTTAGCTTAAAATGAATGTATTTCATACTTTATGTACACACTGTATATTGAAAGGGCCATATTAATTGTCTAAAAAATATTCACTATATGTGTAGGTTTTTTTGATAAAAGATGAATTTGCATAAAAATGTGTAAAATCAGATGAGTTTGTGGTTTTAGTGATAAAACAACGTCTTTTTGAAAAAATTCAAATAACGAACCCATGGGTTTGTCCTTGATAGCCATTATTTCTGCTTCATCCATCTTTATTTGTAAAAGCTTTACTGTTACCAATGCTGAATCAAGGAATAAAGGTACATATTTTTCATAATTATGATTAATATTAGAAGAAAATACGTCAATTTCAGGTAATCCAAAAGAATTTACTATTTTGCAAATGTTTGTAGTGGTGCTTTTGTTAAGTTGCAGCGATTTCCGCGATTCGTTTTACCGGTACTTTGTACGTACCTAATCTAATTGATGTGAGATATGGCAGTGGCATTATCAGAGTGACTTAAATTTACCAATTTTCATTTGCAAAATATCTTAATCCTTAATCTTCCCTGTTAAATCTAAAAGGTAAACTATTGTACAAATTTGAAATAATTATTTTTTTACGACTTTGTTTTTTAGTTTCCTCCACTCCAAATCCGGATGAATTTTATTATGAACTCATTATTAAGTCATAATTCATACTAGTTAGTGTTAATGCCTTCAATTTTCTATTTTATGGTTGGACACACTGAGATAGGCCTACCAATGAGTTTAGTTAAATCTATTTATTGATTTCCTCAGCTTTCTATCAAAAAATAATGTAACCGCAGCCTTAGATGTTAGATTTCTGTTCTTTGGTAAATTTGTTATTTAAATATGAAATCTAAGAAATGGATTTAAAGGGGTTTATCCTTCATTTACTATAGAATCTAAGGAGATTTTTAAATTAATTGCAATACTTTCAATTCTTAAATATTTTGTATTCGAATTTGTTAAAATTTAAAAGGTATATAATTTCTTTGTCGGAGACCTAAAAATCTCCGGTTTTAAAATTCTGGTGAAGGTTTATGAGCGGAGTACCAACCAAAAAGAGCACATGTTAATTCTGAAATTTTTTAGAAAAAATAAATTTAAATTTTATTAGAAAAAGATTATATTTTAAAACGAATATTTACAGCATTTAATTTGTTTGACAAAAAATTTTTAAAACAAATTGATCCGGTTGGGATCTGCGTTTTTGTACTGCTCCCATCTCTAGTAAGTTATTGGCTTCATGAAACATTTGAGTGGTTTCTTCAGAGGAATATTTTATGGTTTTGGGAGTTAATATTTGAATTTACCAACATCCTTACGTAAACTTATCTGATTTATCTCATCTGTGTATTTGTCTTGTAGTAGCTTCTTGGATAGTGGCACTCTCTGGTTTACTTCGATTCTCTCGTGTATCGTGTCGGATAATATTTATTTTCCGACCCAGAATAACCACTTGGTTTTCTATTTTATATACTCGTTTACTTGATACTCTTTCATTATTGATAATTATTTATTATTAATCCTCGAAAATTCGTTTTTTTATTTACCATAAATGATCTTCAAACTTTTTATGTTATTTCTTCTATCTGGTATATCCTCTAACTTTCTTATTTCACTTTTCTTCCTTCCCTTCCAAAAATTTTACTTCTGCTTTCACTTTTAAAATTTTATTTTCAAAATAACCAATTATCATTACTCATTTTTCTTTGATTTATCAGGTCCAATTACTTCTTTTTTTCCAGTTCTATATTTTTTACTATAAATATATATATTTCTATTTGTTTGTATTATTTTTTATTTGTACCCTCTTTTCGATTTCTTGTGTGTACTGCAACAAAATTTAATTTATTTTTCTTTTTAATTTCTTCGTGAATTTAATTGATACTTTCTTGATTTTCATCAAATTTCTTACTTATTTTATTCAAACTTAATTTATTTTATTGATTTCTTTTATCACTGTATATATTTTTTTTCATATTTAGATGCATCTTCTCTTTCTCTTTACTTTTTTAAGTCTATTTTTACTTTCGCTTTAATTATATTTCCTATTTTCTGTTCCCCCTCTTTCTATAATTTCTCTCGATTTCATATTTATAACTTTTTATCTCTCTATAATATATCTACGCAGTCAACTTTCTAATTTCAAATATAGACTACCTCAAGTATATGCATTTATTAAATAAATACAAATATTCTGTTCCTGTTATAACTAAACATTTTAACTATCTCATAAGCGAGTTCCTATGTAAATTAATTTGCCTTTATATTACTTAAGTACATTTATTTTAGTACCTCTATTTGCGCTGCTAATTGTATTTATAACTACAAAAGATAATTTCTCAGGATAATTCTTACAAAATAAAAAATCATTTTATACATACACGAACAAAATTATCGAATATTTGACAATTATTATATTTTCTTTTATCGAAAATAAATTCTGATGCATCAAGTTTCAAGCTAGAAAAAGTACATGAGAAATATTAAGATTCTCATCAAAAAATCGTGATAAATGGGAATTGCTAAATTTGAACAAAATTACATTTTATATTTTTTATTACCATTAAGATGATAAATAGTATGATTTTAATTAAAATAATAAAATAATGAGTAATGAGTACTCCCTCAACGATATGTAATAAATAATTGCATTCTTATAAGTATGCTAAAAGTATTTTGAATATTTTTTAGAGTTACTTTCCATTCTAATGTGCTGTAATTCGAATATCTTTTGCTGTATTTTGTAAAGGGATTTCTTCGACGTATGCAGCATTTTAGATTATTTAATTGAACTCAAGTCTGGGCTTACGAAGGCCAATCTAATATTTGAATTAGAATTTCATGAGGGAAATTCAAAAGTTTTCTAAATGAAATTGATAACAAAAAATATTCGATCATTTTGTTTATGATTGTATTATAATAAAAAATTTCAAAGTAAATTATTACATTCATGTAAAAAAATTTTTAACAGAAATATATGTAAAATATAAAAATGTTATATACCCAATTCCGTCATAGCTGCAAGTAACTGTAAATTTTGCAATATTTTTTTTATTTATACAACCTCAAATGCCTCAAATGTCTTTTCTCTTCTCTATACAATTTTTAAATATTTTCCTGTTTACCTTTAACTCAAAATTTCCTTTACCAAAATTGTTGCTGCTATTCTGGTATTCTTAACTTATTTTCCTTTTTGTCTTTATCACTCTTTTTCAAAAAAATGTCTCTTTATTTAATAATAAGTTATTTTAGTTAGATTTTCTGCCATCTATTTTGGATTTAACTTTTAAAAACCCCATTTTCTGACTTCTCGTTTACTAGTTTTTAACTTTATATATGTATGTGTCATATTCAATTAAAAGATTGAAACAAAGAAATTTATGCTTAATTTAACATGGTTTTGGATTTTATGTATTGGTTTCGAGATAAATACGAGTATTATATCCCAATATAGTAAACCTTTGGCGAGATTCATAACAATATATTTGAAAAAAATTATTTTAATCTAAATACATATGTCACCCAAGTAGTCGTACTGTATACCACAAAATTTAAGAATGGTGGGACAGCGTTAATGAAGGAAACTACTAATCAGTGAGTCGTCTTCCATTTTTTACGTTTCTTTTGATATAATTTTGGTTTGTGTGAAAATATGCCAAATCCTTTATAAAAAGTAGATTACTACTAAATGGATGCAAATCTAAAAACCTTAACCTATTAATAAGGCTGCTTATCTATTACTACTAAAAAAAAATTTGAGTAGAAAAAAGATGGATGTTGTTTTGAAAACTGTTTTAAAATTTAGATCAAACAAATTTGAAAATATTTTGGATGATTTTGGCGATGTAAACGGGAAGATTGATGCGGTAGTTAGTACTGATGGAACTGTATGATGCTGGAGTACAGAAAAGAAAAATTTTCAAATTAATTTTTTAATTTTAACGAAAGAAAATTTTCTTTTAAAACAGGTTTAGAGTTGCCACAATTAACTAACAATTAACAGTAGGATGGCCTCAATTGCATCTTCTGCCCGACAACATATTCCAGTGAAGAGGTTTTCAAGATAACAATAATAATTCATTCGATACTGTATATTGAGGACATTTATTTATCTATATTATCTATATTATATATATTATATATCTATATATCTTTATTTCATATTCCTCCCAAAAATCAAGTTCTTCTTTCTCACTTATATGAAGTACTTCCATTGTTGTTTCGATCATTAAGTGTAGGTTTGTGTTTGGTGCCAATGAGTTCTTTTGCGTAATATGACTTATCTGGTTATTTAATCTATAAGCTCGTAAATGCTCACAGTAGCATATGTTAAAATTTCTGGCGTCACAATCCGGATAATTTAGTTAGTAAATACCGGGCTTAAAAAATTTATTAATTTTATATTTTACGTTTAATAAAAACACGTCATATAAGTGACAAAAGAAAGAAAAACTTGATAGAATATAGAATAAACAATTAAATCTGGGAATTTCAGTTATCTTAGTTTACCTTTTAGACTAAATACTTATATAATACTAACCAAAAATATTTTTAGGAAAAGAAGAATATTGTATATATTGCTTCATGATGATTGGTTGAAATTTTTATGTTTATATTTATTTTCGCTTATAAAACATATGTAAAAATTCTATTACATCTAGAAAATGATATATCAGAACATCGAAATATAGGTCGATTGAATATAATTTTAAGAAGCTTTGGAATACTGTGAAAATTCAGATAAGTATAATTAATTTAATGCTCTCTCAAATTTATATGAATTGCCAGTGACCTAATTTCATATTTTTCATTCTATTGAAAGTATTTCAAGGTTGGTATATGTAAAAAAATTGGTTGAAACAGAGAAATGTTTTTAGTTGAAGTAGGTTTAATTTAATGGTTTCAAATTAAATACACCTCAATACAGAAACAAGATTTGACATCCTTTATAAAAAATGTTTAAGAGGTCTTTATTTGTTTTAAATCAAAGTTAAACATTTAAAATATATATTATAATGAACAATGCGAAAATACTTAGAAAATTATATATAAGTTAACAGAGAGTCCATAAATCTCATATTCATATATGTTTTTTTTCGTTAAAATATTTTTGACAAGAAAATCAGTAATTACTACCTTTTCCAATAACCAAATAATTATATTTGATTGGAATGACACAAAATTAATATATTCATTATATGGCAAACTTATTTTAAAGTTTTATCAATATTTTTTCCATAAAAATAACGTTTGTACAATTAAATATTCGTAATCACGAAGTGAAATGTTTTGAGAACATATGTAGTTTTCTCATAGCAGCCCCTGTTAAAACCTCGTTCATACAGTCGGCATATCTGACTCTATGAATAAGTAATCAAAAGTTGCATGAACGAAATTTTAGGAGCTTAATGACGTTCCAATTCACATAATTGTTATTAAGACCGTTCCGCCTGTCAGTAGTAAAGTAAGCGTACTCAAGAACTTTTAAACTTTTTCTGCTCCTATTTCCTGGTAAATTACGTCAGATATATATAATTACCAACGACTTCAAATGTGCATTCAAATTCGAATTTTATGCTTGTTTTGGTTTGGGTTAAAGTTATGTATAAAAATTACAATTTCCGCATTTTCAATTTATTTTAACTATATAACAAACCAATATTTTTAAACGGAGTATACTCTGTATTATTTTCATTTAAATTTGAATTGTGCTGATATCGTTTCAACATTAGGTTTCCACAGGTTTATTTTATTTGAATAAAGGAAACGTTCCTCAGCCAGATTGGTCGATTTGCTGTTTCTTTGGCTTTTATTGCGAATAAATTATTGATCATTTTTTTTACTACAGGCGGATTAGTATGTTTGAATGTTAAAATAAAATTCACGACGCGCCTCGATCCATAAAAAATCGGTAAGTTTACGACAGTCGTTTATATTTTTCGTTTTCATTTAAAACATAAAACTCTGATTGTAAAAGTAGATTGTTCCCATAGTAAACAAGATGTTTAATAGTTAGGCCCTCTTGATGATGATGATGAAACTTATAAAATATGCAATATATATTTTTGAGCAATTTCTTTGTGTTTATAGGTAATAGGCGTTTAAAATAAATTGCTACTTTTAGATTAAATCAGGATGGAAAAAGAATAAGAAGACATAATATAAAATGATTTATACACAGCTGAGAGAATAAAGATTTAGACTAATTAGAAAAAAAAAATTAAGTGATAATATGGAACGAAAGAAAAACATACTCTTGAAATTGAAGAGAACAGTTTTATAAATTTCTTAGATATAATTATCAAAAGAGTAAACTGTAGTTTTCAATATTTAATTTATCATACACCAACTCATACAAATATAACTATCACTTATAGCTCAAATTACTCTATGTCACATAAATTAGCAGCTTATATTTCAATGATACATAGAGCTTTTTCAAGAACATTGAATAAGGATGATTTTAAAAGGGAAATTAATATAATAAAGCAAACCGCTACCTTTAATAATTATCCATTACGTGTAATAAATTGGTTGATTAATAAAAAGGAAGTCGAGTCATATACAGAAACAATTACATATATTGGGGATATTTCAAAGAAAATATTAAAAATTATATCTCGTACAACATATACAATATCTTTTGAAGTAAGACATAATATAGATTCATTTTTATTAAATGTGAAATCTAAAATTATTAAATTTTCAAAATCGGGTATTTACAAACTAAATTGTCCGAATTGTAACGCCATCTATCTTGGCCAGACAATTAGAAATTTTAGCATACGATATTATGAACACTTACGAGCTTATAGATTTTCAATTCAATATAACAGTTCAGTTCATAATTAATCAACATACCGACCTTGAAATACTCGTTCAATAGAATGAAAAATATGAAACTAGACCACTGGCAATTGATATAAATTTGAAATAGCTCTAAATTAATTGTATTTATATCAATTATCACAGTATTCCAAAGCTTTTTAAAATTATATTCAATCGACCTAGGTTTCGATCTTTTGACACATCATTTTCTAGATTTAATAGAATTTTGACAGATTTTTTATAAGCGTAAATAATTTCATTTCGTAAACATCAATATGAAGATATTTATACAATATGATAATCTAAGATAATTCAAATAATTATTCATTCAATACTCTATCAAGTTTTTCTTTCTTGTCACTTATATGAAGTGTTTTTATTAAATGTAAAATCTAAAACTAATAAATTTTTAAAATCGGGTATTTACAAACTAAATTATCCGGATTGTAACACCATCTATCTTGGCTAGGCTCTTAGAAATTTTAACATACGCTACTGTGAACACTTTACGAGCTTATAGATTAAAACAACCAGCTAAGTCACCATTGACACCAAATACAAACCTACACTTAAATAACATACTGGAAACAACAGTGGAAGTACTTCATATATGTGACAAGAAAGAAGAACTTGATTTTTTGGAGGAATATGAAATAAAAAAACACCTAAAATATCCTCAATATACAGTATTGAACGAACAACTAAACCTCAAATTAAATTATCTTAGGTTACCTTTTGGATTAAATAACCATAAAATATTAAACAAAAATATTTTTTAGAATAAGAAGAATTTTATTTGCATAGATTTCTCGATGGTGATTCGTTAAAATATTTATGACATGAAATTATTTACGTTTTTTTAAAAATCTGTCAATCTTCACGAAGATCTTAAGAATTATGTGTTCTGGACACCGAAAGCTGGATTGAATTGAATAGATTTTAAAACGCTTTAGAAGACGGAGAATTCAGAATTCAGTATAATTTATATTTTCATATTTATTAAGAACAATAGAGTTTATCCATACGTCACTGATACGAATTAAATGAAAACACTTCAGTTAATTATCGGTTCTATCGAATATAAGGTTACGAATTCATCAGATGTGTGGGTAGTAAATGTAAAACTCAATGTTTTATATTACCTATCGCGTTTTACTTACTATTAAATCAAATGAAATCCATAAAAATGTATGTTCACTGTTACAGGTATTTTATATATAAATGGTTTAAAAAATGTTTACCACTAACTTCGTTTTTAATTTGAACAGATTTTTGTATGGACATTTCTACTTCATTTACTCATTAAATAAATCATAGCTGTTCATCATTTTCTGATCCACCTGTTTCTTACGCTTTTCACGATCATACTATTTTTATATTATCGATTCATTGTGTCTAACACATGTTGCCATTTCAATGCTTCATTCCCTATACTTATGGCTTGTGACTTGTTCGTCGTTGTATTCATCTCCGCCAATATATTTATTGCAAAATGATTTATAATCTGCCCAAATTAATTCAATAGCATTGAAATCTCAATAATAGAGCGGTAATCACCATAATTCAAGTCCATGTTCCCGTACAAGTTTATCTATGACCTAAATATGTTCTTTTTCATTCATTTTCGATAATTGTAATCATTCTGATTGTGTTAATTTTTCACTAAAATTGATTATAATTTCCTATATATATACCTAAATTCTCATGAGGTGGAATTATAAACTTGTTCATGAACTTGGTGAAATAGGTTAACAATTTGTAATGATAAAAAAATATTTAAACATGTACTTACTATTAAAATAATTTTCTATCGCACAATTGGTTTAAAAAAATATAAATGTAGATTTTCAAATTGGATTACAGCTGAAAATAGGTAGCTTTAAATGGACATATTTATCGGATTCAACCTGTCAAACATAAAAGGTGCGTAATCGTTTGTATTTTTGTATTTTTAATATTTTAATTTGTAATTAGGAATCATAAGAACTATCTCTATAACTCTCATAGAAAACTTATTTGTATCCCTTAAAGCAACACGGATTCCGAACCCCGGAAAATTTGACATTAGACTAACATTTTATTTTCTGATTTTACTAGCAATAATTAATCATCTATTTGAAAAAAATTACAAATAATTTATAAAGGTATATTTAAAAAAATTATCATAGTTTCTATGGCTTCAAATTTTCTAATTGGATATTTTGATGGAAACCTAAGAAGTAAGACTTAGGTTAAATCGTTGTATGAATTTTTATAAAGAGATCAGTAAGTAATATTTTAACATCTAAGTACGACTATGTGTTATCGACGTTAGATTTTAGCAGATAAAAAAGGAAAAATTGTGTCATTTCGTTGTCCCTTTTCATGCTGACATGGCAGCATCCAATTTTTTCCACAACGGGGGTTGTAATCCATATACAAAGCACCATAGTTGCCTTTCTCCTGAGACTGAAGCTTGTTTTATCATGAATTTCCATTTCTGAACTGCCCCTGTCAACGACAGCCTAATTAATAGTCTGAGTATCATTTTAATCCGCTAACAACCCTCGAAAACAGGACTGAAAGTATATTTTCTAGGTGATGGTGTTTGTCCCCCACGTTAAACGCGTATACATACGAACAATCCACGTATTACTTGGCTATAGAATAAGTTGCTAATGATGTAGTACGATGTCCTCTTGTTTTATAGCTCTTCATTTATGTTTAAATATCTAGTAGTAATAATGCACAGAATTAAATAAGGTACTAATGTTCAAAAGTTATATTATTAGTCATTTTCAACCAAACAAATACTATACCTTTTAATAAACAAATATACACATTACATCTTACACTTTGACATTAATTAGTTTTCGCTATACCTATTACTTAAGGGTGCCGTCAGAAAATGATATTTTTCTTAATTTAATTATTGAAGACGACTTGATAATAGGTACATTGACTCTGTATTATCTAAACATTTTTACAATTTCTTTAATATTATATGAATTATGAAGAGAAAATACTGATGCAAACTACAATTATAAAACAACAAAATACTCTCTGGTACGCAATTTTTCCAGTCGAAACGTTTCGATTTTTACTCGATGCCCTCATTTTTTCAGTCTTGCTTTCATGTAAGCAATCCTCCAAGATAAGGGAGCCCCACTCTTCCCAGTATCAATTCGACTATGCCACTTCGTACCAGGTTAGACAACCAATCTCAGATTCTTTTAATACGCATTGATTTTCCTGTTTTTCTTGAGTTCCTCTTGGCGTTCATTCATCAATTTGGTACTGGATGTTTTCTTTCTATTTAAGGCAACTATAATAGGTACAAGTTGGTTGTTAAAGTCTTCCATGCTTAAGCCATAAAGGTGGTTTACCTTGGATTGATGTTCAAATTCGAAGTTGTGTTTGTGGAACTTTTCCAAACATCTGGCGACTTGCTCTTCAGAGTTTTTTAAAGTTGTGCAGTTATTTCAAACTAGTTTGGTCCGTTCTGCATAAAAAATTAACATCAATTGGTTCTTTAAAGCGTTAAAAGCGAAACTTCTACCTTTTTCAGACATTCTGGTTAGTGGTTGTGTACTGTTTTCAAACTTATTAACGTGCGGGTGGTAATAACAGGACAGAAGGAAAATTCCATTACTTGCATCTTGGCTGGATCCACAGTGGCGCCTTATCTTCTAGCTATATAGGTATATAACTACGTTTGGTTTGAAATAGAGGGCATTATTTGACGTCACATTAGCAGTTCTTAGTTTCTTGAAATCCTGAATAGGCGTTTATCAATCATAGTACCTATTATAATGACGTTGAGATAATAGAGGCGAATTTTTCAGGATGCTTTTCTCCATCAATCATTCAAACATAGCTGTAACGTTGAAAAGGTCAAATGCCTTTTGCTAGTAACTGATGTGTTCTCTTTTTCAGCATGATCCGTTTCTATCTAGAAATATCTGCTTTGTACATTTTAAGTAGAACACACAATGGTACCTGTTAAAGTATGAAAAGCATAATCAATTATTGGCAATACGTAACTGTTTTTCTTGTGGATATAATTAAACTTTCAGTAGTCAACGCAGAATGAATTCAATACTAAAGAGTCTCGAGGACTATTTAAGGTCTCTACCATTTTGTCGTTTACCACATTCTAAAGAGCTCTTTTTGCTCCTTTTTAATTTAGAGAAGTTGCCAAAAAGATTGGCGCTTACTTCACCAAGATCATTCTTATTTCTAAACACTCTGGTGTATGAATTACCTGCTTCTGAGTCAAAAACGAGATGAATGAAGATTAGCATGTTGTTAAGTAGTCTGGTGTTTGAGTGACAGCAGTTAATGGCTCAAACGTATCCTTCATTGAGGATTATTGGATGGTCGTTGTTATTAATAAAGCGAACAGATACATTTGAAATCCAATTTTAATTTTATTTATTTCTCTTCTTAGAATAACACCTTCTTCTGTAGCGGCGACGAAATATGAACTCTAGCTGTTTATGCCCTCCAGTTCACAATCGCAAACTTGAGAACGACAATTTTTTCTTCCTTTCCACACCTAGTCGAAACATGTTTTACGTTGCACCAACATTGCATATCTCTTGCCATCGACTAGGCATTATACATATATGTTGTTGGCTTGATATTTTAGCGAAACTATGAGTAGCATAGAAGGGTCTTGACAGTAACATTTTACTGTTTTCTACTATATTAATGTCGTTTAAAAAAGTTAAGTAAGATGTATTGTCACTGTGTAAATGGTTTTTAAAGAATTTTATAACCAATATTACTGCCCTCTACTTTTGCACTTTTTTTGTCCTGATGATGGCATTGTATTGCCGAAAGCGCTTGACACTTTTTTGACTCAAGAAATATATATATTTCTTTTACACATATCTTCTTAATAAAGAATTTTACACACTTTAAAATACAAAAATTTTTAGCCTTTCTTTCATTACATAGTGTGTACGCACCAACACGTAACCTTTGTTACTCTTCAATTCAATTTTATTTAAATGCCTGTAACCAATGGGTTTTTGGGTGTAGATATCTTCTCGTCCATCTCAGTGGATAGATTTAATATTCCGTAGAGAAATTTTTCATCTGCTGACAGAGCTATGTTTCCTACTTAGATATTTCCGTATGTAATTTTGCGACCTAGCTGCATATCTGGTAAGATATCTCATGTTGGTATCTGCTGGGATATTTAGAAGAACTGAGCATTAAAGGTCTTCTTAGAAATATTTTCAAGTTTTATCATTTTAAGATTAATATTTTGACTCTAGGAGTTTATGCTAGTCTATGCCTCAGCTCCACTACTAAGAACGCATAAATCTTTTCACCAGTAATCTTCGTCTTCACCCAAAACTTGGTACCATTTTGTAATTTTCATGAAGGTTTAATAAATTTTATTTACGAGAAAACTTCACCACTGTCTTTAACAAATTAAAACTTAAATTACAGATTAATGTGTTAAGCCTCCATCAGACATGATCTAAGTTAGGTTATCCTGATTTTTCTGGATTTTATTCTATACATCCATTCAGATAGCGTCGTGATAGCCGGTAGCCTTGGCCTAAGCAATAAAATTATTAGAATTGTATTAATTTCATTATGTAAGTATGCATTTTTCCTGTTTCTTTGAATAAATTGCAAAACTAAAATAAAAACTAATTAAATCTCAGTGTATGTTTTTCTGTCCTGTTGGAGATTATGATGAAAACCCAAAACAAACATGAATAATATTAGAAAATACAATTCAAGTTTTGAGCGAAATCAGCATCAGGAGGATCAGGGTGAAGAGCCGCATAACTAAAACAAGATTAAAATACATTTTATGCAAATTTTGGAGGTGATATCGGAGGAGTCAACATAAAAAGGGTTGCGAGCAAGAGAGCATGATTGCACCGTGGTCCTGATTTCTCCAAATCGGCCATATATTCGTTGTAATAAGAATCTTTTATACAAAAAATATAAGTATGCGTTATAATAAAAAATAAATTACAATAAAAAAATATCAATGAAATACATTTATAAATATTTTTGTAGTTTTTATTGCTTATTTATATTTTATATATATATATTGAAATTACATCAAAATATAAAATCTAGTCATTTTGTTTATTCAATATGCTTGGTCTTTTAGAATCTAAATCTAAATTCATTTTATTTTTAACCATCCGGTTATCTTTATTTACTAAATAAAAAAAAAACTACTAATATAAAATACAATAAAAATGAATAGAAACAACACTAACACTCAAAAAATTGAGATTTGTCGGGTTATTTTTTCTAATTAGTTGTTGTACCAACTATTCGATTCATAACATGTTTTATTAAATACATAACCTCACCTAATTCTATTTAATTTTGGTTAGCTTTCCTATACCACTTTGTCAAAACGTAGTAAGTCGAAAGCAAACGGTTTTGAAAACTGTAATCTGTAGTTTTGCATGACCGAAAATACCAAGAGCTGGATGCCATATGGATTTCATCATCATTTTATTGTGTCAAAATTCACAGGTTAAAATATCATTTAAGGGGCCAATATTTTGTCTTTTATTCCATCACTGTATTCCCTCTTTCATTTTATATCAACATTCCCGTACAACATTCTGTCCAAATTATTACTCAAATTATTTTGCCAAATGTCAAATTATGGGATTTTCAAACTTTTTATTAGTAATTTTTATATGGACAGATCTAATTTCAATTATTATTTTTTTCACATAACTTTCTAACGTATCTTTGTGATCTAATCCTACTGTTGAACAGCAGTATTGTCCGAAGTTATGTACTTTCCGGACCACTGTAAAAAGGTTGTGGAGGTTTTGTACGAGTAGAGGTGTTGAATCATTAACATTCATTGTTAAATATAATATTTGCTCTAGTCGCCTTCGCTTTCAACTTCTAGCTAATATTTGCTATTAATTTCGCTAAAAGCGGAAATATTTCAAATTTTCTTCTCGTTGAAATTTATACGGAAATATCATACCGAAACTTCGGTTATTGAATTATTTTCCCAACTTTTTAAGAATGCTGTAATGTTTGATGAAATGATATCAGAAGAATTAGGTTAAACTATTTCGCCGTACTTTTAACTTATTTTGTTTTAAAGAAATTTTGTAATTTTGACATTTTTGTTGATATTTCAAAGTTAGCATGAATTAAATAAAAGACGTGAATGAAGTGAGATGAAATAGAGAACGCAGAGACAACTAAGTGTACACCCAATAGAGAATCAATAAATGATTTACTTTAGCAAATACTTTGGAAACCTCAGAAAAGCGCATATTTTGGTTTTTAAGACGTTTACTATATAACCGCCATTGCAGAAGGAGAGAACAACATTTTTTAAATTCTTATGGTTATTGGTTTTAACGTCTTTTATATCAGAATTATGGAATCTACTTATTTAGTTATATTCATAAGAAGTTAGTTTGCTACTAACGTAGCTCATCAAAGGAGAATTTGTAACTCTTTGATCCATACCTTCGATTTATTATGGAGATCCATATAGTTCAGCATTATCACATAAATTATTTCTGAGTTGAAGGAGATTATCCATGTTATCAAATGTGGTATTATAGAGCTTCCAATAAAATTCAAAACCTTCAACACATATAATTAATTCAGAAATTAAAAAATGTTTCTTATAATACAACGACAACTAGTTTCGGCTAAAATGCCATCTTCAAATCTAAAAGAATGAAAAACATTGCTATACAGAAAACACTAACCATTAGAATAATATAAAATACAATAAACAGCTTACCAAAAAAAAAGAAAGTTGCACAATTGAAACAGGTATAGAAGTGGTCAAATTAAATTAAAATAAAATTAACATTTTGACTCAAATTATTAACTAAACATTAGATCCTTACATAAAATCATAATAAATGGGGTTTAAATTAACATTTCCTTATAACACTTATTGAAAATTAGCTTAGTAAACAACTCAGCTGTGATGAGGTGAGAAACCAGGTAGGATGGGGTACAAAACCACAATTTTACTAGTAGAAACTTGACCAATTTGTATTGGAAACAAGTAGAAAAACTGTATAAAGTACTGTCTTTCCACCAGATATATAATTTGTAGTTAAGAAAAACAATTATAACAAATGAAAGTAGCTTTGTAAAACCAAAAAAGAAAAAGCTAATAAACTGATAACAGAACCACTCTGTGTGGGGAGGAAATCAGCTTCATTAGTAGAAGGAGATTTTTTAAAAATATAGCAGAATTAAGAAAATTCAGGTAAAAATCTAAGATATATACCTGCTTCAATTGTGCAACATTGTTTTATTTGGTAAGTTGTTAGTTTCGCTATTTATTGTATTTTATATTATTTTATTGTTTAGTGTTTTATGTACAGTAATGTTTTTCATTCTTTTAGACCTGAAGATGGCTTTTTATTTTATCCGAAACTAGTCGTCGCTGTATTATAAGAAAGTTCTGAATTAAACATCTGTGGTAAAGATTTTGAATTTTATTGGAAGCTCTAAATTATTTTTGTCAAATGAAACACAATTCGCACTGGAACATATAATATGTATTATTTCGAGATTGTCTCGTTACCCATTTAATTATATATGTATAATGCATGTTCGGTAAAACCTTCAAATAAGGGATTACCTTCTGCATTTAGGCTTTATTAATGTATGAAGAGTCGTCATATGAAAATCTAACAGCCTCCATAAATCACGTTTTTCACAATAACTGGCTACAACGTTGCTAATTATCGATACTGGCACCTCTAGGCTAGAAAAAATACCTAGTAACAACTCATAGGTATAGGTAGTCCTTTGTTTATTTCTCTATAGGTGAGAGTAGTGAAGATTGTGTCCATACAGCATCAAAAATCGAAGCGATATCCTCGAATAATAAATGCAAAAAACTATGAAGACACTTTGTATAAAGTGAGATACACCGTAAAGTCAGAACACCCTGGAATGCTATGAATAAGATAATGCCCGTTTCTACTGCCAATGTTGTAGGTAAGGCATACGCTTTAGAGATTTGGCTGGGAACACTTTAATATCCTCCATACACTTCTATGACAATTACCCCCTGGACAAAAAAACCCTTCGCAATAACACTTAATTAGTCCCTGATAAAAAATATTCTCAGTACAAAATTCCTTCCCTACAAAACGCACCTTATAGAGAAATTTCTCCGCATACAGTTTTCCTATATACATATATTACTCGAAAGATAATTTCACATTTCCCACTGATATTTAATACAAACCTAAAATAACCTAAATGAATCTTACCTATTGTGTTAAATGACTTGGAGGGGATATACACAGGGAAATTTTGTATGTTATTTTATACGAGAGTAAATATCTTGGGGGTTATTGTCAGTGGGTGTTTGTCCGGGGGATTCTTGTCCTGTTACCTTTATATAAAATTTAAAATATTTCACTTGTTTCTTATTTAAAATAAATCACTTCCTGGAGAAATATTTCTTTGCACAAATTATTGCCATAATAATTTTGAGATAGTTTTGAATAAATGGATGTAAAATATAATTAAGTAGGTAATATCAATTTTTTTAATTTGTAAATATTAAGCAATCAAATATAATTTTAAAATAGAAATTTGGAAAAATTAAATTTGTAAAAAAATTGTACATGCAAATAAAAATAGAATTGAATCCAAAACTAAAGTATTTTCAGGAAATTTGAAAGCAGAAGTGATTCACTAGCAACTGAAGCAAAAATTTCGCATCATGCAACGCCATAAGCACATACCTCAATAGAATTAGCAACTTGTGACTTGTTTGCTTGAAGTGTATTCGACAATTTAAGAGATTAACTTGTATAAGTTATATTTGTATGAGTTGTTTTAAAATCACCGTTGAAATATATTTGATATTTGAAGCCAATCTTTTTATCTTAACTTTATTTAAATGAAGCAAACGTAACTTTACCTAAAATGTAATAGTACATACAATAAAGAAGTCACTAGTTGCTAATTCTTTAAAGGTAAAGATTTATTGAATCCCTAGTTGCGACGTTCTCAACCTGCAAAAATTAGAGGAAGTCCCAAGTCGCGAAAATGAATAAAATTGTTTTTAAATCGATATCTCCAATTTTCTGTAGCGTTAAAAAATTGGATAGTTCAACTTTTTTTTTACTTTTAACTTGGTGCCTCTTTGTATTTTTATTATTATTAACTATATTTACTTGTTACTTACAAACATTTTGCTAGACCCTGTTAATTCTTAAAATTAAATTAAAAATACTAGGGAATTGCAAAAACTATTTAAGGCAACTTATATATTATTTTTGAAACGTATTGGCCAAACATTCAGAGTAACACTAAAAGCCGACATGAATGTTACCCAACAAAGCCTACACCAATTATATATAAAAACAAAAAACTTTAATGCCGTAATTAGCAAAAGTTCATGTTAATGTCGAAAATTTAAGCACTTTTTAATACCAGAAAAATTTTTCAGGAAACTGAGCAGAAGGAAAACTGAAAGCTTAATCCATTCTCTTTGTTCTCTCGCGACATTACACAAAGTTTCAGGTTAAAAAGGCAAGGTGTCTTTTTGTCGTTGTAAATAAAAAGAGGCAGTAAAAAAGCTTATCAAAAAGAATTATTTTCATTTAAAAATATGTTGTCGCGACACGTTCTTTTAATACATAAAACTATTATAAAGTATACTTTCAGTTGTTTAAGAAGTAGCTATTCCTTTTAAAAAGTACTTTTTATACAGTTGGATTTTTACAACTTAATTTAGGTATATGTCACTCATTAGAATCATATGAAATAAATTAAAATGTTTTAGTTAAATTATTGATTTAATCGAAAATAAGCATATGAAGTAGTTACTACTCCAATAGATGTATAAGTGGTTAACATAAAACTGAATATCTTAGATTATCTATCGTGATTTAACTTTTGATGAAGCCAGTTACTACAAATCAAAATAAACTACAGCTTCATTTTATATTTAAATAGTTTAAAAATAACGTTTACAACAAAATTTATTTATTAATTTTAACAGTTTTTTGTATAGAAATTCGAAATTTATAGTTTATCTCCACGTTTTGCTTCAGAGCTCTTTCCAAGATTTATGGTGACCCGTTTAATTTCTAAAATCACAAATAAATGTTTGATGCTTTCACCAATTTTTAATTAATGATTCAGTGTTACGCAGACTTTAGCCTCATACTTAACTAATGCTTCATTCACTTATCTGTAATCGCTGTAAATTTTTTTAACACTAGATAAACTTACACTTACAAATGAATAAATTTAATATGAAATATCCGTCAGGCTAAATACTTTTAAAAAATGTGTTTACTTTTAAATAAAAATGTCTTTTAAAATCAATCACAGAAATGTAAATATTTTTACTATTTATTATATTGATCTGTTAAAGTATCAACTCGTTGTTTTACTTTTTGTAAATCTATGGTCAATATTCCATTTTCTGCCTCTTTTTAGTAACATTTCCAAACTGTATATATAATTTCTCGGGCTTGTGTCCCTAAAGGTTTATTTTTGACTTTTGTGGTAATTGTCAATCTGGCAACACTGCACTACCCCTTGTCACTTTTGACCCTCGATATTACGAAGTAAACGGCTCCAAGAATGTCACTCGAATGACCAATGTCACCATTTATTTTATTTCGGTAACTGCGCACTCTAAACTCGCGGATATTATTAACGGATAGTATATGTTACCCTACGCATTAAAATTAAAAATACCAAAGTAAAGATAATATCGTCTTCTTATTTCAAAAAGTCTTTAACATACCATTGTCGAACTTTCAGACAATCAAGTTCTAATGTTTCCGACCTTTGGAAAATTATTTAATACTAGTGTATTCTTTCCAATAATATTTATACTCTTTTCAATTTGTCGTTGTATTTTTGTCAACGTATGAATAAAAAGTTATATAGATAGAGATGACATAAACAAATATCTGGAAGCTTTAATTTGAGAAACGAAAAACATGCACTTAATGATTTTTTGCAATAAGCCGACGATATACAGATTCGGCGGAAATAATTAAGTCCGTACTCGAATCCATGCGAGTAATTGAGATCCCGTTATGAAAGAAAAAGGACGTATTACTAATATCTTGAAGTAGGGTTGCCCGGTATCTTTTAAGAGAAATATAACAAATGTTACGATTGGCGATTATAGAACTAACCCTTAGCGAAAAATCTTGTGTCGAATAACGCAATTCATATAAATTGAGTCTTTTTCAAATTTATTCCCTGTGTTAGCTTATGATTACCATAGAGGTTGCTAGAATAACAGCGCGGAACTAAACGGGAGTAAAAAATATAGCTGTTCGATACGTGGGATGATGTTGTAATAATAAAATTGCATTTATTATTCAGCATACCTTGAAAATTAGGCCGGGCAAAACGGGACAGAATCTCTAAAGATAGAGATACGAAAACAAAACTGGGAGAACAAATGTAAATATTAAACTTTTTATTTCCATGTTTAAAATATATTTGGTCCAGAACGTAATATAAAATAGAATAACTTCTCAGAGTTACTTATTCCTTTAGTACTGAAAACTGAGGATATCGTATTTCAATTTCTTCAAAAAAATCAACTTCTTGCTTCTTATAACATACATGAAGAACTTCCATAGTTGTTCCAATTATTTTATCAAGTGTATGTTTTTAATTTAGTTTTAATGAGCTCTTTTGTATAATGTAATTTGTCTGGTTGTTTTAATTTCATTGACACTAAATACAAACTTAAACTTGAATAAACAACAATGAAATTCTTCCATAGATGTGATAACGAAGCAAAAACTTGATAATAAATATGGAAAGATAAATAATACTTATCTTGAATTTCCACAGTCTTCCAAAGGGTTTTAATATCTATTCTACACTACCTAGGTTTCGGTATTTTGACAACTTAGGTAGGTCTTCTTCCTGGACATGGTGCATCTTTCATACTTGTACGCCCACGTTTAAACTCCGCCTTCCACTTTTTAGTCATGCTGAACGATGTAGAAGATTCACCTAAGGTAGAATCTATTTCATTTTTAACCTCTGTAGATGTTAAACATTTAATATAAAAATATTTTATCACTGCTCGAATCTCAGTTTCTCCATTTTTTCAAATTCCGACAACTTAAAAACTTTTGAACTTTTGAACGCAATTTTTCAAAAATTCTTAATTTAGTTAATAAAGCGAATTAAAAAAATAGTAACAATTGTTCTAAGCTTATCAGTTTTCACAGTCTTAATATTGTTATGTATTTTAATTACAACTTGTACAAACACAATAGTTCAATGTTGGTTTCTCTGTAAAGATTTTTTTTAAATTCTGAGAAAATGGAGAATTTCTAAGCAAGTATTCAAAACAAAAAGCAATTTTTATTATGTGGTATCAATGTTTATCAAAAGTTTCTTATTAAAACATTTTATTAACATTTGTGTTAGATTGCCTTCTTTACCTCATCTACATACGGAGCAGTATTTTAACCAGTTCAAGTATTCTAATGTCAATTTTCACACAATAGAAAATATGTTTATTTTAGTTGTCTTAAATTTTAGTGTCTTGGGCAATAATTCTACTATTCTGAATAGCTACTTAACCTTCTAGTTTATCACATTACTTGTTTCATTCCTCATTTCAATTTAAAAGCTTTCTATTGTCATGTCTTTAATACTATTCTTTATTAGATTCTCTATGGCTAGTTGGTATTTATACTATTAAAAGGTAATGCTTATAACTTAATATACAAGTGTTAAAATTTTGCTTATTGTATATCGACTTTAAAACAATTAGAGATAATTAGATATGCATCAATCTGTAAGTTGCAGCTTGCTCATCTCATTCGAAAACATCCGTCTGGAAGACAGGCTCAAACAAGACACCCATCGCATAATCTGATATAAAACTCAATTTAGTTTGAGAGTGCAGGGTGTTTAGCAAAGTGCCCTGGCAGTATCCCTTGTAGTGATAGCCGTGTCGTTACCCCAGCTGAATTTTAATATTATTCAGGGACAGGCATCATCTCAAGGGAATTCAAATCTAATTACCATATATTAAGATATGTTGAATTTAAATAGTTTAAGCTTAGATCGCAGGTATTAAAAGCAGCATTCAACACGAGTGACAATTGGACACGTGCTAATTGTTATAGTTATTTTTTGCAACACAATTTGGTTAAGACTGCTATTATTTGAAACCCGCTAATATTTTTTTTATTTGTTACAGTAATTAATATTTTGGAAATAGTTTTTACTTAAAATAAGAAAAATCTAACAAACCCCATTCATCGCTCTTGACACGTTCTGTTTATCTGATAATTCATATATGAAAGAGCTTTACCTTATATCCTTATGTACTTATTTTTGTTTTTTTTTGTTTCGTGTCGTTTTTGTTATTTAAATAAAAGCCCATATTATTATTATTATTTAAATATAAATAGGTTATAAAAGTTTACTAGTTTTCATTGTAATTGTAAAAACATTTACTCTTCCCAGTTCTTTTTATTACTGCTACCATTACATTATCTGAATACTGGACGTTTCTAAATAATTTTTGTTTTTGCTTCCATAAATATGCTCATAATTATTGTAAACAAAATCTAATGACAAAAAGCGTATTCATTTTAAACCAAAAAGGGTTTCGTTTATGAAAAATTTTATAAATTTAAAAAGTTCATTTTATTTCACAAAATAAATCGTAAGCTCGGCAACTCGAGAATTCTGAACAACCGAGTCTCGCAAAAGTAAATAAAATCGAATTAATTTCAAATTTTGTTTTCTCCGCTGTTTATCGGTTTTGTGAAGTCACTCGCAATGAATTTATATTAAACCTAAAATGGCCTCTAAAATTATTAAGTTATTAAATTTTTTGGTGAATACAACAGGCATAATATTTCACTTTTTGATTCCAACAAGTAAAATTAAAAAAATCAGTAGCTTCATTGCCTTCTGTCAGAAAAAATATGTGACCATGAAGAGTAAACACTAAAATTTATTATAAACAAAGATATGAGAGTTTGAGAAATGAGAAATGAGAAGTGTGATTTTGAAAAAATTGAGCCATATATAAACAGGTTTCGTAGGAAGGTGTCCATAACGGTTTATTACAAATAATTAAATAATTAACAATAAAATATATAAATAAATAAATATAAATGCTTTAAAAATAACTCTCTATAACTCCGAAACCGTCAATTTGGGGGCACATGTTGATTAAGATTTTTTGACTTATTTTGGTCCATACTATATCTTGTTCAAATTATCGATTTTTTTTAACACCCTGTATACAATAGTGGATAAAAATGATTAAAAATGGCAGTTTGTTTATTGACCTAAAAAAATGAATAGACCTGATATTATAAAATCAAGTACTTAAAAATCTGGGACAGAATAGAAATACCTTACAAAAACAAACATTTTCAAAACAATGAACTTTTCATTTTATTAAAACGAGAGGTAAATCTTTGTTTACAGATAATTTAGTGGGCTTTCTTTTCCAATAAAACTCTCCTCAATACCAAACACTCAGAACTTATGAAATCCAAGTCACGGTGCTAGTAAATTCGAGTTGATATCAACGAGGAAGCAATCTGCTGGATCATATAAACTGCAATCAACTGTTTTATACTCTATTATTATCGCTCCCTAGCAACAGCATCGTGTAGAGGGAGATTCCTAATTATTGGAAATTCCATTCTGAATACTTGTCAGATTTTCCATTACGGGACGTTTGATTCTTAGGTACATTATTGATTCAGAATAGCAGACTATTTAATTTTCAATTACATATCTGATCGTAACTAATAGCAAAAGGGAGAGCCTAAGTGAGTATTAGATGATCATTTTTGAAACTTATATTGTTAACGCTCGAGGAAAAAAACTTTATTTAGATAAATACAGACAATGTGACTATCGGTGATCCTCATTGAGGTACTACATATAGACAAAATAATTTATTAAATTTCAGTGAAATATTAAATATTCGAAAGAGATTTATTGTATTTAGAGTAATGGTTGTCGCCATTTCTAATTTTGAAATTTTCACGTTTAGGAATTATAGAGACTTTATCAATAAAAAATTACGTTATAGGAAAATAGAAACTGGTGCCATAATTTAGAAAACGGAGCTCTCAAAAGCTTTCAAGGATTAATATATGTTTAGTTTTTATACAGAACTAAGCAAGAAGTAGAAACCAAAAGTTATCACAAATTAAATATATCAGAAATTGCATATTTTCTGTAAATATTTATGTTAGAAATCGAGGATTGCAAATTATGTATGTGGAGTAGATTTGGTTGTAAAATTTAACATGGAAGATTTCTTTGCTTGGAAATTGCCCTGTATTTTTGGAGTCCGCAGTCAACTGTTTTAAAGTTCATTACAGTTACTCCCCCAGAGGCGGGAGTATGTATTGAACCATTCCTTTGTGATGCAGTTTACTGGGATTGCAGAAAGCAACTCTGCACGTACAACTTTGTCTCAAATCAGATTTAAATAACGGTCTATCAACTGGATGGAAATTTTTGGAATATATCATATGTACTTTTTAATGATTTTTAACTCGTTATGCATATGTATTATGAAGTATTAATTAATAGCAATATAGTTAAAAAAGAAATCAAACAATTAAGTAATAGAGTCGTGGTAGTATCTTGAAAGAAGGCTGTTTAATCTAGGAGTACCTAAAAATAAAGTTATTAACTAAAAAAAGGAAAGTTGAAATGTTAATGGGATATATATATATATATATATATAGTTAGAGGGGTATTATTAGAGCATAGAGAATCAAAATACATAGAGTATAATTCTTGAATGATCAACTATTAGTACTTAAAGTAAAAAGTAAGGATCATGTCAAGATTTACACTAAATAATGAGGAAAAATATATCTATAGGGAAAAATAAATGTACTCAGATTATGTAATGAAGGCTGTAGATAAGGTATACAGGTACATAAGGGTTGTCTATTCTGATTTAAAAAGGACATACCATAATATGTCTGACTATGTAGATAACAACAGGATTCGGAAAATTTTCACCTATAAATTCAATGGTAAACCATGAGAAAAGATGAAAATACTTTAAAGAATATTCAAAGAACCTTATTCGGTTAATATATGATCATAAAGTAGCTTATATTTTGGAAAATATAATATAAACTAATTTTAACACATTAAAATTTCACGAGTAGAATTAAATGACTTAGAATTTATCTAGAGGGCCCAAATTTACAGAGAAGTAGTAAATACTGTTATACTTACTTTTTGTAAATGAATATTTAACTTATCTCACAATTTTAGAATTGGATCCGAATAAATTTAAGACCCAGTAGAGGTTAGTTTTGGCAATTATGATATAAACCCGACAGGGTGATTTTGAAAATTTTAATTTTACTATAAATTGCCTTGCGGATCGACAGTTCGCCATTGCAGTTTTCGCCATTGTAATTTTTGCGTTTGCAAAAACAAGATGTTCGATATCTAAAATAAAAAAAAATTGCTAGTGAAATTAAATATCATCGAAATAAGTTATGAATACTTGTATTTAATACATACAAGTATGTATTAAGTTTTGTGCTAGTATTTTTGTGAAGTTGAGCCCAGAAAATTGGCTCATATAAATATACAAACCCAGTGATTGAAAAATTGTCTTTATAAGGAAAAAGTATCTAGCAACGTACCTTTAGCAAAGGTGGAGATTATGCGGTGACTTCTTCACAACTTCACCCAATTTTTGCCACATTCCAGATGAAGGAATTGAAATTTTTTCGTATTTGAAAATCTATCTGGTGGACTTCTCTATCGGTAACCCATAGGTTATAAACTTCAGTGTGTCTAAGAAAGAAAATTTCTTTTAATTTAATAACTTTGATAATTTAATTTAAACATGAACAATTTAGAAAAATTATTTACATGTTTTTTTCTGTTAAGGAATCCATCCTATCAACAGTCATAATTTAAATTCATCATTTTTATTTTTTTATTTTTGTAGTTATCAATGTATTTTATTGTAAATAATAATTAATGTTTGTAATATTAGATTAATTTAAAGGTTGCAACGATCCAATGGAGATTGGGAACAGTTTCTTTTGAAAACAATTATGGTACAACTTTAAATAGATTTCATTCACTTACCTTTGAACGTTAACTTTAAACATTTTACATTTTTCGGGTACATAGAGTTTTTTTTTTATTTACAAGAAATTTATTTTTTTGCCCTAATTACTGTTGACTCTAACTCAACATTCCAAAAAATCGATAAAATCTTTGAACCTCTCCTGAGTAAGGTCTTGAACTATCAACTATTCAAATACCAATTTATTATAGCGCAGCCGGTGAAGTGTAGATGGCAATTCATGAATAAATGAAAAAAAAAATTAATTTGGCTCCCAACAAAAAATATGCTTTATTATAATAAATCATAACAATATATGTATTGAACTAGTTTCTGTTAAAAAAGCTACTCGGGATTATTTACCAAATAGCACATTCCTCTCTAATTTGAATTTTAACTAATAGAGAAAATATTCCAATTACTTTTTTTCTCATATTTCATAAAATAAAAAGTAGTCTCATCTCAGTGATTATGTTATGAGAGTTTTTCTCGCAAATTTTTAAATATAGTGTGTCCCTAACTTGGGCCACATTTTGACTGGTAGCATTTAATATAAATGTTTGGAAAAAATCTTTTAATCATTTAATTGATCTCAGTATAGTTAGTAATCGATCATTTAGTACTTCTTTTGTAGATTAGGTGATCATTTCATGAGTACTTTCATCTTCTATTTGCTTCTTACTGTTATTTTAGTGTTTATACACTCAAATTATATTTATATACAATTATACTTTTGAAAATATTTAGTTAAAACTTGGCTTTTTAAAATAAGGATATGTAATTATAGTTTACTTACTATGTTTCTATGCTTTATATTCGTTTAAAATTATTAATAATTACACTTTTACATATTTAAAGTCCGTTATAACCTGAGAATTTACTCACAAATTAAAATACATCATCATTCTTAACCTAAATATCCTGTATATTATAAATGAATAAAATATTTCCATAACCAAGAATTACAATAAAAATATAAAGGTTTACATATTTCAATACAATATTATGCTCTCTTAGGTTGAACAATAATCTGGGTAATATTGTTCTTCTATCGTTCTCATAACGAAATTTAATTTTAATAAAACCTCGAAATTACTTCAAGTGGCAAAATATTCCGACATGGTCGCCTATTGAATTTCGAGACTTGCCGACATCTTATTTCTTTTTTGATATAAAACCGACATGGGAAATCATTTAAATAACCACGAAAATTTAAATCAAATCAATTTTAATGAAATGAGAAAAGAATGGGTCTTACCTTATTGAAACATACCTGCTTGCGACAGTATACGGTTTCAGCTTTATATGGAATAAAATTTTCAACAAGATTGTAATGAGAATTGTATATATACATTATATCTGTACTACCAGAAATATGTATAAGCGGAGGAAATGGAGAATAAAAATCGTTTTATTACAAAACAGATATTTTTTAAATCACTTTATATTAGACTCTAAATATAAATAATATTTTATGGTTGGACGAAAAAGTAAATATTGTTTTTAATGGCGTGATTAAAACTGAATCTGTATGGATAATTTTTACACAATATTTCGAATAAAGTAACTGCTTTCGCTAAGTAAAAAATAATAGTTTTTTCCTGTTTCAGGTAACTAATTCCTGACTATTGGAAAATGATTTCATTATCAAAAGTATGATTATCTATTTGAATTAAATAATATTAAATTTTCTTAAACTACCAGTTTTCTACTCTAACCATGGAGACAAAATTTAATTCACAATCTAAAACAATGTTTTTTTAATTTGAGAGACGACATTTTCTCCCCGGTATTTTATTTATGGTATAATTTACGGCACGGTCACACTTGGGTTATAGGTAAAACTTTTAGCTTATGTTTAGTAGTCAAATATCATGTGTGAATCCCAAAATTGTTTTAAAAAGCATTTCTTGATGTAGTATAATATTGTGGTTATGACGGTTTTATAAAGCGTTTTTATATTTTTTTTTGTTATTAAAAATTCATTTCTTTTAAATCACACTTTATTTCTAATACACATAATAAAATGTGGTTTAAATGTTATTTTTTACACCTCTGTGTGCTTTGTTTTTCCTTCTGTTTCCATTTCTCTCTTAGACCATTTATTTTCTATAGTATCCATAGTATCCTCACTCTATATGAATGAATGTTCAATAAAACGATGGCAATGTAAAAACATAAAACTTACCTTAAAAAAACAAAAATAATACTGATCCTTTTGATTACCGTTAAAAAAATACTTACCAAAAAGAAAAACAAGCATAATGATTGTATTATTTATAGGAATAGTACTTCACATTGTCATTTTACCAAGTGCGAAAAATAAAAGGTAAAGTTTGTTAATCAACAAAAATTTTACAAATTGTTAAGCATGACTGATTCGGTGTAATGTACCAAGTAAATTAGAAGGGTAACAGGAAGAAATAAAACTCTTGATAATTTAGATAAAAAATAATTGAAAAATAGTAGTAAATAAAAATATAAAAAACCTTCAAATAAATCGAATATAGTAAATAGGTCAAATCCGATAAATAAATTAAATAAACTAAATCAACGAATAAATTAAATCAAATAAAATAAATGAAGTAGGCAGAAGGTAGAAAAAAAACATTTTCATTTCTCTACTTTTAAATTTGTTTCGTTTGGCGTTGAAGAAATTTCTACGTATGGCGAACTATTTGATCAGCTTGTATAAACATTTACCAAAGTCCATAAAAAATATTTGGGATAGAGACATGTAAATTGCAGAAACATGTTTTTTACAGGAGAGACATAATTCTATATTTTGGAGACATTGAAACAAAAATACGACATTAGAAATTTTAATTGTCATTGAAATTATTTGAACAATTTTACCTACCATTACCTTAATTTTTATTGCTATTCCTTCATTCGATTAATTTCATAGATAACTAAAACTTAAACGTAAATAAGAAATACTGTTTTTTTAGAAGAGATATGATTCTACATTTTAATTTACCACAGCACATATGTAACACCAGACATAAGACATTTTCACGCTGTCCCCCTATGATGAAATCCGTAGGACAAAAATCATATTTGTATCTACGTCCTAAATTAACAGTATAAGTATAAAATCATTTGACAGCATGGCTCTTTTTAAAGGAAGATTGAAGACTTATATTCTAAATGAACCTAGACAGTTATTCAAAAATATCCTACCTGATGGAATAATATAATTAAACTGTTATCACAACCCATTTAACCAATGCTTCCTTATTGTCTTCTAATATGTATCGGTTTGTATTGTTTTACTATTTATCATTGTTTTATTGTTTATTTTCAAAACAAGTGTTTTAAATTTATTGAGTAACTATATTTATTTACATTTAACAATTGTATTTTCCGTAAATAAATATTATTATTATTATTATTATTATTAAGTATTAGTATTGAGGATATTTTAGGTGTTTCTTTATTTCATATTCCTCCAAAAAATCAAGTTATTCTTTCTTGTCACTTATAAGAAGTACTTGCACTGTTGTTTCCATCATTAAGTGTAGGTTTGTGTTTGGTGTCAATCAGGTGTTTTGCATAATGTAACTTATCTGGTTGTTTTATTCTATAAGCTCGTAAGGGCTCACAGTAGCGTATGTTAAAATTTCTTAATGTCAGGCCAAGACAGATGGCGTTACAATCCGGACCATTTAGTTTGTAAATACCCGATTTTGAAAATTTATTAATTTTAGGTTTTACATTTAATAAAAATGAACATACATTACTTCTTACTTTAAAAGATATTGTAGAAGATGTTGTAGATATATAATTTTTGATATTTTGTTTAAAATATCTACAAAATATGCAATTGTTCTATATGACCCGTCATCTTTTGGTTGTTTCGGAAAGATTAGGTTGACGGCAACCTTTTCTTCCTTTTTGTTAATCTTCTACTTCTGGACCGTATATTCTAACATTCTAACAGAACAAAAGCAATGAACAGTAAAAAAACTAAATGGAAAAGGAAAGAGAAGGGACTCGATTAGACGTCAATGATTCAAACAATTAAAGTGAACCTAACCTTGATTCACGTCTGGCCTCATATGGCGTCAATTAAAGCAATTTCCATAAGTCAAAAAAATAATATATCC
Source organism: Hermaeophaga mercurialis (assembly GCA_951812935.1). Lineage (NCBI taxonomy): Eukaryota > Metazoa > Arthropoda > Insecta > Coleoptera > Chrysomelidae > Hermaeophaga > Hermaeophaga mercurialis. The sequence continues at coordinate 39,160,443 of OX638361.1, read as the reverse complement.
TTCAAACAGTGAGAATTGGTTTAGTCAAATTTTATAAGTCACAATGTTTGTTAAATCTGCAAAATTGCGGAAACGTCCTAGTAAAAGAGAAATATTAGAAAAAGACCTTGTTTTTCTTAGCCTTATCAGATTTTTTCCCGGGTAAGTTTGGAAATTGTTAGATTTTTAGAACTGCTACTTCTGGGAAACCACTATGTTAATCATTTTATTTATTGAGGTCAAGAAAAAAAAGAATATGTTGTTGATTTTTGATTGATGGTCATAAATCAGGTTACGATTTTATTTTGGTATCAGTTTATTTTATATTAAGCACTTTATTCTCTTTCAGGGAAATAGTTAGACTAAGCGGAGAAACTCGATACAAGAAATATTAACGAACCAAAATATTTATATAGCTTCACGTACTGGATGTTTTCAATTTGTTAGATAAAGCAAATTTTTTTAGTACTGTGGCATGAATTCTAAGAACTGCGATTATTTTATTGTTTATAGTTAATATTTTTAAGGTAGGTAACCCGTAACAGTATATATATTGTTAAAATCAGTTGAACGTGAAAAAAAAGTATTTTCAAAACACTCTGTAGACTACAAAATATTTTTAAATTATAGCAACTCCCCATCTACATAATTTTCTACAAATAAGAGAACTTCTTCGTAAAGCGCGAAACACTCTATAGAGCTGAGCTCGCTTAATATTAAAATAAACAAATAAAATATCACTTAATATCAAGGTATATAGATGTACTTCAGAAATTTCGTATTTTAGCATTTTCTTTATTTCATTATCTAACAAATTTACGCTCTTAATTGCTCAACTGCGAAATGAAAAGATAAAAACGCAATAACTCTACTATCAAGAATTAATATGTTCTATATAGTTTCCTGTTTTTTGATGAAAGTACCAACACTCCGGAAAAATTGTAAAAGCACAGAAATGAGAATAAAGTTATATCATGTATATAATCATCCTTTATAAGCTCTACATACGGTAGAGGTGTATTGTTCAAAAAGTAATTTTCAAATGGTTTCTCAGTTGAGTGAATTTTTGGAATATCCACCGCTGATTATTACGATTCCAGACAATGGGTTGGTACAATGAAAAGCACACAAAAAAGAGACACACGAAAAATAGCAACTAGCAGTGGGACCAGTTCCAATCGCATCTAAAACGTTAATAAAAATTTTCACGTGAAATGGCTTTATTTGAAGGTGTCTTAGGGGAGCTTCTTGGGAGTAATTCTGTGAATGAAACTTTTATCTTTTTGTGTAAATTGAAATAGATAATTTTGTAAATTGTTCGTGCTAATTACGCTTATTTTGTTTTATAATATTGTTACAATATTATGTACAGGGATTTAGTTAAATATCGCCTTGTACATAAAACTTATTTTTTATTTTCTAAATTATAATATTTACTATTTATTCAACCTTACGTGAGCGAGAGTTATGGGACAAGGCCGCCAACGAATATTAAGTAAATACTTTTAGTAGAGTCTTCAAAATTAATAAACATGAAGGTCTTATTGGTGAGTAAAATAAAAGAAGATCGGGAGTCAAGTTTGGGTTCTCGGATGATCGAGAAGTTGATAGTGCCTATCCCTGCTACTAAGTGTATTGGTAATTTAATGTGTAAGTTGTCCTCATAATATCGTTGTTTTCATTAGACAAATAAATTGTTATTGTTTTTACTCAGCCTCTTTAATTTCCATTAACCAAGTTACGTAATGGGTAAAAAACCCCTTATGTTAATATTTAAATTATTTTCGTACATTTATTTTTCAGAAAAAACTACCCAATGCGTAACTATATTTCTTGAGGGATTCAGAGAGAATCTAACCTATCTCAGGCAGAATTATTAATAAAAATAATAATATACATATGACCAGATAACCGAATAAGAATGCAATAATATGTCCCCTTCGTTAACCACACTCTTTCTAAATCCGCTGTGTTAGAGGTACGATCGTGACTGCGGTACGTTATTATCGAATAGACTGGAACGGTGTTCCCACCTCCGATAGGCTCACTTTAAAATATAAGAAGAAAAATTGTAATACATTCCCGCTGCTTTATAAATGCGATCTCTTACGCTAGCATGGATTCGTATATGGCATTAAATATTTCCTCTAAATCTGGGAACGCAACTAACAATGCGATTTGCTCTCAACAGCATTAATTTTTTTTGTAAATAATACATCTAAATACTTGAGCATTTGACATGAAATTCGTTAATCATTCTAATACCTAGCTGTTAAAAAAATATATATAAAAGTTGGTTTTAATGATTTAAAATTTTGAGTAGTACACTGCCGAGCATAAAATGAGGGTCATCCCAGAATTTGAAGTTTATATTTTTTTTCCGGATTTTTTATGGTAGTAACATAGTTTACTCACTGATTGCTTCAATTAATAAAGTTGTAGTTTTCAAAATTTATAGAAAATAATAGAAACGAACAATTTTGCTTTGATGTGCTTTGAGACAAAATAAATTTTAAGGACTTCAGTAGCGAGTATTCCCTCTTCTGCCAGTGACATCTTGCACATGACGAGCCATTCTTTGGATCAGATTTTGAATCACATTCCACGGAAGATTGACCCATTCCTGCAACAGTATGTCGCAAAGCTCTCAAGAATTTCTGGGGGTCGGCACATGTATCAGTAAACGTTTCCCCATCTCATTCCAAACATGTTCAATGGGATTTACATCTGGACTGCGAGCAGGCCCAACAAATCGCGTGATTTAAACTTCGTCAAGATACTCAGTAACTATCCAAGCAGTGTGGGGCCGTGCATTAGCATGCATAAAGGTTGCTAGAGTAACCATGAACGATAATATATGGCCTTCTAGAACCTCAGTGAGGTACATATGCGCAGTCAACCTGCCATTCTCGATAAAGACTAACTCCGTGCGAGCGTCAAAGATATGCCTCCCCATACTATAACCAAAAGGAAGTCGCACGGCAACACACGCTTGAGCATATTTCTCGCCTTGTCGTCGCCACATTCTTACACCTCTATCTGAGCCCGTAAGATAGAATTGCGATTCAACAGAAAACAATACGTGACTCCAATCCGTTATTGTCCAAGCTAAGTATTCCCGTGCAAAACTGTCATGTCCGTTCGGTTTCTCAAAGCACTAGAAACTTGAAAGTGGTCATCTCTAGCTGTTGTAGTCCTGCCTCGCCCTGTACCAGGTCTTCTAAAGCCGCTACAATTCGTACCGCAACAACAGGATTTATGCTCATTGCAATACACTAACCATGAAAATATGACACAAATAATTAGCAATAGACAGATAAAATCATAAATACAAAAAATATGTTGATAACAGTTTTTAGGAATTTGGATGAGGGGCCCTTTTTTGTCAAACGCTTATCTTTTTTCAAGCAGTCAGTTAGTAAACTATGTAACAACTGAAAAAATAAAAAAAAATATTTCTAAATTCTATTTCTTCCTGTAAAAGTTGAAGCTTCATTTTAGTTTTACCATTTTTGTTGCTTTTTGAGGCTGAAGAACATGTTGGATTCATTTTACTAGTCTCAGCTTCACACAGGGGAAACTTCCATGTATCATCAGCGATTACTTGAAAATTATATTTTACATTCTAACAAACTCAAAACAGCATTTTTTACATTTTGTGCATGGACCTTGTACATTTGTGTAATTTGCCAATTGATTATTTGAGCTTTTGTTTGAGCTTTTGTTTGAGTTTTTATTTATATATTCATAAATAAATTGAAGTAGAACTAAAAAATAATAAATATAATTTAAAACTATGGTGAGATACTTCATGTCTCAAACTTACTGGTGTTTTTCACTGGTTTTATCCGCAATATATTTTTATTCTGATTTGACATGAAGTATCCCGACATTCACAAATTTAAGCAACTAGATTTTACAAATAATAAAAAAATATACTAACAGGGTGTTATTCAATTATTCGTTCTTTTTTGTCGCGAAGCAACCCATCTTAATGACATAAAATTTTAGTTGTCAGTATCATTTATGAGAAGTCATGAGCTCGAATGAAAGTGATTTTTTCATTTTTGAGAAATTCAGACATGAATATACTGAACAATTTGCAATTCTTATTAAAATGCATTTGTCGTTTGCACTGGACCTTGATGAACATGACTCTTTACCTCAAGGTAAAAGGAAAAAATGGAAGCTACCATTTTCTAAAAAATCAAAAATTGATATTAACGAAGTACCTCCCCTGGATATTTCAAGTAATAAATTTCATAGAGTTTCTAAAATAGGAAGAAAATATTCAAAGCGAAGGCATATTCAGAAGAATAGGTTCTGTTAAAAGGCAGCAAGCATTGAGAAATATTTTACAACAAGAAACAACATTAAGTTTGGAAAGCGTTAATGATTGCGCATCCGTTTTGAAGGGTTATTTGTAGGAGTTTCCTGATCCATTATTAACAGAGGTTCACTTTCCAATTTATTGTAAAATAGCAGACCTTTACAATAATGATTTAATAACAAGGCAAGCATAGAAAATTTTAGGAGCTGTACAATTACTAATAGTATTCCTACCCAATGAAAATAAATTATTGTTCAAAAAAAATTTGGAATTGCTGCACCTAATAATGTTATATGAACTTTAAAATCGCATGTCATCAAAAAATTTAGCAAAAATGTTTACGCCACATGTCATATGTCCCAGGAACCTTAGCCCTGAAAATTTACTCCAAGTTTCCCAATCTATTTCACCTAGTCAGTTTGACGATACCAAAATGCAACGAATTATTTCAAATTCCTGCTAAATTAATAGTGGACTTCAGCGCTAAATATGACAAAAAGCGTGTTCTATCCCAAAGCAGAAAAGACGATGAATCCACAAACGATGATGATGCCAGCACAGTTTTTACGTTTGTGGATCACGAACTTACTGCCAAGGAAAATGAGTCAAAACCAATAGAAACTGCTTTGGCTGAAACAGTCACAAACAGACTTTTACTGAGTCATCAAAAAAAAATTAATTCACCAGTTAAACAAACATCATAGACACGTAAAATCTTTGAACTCTTTTAAAAACGAATAAGAAAAATTTTTCAAAAATATCTTGAGCATTTATGAAGACTGGAGGCCGATGCTAATTTCTTTTTATCGTCTTCATAAGTTGTTTTCCCAAAACATTCCTGTACGTTGGAGAAAGAAGTAGCAGCATTTAAATACATTTTCTCCACGACCATTAGTGGAATGTGCTAATTCCAAAATCATTTTATTTAATATAATGTAAACATTCTCACTCTTGGAAGAGAATATTTATTCCGAAACACTTGCTTCTTAAGCGTTTTAAATGTATTTTCATTCCATTCCATGTTTTTATGTATAAAACTAATTATATTTGAAAATTTTTGGCTTATTTATGTGCATTTAAAGAAGTTCTGATTAAGTTTTTAGCTAAAACGAAAGCATGGCGTAATAAACAAAAAATATTGGTAATATTTATCCTGGCCAATTAAATTTTGGTTGCAAACCTACTTCAGACACGTTAGCTATCCTGTTTTTTTAAAGGTGTGTCGATTTAGCTCTTCAGTAGCAAACCTTTTCATGTTTAGCTACTTTAGTTGCACTATTTAGGTTTAAAAGTAGGTTGCTTATTTTTACGTAAATAATAACTTTAAAATTAAATCAAAATTGACAAAACGGGTTTTAATCTATTATTTAAATATGTACTCTAATTGAATAATATCCATATCTGTTATTTTAAATTTAATCCTATTTTAGTCAAATCGTATCTCCTTCTCCTCCATATATCTCCGACAGCTTATTAGTTCGACTTTTTACAAGTAGGAAAGGTGACTAATGTTTTTCAGAAAGTTGAGAGTAGCAGTAAACGAGCACACAGTGGACCAAAATGCACAATAAAATGATAAAATCAAAAAGAAAATAATATTACACAAAAGACAAATAGTATTGTTTTGGTTTGTCCCGCTAGTGAAGGGTAATTAGTTATATAATTATTTAATGCCGCACCCGATATGCTGTCAAATCATTTGAAGGTGTGGATATTTTGCTTTTTAAAAATATAAGAATCTTTGTTTTTATTTAGATATATTTTGAAATTTTACATATTCTACATTAATGAAGTGTATATGCATAGAACATTCCTACTAATCTACAAACATGACCGTTCACAATTCAAATAAGTCTGGTGTAAACAATGAATAGCGCATATTAAGCGAATGCTTGCCTTGTGATTGCATATTCTAGCTACGCTATTGGAAGAGCAAATGTGCTACCAGGGTGGTATTTGGATAGTTGGCTGCATACAATTTTAACAATTTGAACTAAGTATTTATGTAAATATTTTTCAGCATAAACTTTTGTGCTGTTCTTGATTTTAGTTGAACAAGAGTCAGATTTATTGCACAACGTACCTGTCATTGTTGTCATTGATTTCTTTTTATTTTATTTTATTTTAATAGTGTTCTATTCTAGTTAGGTATTTAGGTGCTTTTATTGACATTATCCGTATTTAAAATCTGAGTAAATATTGGAAGTTAATTTTTCGAAATTTAAGAGCTCTACCGTTCTTATTTACACTTGGTATTTTTACATGTAACTGCGCCAATTACTACCTATTTCTAGTTATTATTTCCAAGACGATTGTAAGCTTAACTAGCTGGCACAGAAACCTGCGTTTTGTAATCTTAATATTTTGTTTATTTTCTACCATATACCTATCCTTATTTTTCTAGCTTCGATGGAATTACTTGTAGATTATTATTACATCAAAATTTAGGCCACAAACGTAAACTAATCTAAACCTAGAAATACTGTACTTATAACAAAACAAAATATGAAAAGTTGACCCCACAAAAATTATGTATATTGACCATGCATTGGCTAATTATTGATTTATTCCTGATTTTAAAATTATTTATATCATTCTATGAGAAAATTAACATTCACGCAAGATAATTAAGATTCTATCAGGACCGGCATCGCTCTCTGGTTCATTAGTCCGTTGTTCTTCACGTTGCTTTTGCCTGTGAGACAAGGCATAGTTAACTTGTCTTGTCCACGAAGTATATTATTAACAAAAAAATATACATCAGTTGCATTTTGCCCCATTGCACTTAATTATAAAGTTTCATAAATGTCGTCCGTTTCGGTTTAAAGATATTTACTTGGTTTCATACTTTATGCCAACCATGTATATATTTATATTTTGTTTGTAGAGAAAAAAGAGGGAAATGCTGGGTATTATTTTTTTGCCCACTTTTTAGTGTCTTCTGACCCTCTTTGGACCGAGCCTCGTCCTCAGCTCAACTGCGCCTAAAGTCTCTTTTAAAGAGGCTTACCGTCTGGGTACTTAACATGATATTGTGTGCCTGTCCTATGCAGAAACCGGTTATCAGCGTATGCTTTGTCTCAAAGCCCTCCATGTTAATCGCAAACCATTGTGGGAACTCTTCCTTTCAGATTTGTCAAGATAACTCCGCTTGCATTTCGGTCCGTAGCTTTCCTTTTCGAGTTACTCTCAAGATTAGCGACTTAGAAGTAAAGAAAATTAAACTTAAAGTTGTCCAATTTCTTTAAAATTATTAATGGAATTCTGTAATGAACAACTGGCATATTGCAATGGAATAATTGGTTTAAATACCTTATTTTATTCGTTGTTAATTAAGAGAATAATTATAATAATACGTTAAAATCTAAGGTTCGTTCTGTTCAATTACGTATTTGTTTCAAGGTAATTTGTAAACGTCAAGCATGTCAATGTCAAATGTATTAATTTCACTGTGAATGTCAAACATGTCAATATAATCTAGCATCAGTCATCCAACATAAGTTATTACGGATCTGTCAATGTCAAAAATGTATAAGAGATTATTTTTTATATTCAAAACAAGTGTGGTAAGAATGAATGAACTAAACGGTATGTATTATTGAGTTTTTAGTGTGTTGAAACTAATTTTGTCAATAAGGTGTTTTTTAATATTAATTTTGAAAACAATAAAATTTTTGAATATAGAATGAAGAGATATATCAAATGATGTATGACAAGCATGTACTTCCCATTTAAAAATTTGAGAGCTACACTATCACTTTAAGGTGGTTCAATGTAGAGATAAAACTTTTTCGTTGCGTTATTTCATAATCTAAAATTGACTTGTATTGGGAATTTTTATAAATATGCACAATAATTAAAATAACGAATTTATTCCATTTGAATATTCCACACTGTATATCTCTTGTATAATTCTTTTCGTATTATGTTATCATATATAAAATATTATAATTTACAGGGTGCACAAATAACTTAATAATAGAAAAGTTGGCATTACAACCTAGATAAATGAAATCAGTTATAAATATTACATATTTCAAATATTACATATTTCAAATATTATAAAGTATTAAAAAGTATACCTCGAGCATCATTTTCAATAATAACTTTTAATGTAAAGAATAATGTTGGTTCATTTTTAACAAATGTAAAACCTAAAACACTTTTAAATTTTGAAAAGAGATGTAGTGAACACTTACGAGCTTATACATATATTCAAACAACCAGATAAATGGCATTATGTAGAATACCTCATTGACAGTAAACACAAACTTATACTTGACAAAACAATAGAAACAACAATGGAAATCCTTCATATATGTGATAAGAAGCAAAAACTTTATAGTTTGGAAGAATGTGAAATAAAAAGGCATTTAAGGTATCCTCAATATAAAGTACTAAACGAACTAATAAATCAGGGACTTTTTCATTTATATTACAGTCTGGACTAAATATGATAACCAAATGTTTTAGAAAATAAAAAATATAGGTTTCAACATTTATGATCAGAAAGTAAGTTTGTATGTCAACTCTTTTTAAATTTACTAGACGATGTCAAGAAACATTGATGAAACAGTTGTCATAAAAATATATAAAAAAATTAAGAATTACGTTTATAATGGATAGGTTTCACAAAGTAAAGGCAGATACAATAATTATGATTAAAACTTAATATCTAGGTAACGTAAATTGTGGAAACAAAAAATTTCACTACTGGCAGAGTAATTTAATAATCTAAAAAAGTATAATACATCAAGCTGAGAAATATTTAAGCCATATTTTACAATATGAAATATTTGATAACTTTTTACTTCTTTCTTATTCCAAAACACAAAACACCACCAGTAGATACATTATATAATAGGAAACAGATAGTAAATGAGCACAGTATGAGCAAATATTTACAGAAGGTTCCGTCATTCACGGTTAAACTGGATGTGCTTTGTAAACAAAAATATCAACAAAGTATTCAAACTCAAGAGCACGATTTAGAATATACAACAGAACTGACAGTAATACGAGAAATAATAAAAATATTGGACAAATCCAACTTCGTGATATTCACAGACTTCAAAAGCTCATTAGAAAAAATATAAGACACATCAAGTATTCCAACTAAAGTATGGTTTAGGAATTATCATGTTTAAAGATACATTAAAACAATTAACTTATTGAGGAGTAACCACTCCATCCTGAATACCAACTCGAAATTGTTTTAGTAGATAACTCAAATTGCTCTAGTTAGTTTCTATATTTCCCACTCTAATGTCTCTGTTATTACGTCATCTAAAAATAAAAGAAAAGAAATGAAAAATATTAAGTAGGATAAAAAAACATAAGCTTAATATTAACCTGGAATCAGGTTTTTCACTATATTATATCAAAATATGAACGATGCTAGCATAAACTTGGAGAAATGTAAATATAGATTAAGTTTATGTTTCTATATTTTTCACTCTAATGTTCATGTTATTACTTAATTTAAAAAGAAATAAGAAAAAGTAAATAATGAAAAATATTAACACGAATTAAAAAAAACAAGCTTACAATCCATCTAATGTATTTATTTTCACATAAGTCAAAAATAATTCAAAAAAATTTAAAAAATATTTAAAATAACAAAAAAAGCATTGTATTAGAAAATAGGTTAAAATATATTTACAAAAACCATCAAAGATAAAGGAAAAATGACAAGATTGTCATACTTTAAAGAATAATTCAGAATAAAGAAATGAAAATTTGGCCAGTTGGTTAACACCAATATCATAAAATATTACAATTAAATATGAGGCTAGATTATTCCTCAGTTAAAATACATATATTATTCCTTATTTTATATTATATACATAATTTTTCATAAAATTAGACATATTTTAATAAACAACGAATAATCGTCTTATATTAAAATTCAATAATTTGTTTTATATTCAAAACATGTAACATTGTATAATACTACTTTAAATATTCCAGGTATTAATTATTTCACAAAAGAGAGAAAAATAGTTGATATTAAAAGCCGATGGCAATTTTATAACAACTATTTAATATTTGAAACAAGATTCAACAACAACAAAAACAACTAGATTTGATTAATCTAAAAATCGTTTTCTATTAATTAAGCTATAAGATCATTGATGGTATGATGATAACTGAGAAAACATAGAAAAAGTTAAGTTAGTTTAACAAATACCATTAATTTGTCTGTAAATGTTTCATTTCATCATAACCAGGGAAAACACATATCTCACACGTTTGTTTTTCAGTCTATGTTATATTAGAGAACCTATTGATCTTTTGGCTCATAAATTTAAAGTGGTACGTTTTAGGTTAGGTTACATTAGAATTCCCATCAAATTGTTGATACATGTACTACTGTTTATGTGGGTTGTACAGTTTTATGCGTAATTAAAATTATTAGGTAAGCGTTTTCAGATAAAGAAACACCATTAAGTCAGTTAAAAGTTGAACCTCATCGCATTTCGTAGTCAGCTTGAAACATATTAAGAAACTCCGAACAAGCAACAATTTGACGTTAACAAGTCGAAAGATAATATCGTATATAGACCAAGTTACCAACGAAGAAGTACTTGGACAACTTGCAAAACAAACAGAACTGATACATGATTTAAAAATTCGAAAATTGCAGTATCTCGGTGATACCATGAGAGGAGAAATATATCATCTCTTACAAGTAATAATGCAAGAAGAAATTGTAGAGAAGCGTAGCATACAAAGAAGGTGTATGTCGTGGTTATAGAATTTCAGAGAATAGTTCAATTGTCCAACTTTTTAGATCAGCGATCAGTGAAGATAGCCATGATGGTCGCCAATATTCCAATGAAGACGACACTCTAAGAAGAAGTTTTTTTTGAAGCGCATGGTTTGTGCCAAGTGCGAAATAACTTGTCCTATGTAAATAGACTGATTTAAATATATTTTCATTTTCTGTAGTACTATAACTATCACTAAGTTCTTGTTAAAGATATGATGTTTTAATTATAAGTTTAGCTTCTGCTTCAGCCCCATAACAACTAAGAACTTAGTAGATAAATATTCATTTTCTAATATTTTGCATGGCCTTATCCGCAACAAAGAGAAATTAGTTAATAATTTTATCAAATAAATACAAATATTGAATTTATACGAAACAATAATACAAACGAGAGATTATGTTAATAATAAGTTCTTTACAAACTCCTTTTTGGTCTTCTTTCAGATCTGCTTAAACTTAAAGACTCTATGGATTGGTTCAGGTGCTCTAGCCCATTAGCTAATACCTACAGGGTCCTGTAAGGGGTAACATAATTAGTATTAGAGTGGAGCGTTTCCAACAATTGTACATTCCTCGCTCTCTAAGAAGGCTTACCAGTATAGGAATTAGTATGCTATGAGCAGAACCGGATGTATTTATTATGTTTTTCATGAAGATATCTTAAATCAATTTCTAGAATGTAGCCTTCATTGGCGTCGTCTGTGATAGACGTGACATGGATGTTGGTATCGACCTCATTAAAGTACATCATAATAAAAGTTTCTCATTTGGAAGGATTGTTATTAATATATTGATTGTATTCGTAAGCTTCACGGTTTACACCAAACTTTACTTAAGCCGCCTCATATACATTGTTTCACTAATAAATATATATAAATTAAAAGCTTCTTTATCATTTCAGCATGGAATCCCATGAAAGTTCCAACAGGGATTAGTGCGTAGGGTCAAGATCGTACTTTCTAAGACAACAAAAGGATCATTTTAATTTAATAAAGGATGAACATTGGAATTATCATCTAAATTGTTTTCCTCAAAATGATCAAATGAATCCAAGTATATTCATAATAATTTAAATTGTTTTTATATTTATACTTATAATCAATTCATAGTTGTTCTTAAATGCTTACAAAATTTTAATTTAGTGCACTTAGCTTTGACACAGTTTTCAAAAAATTGTCACTTATAATACCACTAGTGCCTAAATTATTTCCTGATAATAATTTAGGCACGTGTGGTATTCGGTAAGAAAATTTTACACCATAAAATTTCAAAACTTGACAGACATGAATTAAAAATAACACCGTCAAGTCGTTATGTCATGCGTATATAAGCGCTTCTATAGGTCAAAAAAATTTCCAGTGAAATTTCGTCTAGGGTACCCACCAAGAGAAAAATTTCCGGAAATTTTGGTGGTTGCCATAGAAACCATTTAAAATAAAAGCATTTGATTGGTTATAAAATAGAGGTGTAAAATTTTCAATAAAATTCAATCGTGGGTGTCGATTATTCTGTCTTTACTAATTATAAAATTGTCACTTTATTTTAATGATTATTAATGCTTACAACGCAAATAATAAAAAACGAAGTGATACAGAGTTCATTTCTCTGATTGTATGAATGATGATTCCTTTTAACAATGAAATGAATCACTTAAAAACGTAGAAATTCTGGTTAAAGGAGATTAGACTCGTTCTTTCAGGCTATTCCAATTATTCCAAGATATTTTCTAGACTAGGGTTGAAAGATCATTTTACCAAAAGAGATAAATTCCTAAAAGTTTAATACATTTCACTTAATAATACACTTACTTCTTTTAATGTAATTTCAGGTTTAATTAAAAAATTTAACTTTTATATTAACTTGAGAGACGGTAAGACCTCTGCAACAATTAAATTTGTAGAGAGATCTGTCAAAATTTGACATATCCTTTATAATGGTTTAAGTTCAAAAGCCAACTTAGATATTTGTTTATGATTTGTCAGCATATTATTTTTAATTTTGGCAAAATATCAAATTTAAATTCCCTGAATCTAGATTATGAAACATGTTTCTATTTTCAGTCTGTAACAAACAAATTTTGTTCTATCGTTCAAAATGTTATTAATTTTATGTTCCAATACTTTTGACACAATCGTTTTTTAAATTTGATTCACTAAGCTGTAAATACTAATAAGAAGCAAATATGTAACAAATTAATGAAATCATCAGTTGAACATATTTAAAAGTTTCTTTTCATATAGTTTGTTGTAAAATTATATTACAATATGAATTTTAATAATCTCATATGGCAGATGAATAAATATTTGTATTGCAAATTTATTTCTTAATTTCTCATTAAATTTCTGTGCTATGCCCAATCTTAAAATATTACCTAAGCTTTTTACATTTTATTTCAATTATATAGAGAAATTTAATAAATTGAAATTGATCAGACATTTAATGTATGTTCGGGTCTCTAGATAAAAATTCCAAATTTATTACATTTTTGTTACAATTTAATAATTATTATTTTCATTTATAATTTGAGACCTTAGTTATTAATTTAATAATAGGAATAGATAAGGTACACATTTTTATTTTCTGTCAAATATATGCATACTGAGAGTTTCGTATTAGAAATAGATCAAGAAATAATAGTTAACAAAGGATTTAGAAGTAGATAAAGGAAATAGTTTAATAAAATTCAAGTGTTAAGTTTCCTTTAAGTGGATAAAAAGTTTTGCTTTCCTTTTTTAAATACGAGACAATGTAGGTACTCGTCAAACCAAATTTAATTTTACTTCGCGAAATGTTCATCAAAGGGACAACCCGGTTTTATTTACCTAGTCCATATGACCTTCCCTGTAATTGTTCCCGCAAAGCTTAATCATGATCCTAAATAAGGGGTTTATGCCCAAATAGAGGTCTATATACCTAGATATATAAGCACTTGAAAATTTACCCTCTGGAAATGACACAATACGGAAACACAATGCATGTCTCCTACGAGATTTCAAGTACCTAAGGTTTAATCCCTCTGTTGTATTTTTGTTATTCGATTTACGTCATCGAATATTATAATATGCACTATCACGGGTCGGTCTAGGTACTAAATTACAGAAACTTCTGGATAAATAGTTACTTAACTAAATATAAAACATTCGGAAATGATATTAACTACAGAAATTATTACATAGTTTCACTTCTGTTTTCTTGCTTTGATTAAATCGGTTGAAAGTTAAAAATACAACTAACTTCAAACTTTAGAGCGAAACTATTGTGGTTAAGCATTTTCAAATTCCAACTGAGAATTTCATTAACAAAACCCCAAAGAAGTGCAAAGGATGTTAACAATTCCATGTTTCTATTTAAAAGTACATTATTTATTGAAATACATAATTTTGTCAAATGATGTATATTGATCTACTGAGGCTAATTGGTAAGAAAATCTAATTTTGTTCCCTAAATGTAGAAAAAAATTGACTCCTAAAAAATTTACCGCATACTAAATATTCTCGTGTATAAATGACAATTTAACTATCGTTGAAAAAAACATCTATGTCAAAACGTAGTACCACTTTTAAGAAATTATGCTGTAATCTTATTAAACAAGTACAAAAATATGCATTTAAACAATAATCACAGACATTTTATAAATAACGTTAATTTAAAACAAAATCAAATTTTGAAAAGCATGTGGAGTGTTATCAGTAAACTCAAAACAAATTCGACTGCATTTTTAAGATTCTGGAAAAATAATCACTTTTACTGTTACAGTATAAAAATCATACTTTTTTTATTTTTTGTTGTAAAAAAGATCCTGAGAAGAGGTGATGTATTGTGTAACTTTATTTGCCCTATATCATTGAAATAGTATTTTGTCCAGTTCTCATTTAGGTAATATTTTTTTTACTTACTTTTAGGTAATTTTTTATAATATTTATAATGGTTTGTAACTTTTTCATTTGATAATTTAAAAATAATGTGGATTATGTTGAAGGATAATATGCATAAGTTGAAGGACTGCCAAATTATAAATTAGAAACGAATAATTTGAAGTTTTCAATAAATTTACCTTATTTAAGTCATATTACCATATCAAAGGAAGATTTCAGTTTATCAGCACGTGACTTTGTAAGATCAGGTGTAGTACTAAAATTCAATAAATATCAAATTAATAAGTTTACAATATAAACTTTTTCCTCTGACGTCGGAGTGCCTTATGATAAAACTAATATAAAGGAAAAATATTTGTAAAATAATATTGTGATATGAGTTCATTAACTTAATTAAGTTAATAAATTGGCTTGCTCAGATTTGAGTGAAAGAATGATTCGATAAGATTATTTAAATATTTTAATAAGAAATATATTTTGAAATTGAATTTAATGCATTTGAATTTGAGTTAATGAAAAAAATTATCAAAATTCACAAAATATGGTCTACAGTTGGCTGCGAATTTCAAAAATTTATAAAATTTCGGAGTATAAGTTGATCACTCTGTATACAAAGCCTAAACATTGGAATTAGTGTAATGCTATACGAGTATTCTCTCTAATATTAACGTATGAGTTATATTTACCAAAATTATTTAGCAATCCAAAAAATTTAATCCGGTCCTGAGCATCGCCTTATTTACTAAAGGGTCTCTATAGTTACAGATTTGTTCCCCTCAGTATAAAAATTGAACTACGCGTTTTAGGTTACAGACACGTGTGAAATGTGATTTAAGTTATTTAGAATTTTCTCAACGCTTCCAGTACACCCCTCCTCATGTTCGTCGAAAAGGATTCTTTTAATCATTAAACTTATTTCTTTGAAGATTTAATACGCGTCAAGTTTGAAAATAGTAAATTTTATATCCATTTTTTAAAATCAGCAGGAGGACCTTAATCGAATTTTAATGAAAAATATATGGGAATAATTAAATAAAAAAATAATGTGCAAAGCATGTTAAATATATGTATATACGAGAGATAGTCGGATAAATACAGCACAATATGTCCAGAATCTGTCAGGTTTTTCCAATTGTTACAATATTTGTCTGTTTGCACGTTACGTGATCATAAAGTTTACCAAACGTATTAAAATTGAAATTATTGCCAGAAAATTTGCATTTAATAGTTTATTATGATTTGTGGTTTAACACAACATTAAAGTTCGAAACGTTTAGTTTTTACATTTGGTCCGTCAAAAAGATTTGTAAAGATATCGTGGATTTCAAGAATTTAAATTTTGTCGTATTTAGCTTGAGGATCAACCAAGGAAAAAGGCTCCATGTAAATCAATGGCAACTGAAAATATTGATGTTGAACATCAAATGATTAAAGAAGATGTGATATATGATAAAATTCTGGTAATTAACTTATGTAGTTAATACCTAAAATTAATATATATAAATTGTCCGGATTGTAACGCCATCTATCTTGATCATACATTAAGAAATTTTAACATACGCTACTGTGAACAGCTACGAGCTTATAGAATAAAACAACCAGATAAGTCACATTACGCAAAACACCGAACATAAACCTACACTTAATAACACCATGGAAACAACAGTGCATGTACTTCATATAAGTGCCAAGAAAGAAGAACTTGATTTTTTGGAGGAATACGAAATAAAGAAACTCCTAAAATATCCTCAATATACAATATTGAATGAACAACTAAACATGGGCAGTTCAATTATCTTAGATCACCTTTGCAATTAAATAATACTAATCAAATATATTTTTAGAAAAAGAAGAATATTGCTTAATAATGATTGGTTGACATTTTTTTACTTTTTAAAAAAATTTGTCAAACTTGTTTGTGTCTTGTATTATTTATCTCTCCATATTTAATATCAGCTCAAGTTTCCTGCTTGCAGAAAAAATTCCAAATACTTATTATTGGCCCTAAAGTTCTATTACATTTCGCAACTATTTTCAAATATTAAAACAACAGGAAAAACTATTATAAAACTTACCAATATTATTGTGCATTTTGGATTCATATATATTCTTAGAGGTAAAAAGTAGAAAAAAGAGCAAGTTTTTGGACCAAGTGTTTTAGTTAAAATTAAATAATAACTGTTCATTTGTACAGATTTAATTAATGATAATAATTATATTTTTAAAATTAAGTTTATTTGACTTCTTTTCAAATAAAAAAGAAATAATTATAATTTGAAAAATTGAAAATATGTAAATAATTCTTGGAAGAATTATAACGCGCTCTAAATTTCAACAACAACCAAATTATTCCAGTCTTTCTAGTTACTTTCTATTAGATTCTATCGCAATACTCTGCTATACCTGAAATATTAAACAGTTAATTCCTTTCACCCACAAATATATAAATGAGAGTGTCCGATAAATGTCAAGATAGCCAGCAATAAAAAACGAAACTTAATTTCAGTCCAAGATATATTTTAGTGTATTAAAAGAAAAAAAAAGAAAAACAGCGCTAATGGAATTAGATCCCGTCCCCACAAATTTAACGGGGTATTATTATCTATGATCAAAGTCGGAACACATCATGGTTTACACTTCATTTCTTTATCTGAATCCCGTTCTATTCATCCACTGTAAATCAGTGGCAGGGAGAGAAAATTTTTTAAGGATAGCATAAAATAGAAAAAGTAAGATATATTTAGGAAGACATTTAAACATATTATTTTAACAGGATGTAAGTAAATATTGATAGCACAAGCTTAGGAAGATATTACTTTGCTATGGAGTTTACTATATTAAACGATTTTGACAAGTAACGATCCTGGTGATTCATAGAAAATATTTAACCTATTTTGGTAACTTTAAACTTTTTAACCTCATTAAATGTTTTTCCCTTGATAGTTATTTATAAAGATCGGAAAAGTATTTTCGTAAAATTACTCGGTTATAATATTTATTTTGTTATTGTTTTTCAATATCATTAATAGTTTTATCAAATTATTCATATTAAAATATGGTACAGACCACTAAATATTATTTGAACCTAGTATCTGCAAAAATATCTTTGTAAGTTTATATTTTAAGAATTTAACTGATATACAATTCTCGTTTAAATTTGAAATTAACCAATATACTTAAATGACAATTATAATAGTAAGGATCTAGTTTCTTTCTACGCCACTGTTTTCTATTGATTCTTTTGCACCAAGTTGAAATAATAAAGTTTAGGAAAAACGCTTAATATATTCGCATTCACTGCTCGAGCACACTTGGTTGCAAAAATTCTGAAGTGGGACAGCTTTTTACATTTTTTTGTTGTCGAACAAATGAGGAGCGACAATATAGAAGCAATTTATTTTCTATGTTTTTATAAGGATCTTCTCAGCTCTATCATAAATTTTCTATTTTTAAGCAAGCTAGATAATTTTTTATAATTGAACTAATAGATAATGCATTATTATAGCCATTAGTGGAATATTATAATCAAAAATTTGGATATGTTATAAAATAATAATATTTTATTAAAAAGAGCTTAATTGAAAATATATTAAAATTATGATAATTTCTTTTGTATGAATAAATAAAAACAATGGTTTATTTCTTTATTTTTAAATCAGCAAGTAAAGTATTTATTAGTTAAAAATTGTGAAAAAAGCGTATTGCAAAATTTGAACAAAATTAAATATATTTACCAACTTTAATTCCATTAAGATGACACTTACTATTCTCTTGAATAAAATAAGAATGTTAATAAATATTTATAATCATGAATAACGAAAAATTCATATTTACTCATTCTGAAATATTTGAAAAATCTATCTTCATCGTCTTCAGGCTCCCTAAAAAGCGTGTAAAATACTTCTTCCTTTCACGTTCATCCGATGGACAGAAAACCTTCTTTTCTTCGGTTGTACTCTTGCATAATCTTCATTTTCTTCTTCTCCCAATAAAATTGCCACTATAGCAACAAGCTCTTCAGTAGAAATATTTCGAGACATTTTAAAAAAACTCGTCCGTTAATATCAACTAACTATGTAGTTGGTAGGTCTGTGGATGACCGTTTCAGCTGAATGTGGTATGGTATGAATACTCGTAAAATTTGTCAAACATAACTGATTCTATTTCAAATTTTAACAGAAAGAATAATGTCAGTAGATATGAATCGACATTTATTCTGCGTTATTACACATCCTTCGCATCCAATAGACCTTTCCTGATAAGAAAATACCGGGTCAACTATGCTCAGGCGCACCTCCCACTACCCTAAAATTTCTACTCATTTTAGTAACATATAAAAGTGACAATTTATCAAAAGTGCTAATAAGAACTGGGACAACAAAACACAACAGTGATACCAAGAAAAAAACTAGGTACTTTTAAATTGCCAACTTAATTCTATTGCCTTTGTTTCTCCTACAATATCTAAAGAGTGAGAGTGCGTGAAGTCTACATCACCCAGGTGAATGAGCTAATATGTGACCCAAAATTTTCATGCAGTATATTTTAATAGTCAGTCATTCGATATACGTCCAATGACTTCCACTAATTCGGTTCGACCTTTGCGGTTAATATCTCCTCCAAGCATTATACCAAGACCTCAAAAACTAACTTCTGTTTACGTAGTTTCGGCCATTATCCTTCCGTAATTGAAAGCTGGTCCCATACTCCACTGAACTAGTATTCTAGCAAATTGTAATTAACGAATTTCATAACTTTATGACTTTTTATCTAGTTTTTAACGACGCGCCCAATATTTTCTGTATAAATTCCATATAAAATGCGCTTCCTAGTAAAACTATAACATTTGTTTAACACTTTTAAATGTACGCTTCAAAATGCCTTTTATAAAGGATGGCCAAACGAAAACGAAACAGAGCCATTATTAGGAACTGCGTCAACATTTTAGAAAAACCAGTGACCCGTCGATTTTTGATCAAAGGGGGACACTTTTTTCCGGTAATTTGGACTTAGCTGCTTACACCTCCAAACGAGGGTAACAATCGCGTCCATACAATAATAAATATATTATTCGAAACATTCTCGCACATTCCGAAGAATTTCCCCGACATTTCTTTTACGCAAATCTTCTAAAGAGGCTGGTTGTGTTTTGTAGATTTTACTTTTGAGATATCCCCACAAAAAAAAATGAAGGGGCGACAAATCTGGTGACCGTGGAGGCCATTCAATGCTACCTCTTCTCCCAATCCACTGCCGTGGAAAATGTTGGTCTAAATACTGACGAACAATCATAATGCGGAGAAGCACCGTCCTGTTGAAACACTAAGTGATCTTCACTATACTGTTGGTCATTTTCAATAATATGGGTCAAGGTAGGGTCAATAGCATCTTCAAGTAATTGCAAATACATTTCGCCAGTCAAATTACCAGGTAAAAAATATGGACCCACCAGCCGGTCACTGAAAATTCCAGCCCATATATTTAATTTTGCGGTCATACTTCGTATGTACCGCCTGGAAAATTCTTGGATTTGAATCAGACCAGTAGCGGCAATTATGACAATTTACGGTATCGTTCATAAAAAAGCTGCATTCATCAAAGAAACAGATATTAAAAAGAAACTGTAGATCGTTCGCTACTCGCTAACTCATTATTTCGCAAAATTGCAAACGGCGGTCATAATCATCCTCATGAAGTTCCAGCACTAAATGTATTTTATACGGATGGAATTGGTTCTTCTTCAAAATGGTTTGAATGCTAGTTCGATTGATCCCAGATACATATGCTAATTGCCTTGTACTTAACGTAGGATCTAGATGAACATGTCCCAAAACTGCAACTTCACTGGCTGTATTAACTACAGGCTGTCCATTTTCTCGTTTTTTATTAGCTACATTTCCAGTCTCTTGAAATTTTTTCACTAACTCTAGAACATAATTCCTACTGACCTGTTTATCCAGATATTTTTCATTAAATAACTGAGTCGTTGCATTTGCACACTTATTGTTCACAAAATAAAATGAAATGATATCTACCATTTCCCTAATGGAATAAACTATAGTATTTAATTTTCAAAAACACAATTAAACAAACCTTCCACCCATTTGTCTTTTAGAAATGTGATAAAAAAATTACAAAAACAATGCAAAGTAAGAAAATCAACATTTGAACCATTGGCATACTCAACGACTCATGTGTAATTTTCACTATTTTGACAAAAATAAAAAAAATTCCAATTTTAAAAACTCTTATTAAAAATTAAACAAGTACATAATTTAAATTTTAAAATGTAATTTTTTAAAAAGTTTAAAATGATGCCTTACTTGACCCCTAAGTCGAAAATACCGGAAAAAAGTGTCCCCCTTTAATCAAAAATCGACGGATCCCTGTGTTTTTTTAAAACGTTGACGCAGTTCCTGATAATGGCTCTGTTTCGTTTTCGTTTGGCCACCCTGTATATTTTCACAATAGTTTAAAAAGATTTAAGTAGAAAGTTTATGGAACGACAGAATTCTTATTTTTGAAAATAAATATAGGTACTTTCTTAGGATATTCTAGATTTCATAAAAAATAAAAATTATTAGAACTTTTAAATATTTATGGTTCTCGTGAAGAGGCATCTCTGTTACAATTAGAAGAGCAAAATATGTAGTTTTGTTTTCTTGTTTCCTATTTTCTATTCCTGTTAGTCACGATAGCTACTAATTTAGAAGGACACAAATCTAGTTAAACTAATTTCAGTTATACAACTGGTAAGACTATTGAGTTTGATTTTTCCTTTAACTTTAATTTACTAACAGTATCACGCAAGTCTAGTTACTGTTAATTTGGTGTGTTTATATCATGTTTTCTTATTATGTTTTCTAGTATATTTTCAATCACATTTTACATTGAGGTGAACTTTTTTGGGGCGCTTCCTTTGTTTTTCAGACTTGAATATGATGAGCTTCCCAAAAAGGGATGATTAACCTATTCAATAACCTGTTTTTTATTGTTTTTGACAATTGAGTAAACAGTAGGTATTAATCAATGTATACAATATAGTTACAGAAGAAGAATTTGGAAAATCTGAATTATAATAGTTTTAATTACACAAAAGCTGTGTCTTTGAAAAGTCAGATACAGTAATCGGATTATGTTAACGTAAAATTGTTAATTGTGAGAATGGGGTTTTAGATTAAAAAAACAGATTCAAAATTTGCTAATTTAAATAAAGAACGAATCTATCAAAGTATAAGAATAATGTGACATGAGACTAAATAGCAATAAAATCAATAGTTTTGTTTGGTTAAAATTTAAACTCAAACTTTAAACTTGACCTCACATTTTCCAGTGTTTTCCATTTGATACTGTTATTTCGATGAAGAAAGGTAAATGTGTGTGTCTTGATACTGTTTTTCAATTTACATACAACTTTGATAACCATTACAGATACCTCTAACTGAAAAATACCAAACTAAATTGGTAACAACGACAAGAAGAAATATAAAGACGCAGAAAGTACCACAGAAGTAAAATTATAATGTTAAATTGGAGACAATCTTTTATCCAAGCACTGTGCTTGTAAGGTATCTTGTTAAATTTACTCAATTTGTAGTCGTTCATCAAAAGAATATAATTGTTTTTGTTTAAGAGATAATGACTAATTTTATGCTACTCTTTTCTTTGGGTAGAAAATTATACAAGTAAAAGTGTAAAATGTTTTTGCTGGCAAAGCATTGCAATATCTACTAAATAACATTAAATTATTTAGATGCGTTTCAAATTAAAATAAATTGCAAAAACAGTCACCACGTCACCACCCTCATAGGTAGAACTGTGTAAAAAGTATCGAAACATATTGTGTGTAGATTTGAATGAAGGGACGTGCTCCTTAATAATACTTCCACAATACAAATGCCCATCACAAAAGCGATATAAAGTAGGTAGGGATAATAAATCACATATAAGGGGGTTCAATTTTTTCGTTCGGGTCGTGTGGCACCATTTTTATTAACTAACTTAGGAGTTCGAATACGTAACGGTCTTTGGATGAGTAACTTTCAATGGAAGGATTATTTATGATGCCGAGGGTCCTCTTCAGGTATCATTATTTTATCTTTTTGAGAATATTAAACCTTACGTTTTACATCTTCACATTGCAATGTGTGTTATACATGAAAGCTAAATTTGATAAACTGAATATACAATGAAAGCATGATTGTAAATTTTTTATTGTGAAGAATATGTAGGGGTATATTAGACAAATGTCATAATTATCAATGATTATTACTTGCTGCTTATGGAGGCGATGTAATATTTTTTCATTGCGAACTCTGTCAACTCAACCCACGCGTAATAATCTACGATACACTACATTTCAGAGGCTTGCAATTTTTTCAATAGCATATCTGTCAATGTCCAACTTTCAATGTCATATAGAGTTGAGAAAATGTATCATCATCTGGTAAACTTTGACCTAAGACTTGTATTGATGTTTCGACTACGTAACATTTTCTTCATCCGAAAAAACTAGCTTTCTCTATACGAATTTTGATCTCTTTGTTCATATTCCAGTTGCTGTTAAAATTAGAGCGAGGTATATAAAGTCGTTTATTTGCTAAAACTTTATAAGTAGTGATCACAGAAGCGTTTACTGGTTGTTTACTGACAATCATATATTTGGTTTTTGAAGCTTTAATCCATACTCATCGCACAAAAACTGTAATTCTTCATCGGCATATCTTAAGTTATTAATGGTCACTGCATTTATTTTGATCCCACCATCGAATCCATCAAGAACTTCTTTGAAAATGTACTTAGAGTATAGGTTAAAAAAGTATGGTGACATAATGCATGCTTGTCTTACACTCTTTTTTGAGTACTTGCTTATCAATAAAAATTATTGATACATACATTATACCAGTGGACATATTTTTGCTCCACTTTTATTATACATTATTAAATTAATACACGTTTGTTGCAGTCGTAATTGATAATGATTTAGCACACGTTACTTTGATATTTATACTGTGATTGTACTCTACTTCCACTTAATCAATTTCGTTAATAGAACAAATTATTTTTTTACTTAACTTTAGAAATATAACATAACAACAAAACACTGATTAATATGAATTATTACTCACTTTGTTGTCATCTCCAAATAGGAACTTTTTTAGAAACTGGTTTAGAATGTTTATAATCATGCCACAATGAAACTTTTCATTGATCTTCTTGACGATCCATCAAAGTAATAAAATGATTAATGAGTCCAGAAGGCTGATGATAAGAAAAAAGTTTGTTGGAAGAAAGTACACAATGTAAGGAAACTGAAAAATAAAAATGAGATTAAAATCAAAGCGGTCCACATTCCCTAACTTAAACTTAAAACTTAAATAGAATAAATTTATTAAAATTGATAGTTTTGGGTTTCACATAAAATTTTTGTAAATATAACAAAACTTATCACGATAAATAATTGTCTTCCCCTGTTCATACTCTCGTAGTAAATACAGAAAAGGATAGTTTTGATTATTTGTGATATTTTTTAACACAGTTAAAGCTTATTACTGTTTACCATTAGGACGTTATTTTCTTTCTAAAAACCCTAAATTTTTGTATAAAAATATTTTAGTTATTTGTCTTAGCAGCATACATTTGAATCAGAATAATTTTGATTTTTTATAGAACTTAATTAAAGTGGAGATTCTATCTTTCGTTCATCATAATTTGCTGTTTTCAGAGAGAAAATTTTAATAAAAAGAATTTGTTCGAATTTTGATTGAACTGTCCCAAAATAACGATTTTTATTTTTAAACTTTTACTAGTGGTATTTCAAAAATTAAACCCTCAAAAGGGTATATTTTGTGCATTTTTTCTAAATTTGTAGAAGCTTTCATCATTAAAAAACAGAGATCAACACTTACATTCTGCTCTAAAATATAATAGAATATATGTAATTTTATTTTAAAAACTATACTAAATAAATAAATAAAGAACAAATGTGTTTAATCCTAATTTTCTTGTATATTTATAGTAATATTGCTCGACGTATATTTTTGATTGTGGAGTTAAAAGTACAGTTAGGTCGAGTTGCATAAAACATGGTGAGTTTAAAACTCTGGTTAGAATTTAACCACTCGAATTTGGAAGGTTAACTTGTTAACTAGGTGATTATAATATTTTACAAACTACCTATATAGGTTATTTTTAATTATTCACGTTTCTATTTTTAATTACTGACATGGAGGAATTATTGGAATTTACTGATGATGAAGATTTTAATGAATTAGTTAATTTGATGGTAAATTGGAAAGAAAGATTTTTTCGAAGTAGAATTATTCATTATGATAATTGGACAGATTTTGAATTTATTCAACGATTTCGTCTAACAACAGATACTGGCCAGTTTATAATTCACGAATTAACTCCTAAATTGGAAAGTTTAACAATGAGGTACGTATAAATGTACAGTGTACATGGTGTGTGAATTTTATAAGGGTTTTTTTAGAAACCGTGCTCTTTCGCGGCCTCAGAAAGTACTAATAACCTTGCGCTTCTTAGCAACTGGCTCAATTCTGCAAGTTATTGGAGATTTCTTGTGGGTAGACAAAATCACTGCTAGTAGAGTCATCTAAAGGTATTGTATTGTTATAAACAATTAAAATAAATAAACAAAAACCACGTGCAAGACAACTAATACATAACCATAAACTATATTTATTCCGTCCTTCTTTTTCCTAATTTCTTTTCACTTAATCAAATCAGTACTGCCACCGTTATAAAAACCAAGGTTAAGTGACTATTTTGATTGAAGTGTTTATGCAGCGGGATTGTCTGTGACAATTAAAATTGACCACCCGGTCAGTAAACCACTGGTACTTACTTGTTTTATGTAACTCGCCCTTAAGGTAATTAATTTAGAGCATTCCTCGGGCTATCTTTCGAAGACTTATATTTATTACCATTGATTTGCTATTTCGTGCTCTTTTAAGTAATTAATATAAGTACATTAAGATCTCTAAGCTGCTCAAAAATATATCTTATTTTCTAGATTATCCAATTTCATTTATTTCCGTTAAATTCTTAATTTGGCTATGACCCTCACTTTTAGTGCCATCCAACTCTAATATCTGTTTTATTTGTACTCCATCCAAGATAGAATGATCAATTTACTTCGGCTGGTACATCCAACCAGAAACTAATACGGCATTTCCTCTTATTTCATTAAGACTTTATGACCGTAGGTTACGCTCCGAGTCCCGCACACCCGACACCCCACGATCCACGGTAAAGGCAATAACGCTATGAAAACCATCATGGATTGATTCCCCCTTTGAGTCACCAAAGAGGAAAAATGAAGATTCGGCACAGTGCATTTATCATTAGAAATTCGACGTGCGTTAAAAAGTTCATAATGCTTATAGGGTGATATATGTACTACTTGCTTAATATATTTAAATAAATTGCATCAGCAAATGTTTTTCAGAAAACTAATTCCCTCTTTTATTATTATTGCATTATCAGTAGGACGTTCAAACCTTCTTCCCATTTATTACTTTCTTCGCAATCCATCAACTTGTTATTTTCAAATGCATGTCGATTTTTTTCTGTTTTTAAAGTTTAAATTATGCCATTCTTTTACACTTTTGTGTAATGTAAAAATAAAATAGAAAAATAAATAATATTATTCAATGTATTCGTATTTAAACCTGTTTCTCAAAACATCGATTTTAACCTTAATGTTTTTTGGTACAGTGCCAAAAGTAAATTACTTATTACATAAATATAAAAAGATAAATTATACTTATCTGAATTTCCACAGTATTACTGGATATATTTCACAAAGTAAGGTTTGAAACAATTACTATAATTATTATATCATAGTGACATACTTTGGTGGTTGAATTAATATTCATATGATTCGATTGAATATCGGTACGCCCCTAGGATCTTTGGACTAAATAACATTTATTTGTTCAGCTAATTAATTTTAGAAGATGAATCTGTTATTAAAACTAGCACCACTTTTTAAATTAATAACAAAATAATAATGTATTATTACCAAAAATAATTTATTAAAATTATGTTTTCTATGCTTTGTATACTAAATTATGCTCATTTTTAAAGGCGTATTTATAGATGTAGGTATAAAACTAGACATGTTCAAGAAATATAAATGACATTGGGTATTAAAATGCTATGGAAGTAACCTATCAAATAAAAGTATAAAACATTATATATAATTATTATTGGGTTTTGATCTATTCATACATTGTGTAGTTTATTTTGTTTGATTTTTTATTTTTATTTTCTGTAAATATAGAAATATTTATCATTAAACAGTGGTGAGAAGCATATATCACACTTCTAAGGAATTGTATCAGTGAGCCTTAACCTTTAACTGCAGCTAATAGTAGAAATCCTACGCTTTTTTTAATAAGTCAATAAATATAATATTCTGAATTTTGACACAAGTACGTTGATTTAGAAATGTTACTACTTTAATAAATGTTTTCTATTGGCTTCTAAATAAAGGCCATTTTAATGAAGATTCAATGAGCTGTTAGCAATTGATCACAGTACGTAGCATCTCCGATGAATATTTTTATTGACTTTTTGTGTATATACTGTTTATTATATTTTGTCACTTATTAGTCATATAGAAAACAATTTCACATGTTTCTTTATTTCATGTTCTTCCAAAAAATCAAGTTGTTCTAAATTATTTTTTCTTGTCACTCACATGAAGTATTTCCACTGTTGTTTCAAGTGCGTTATTAAGTGTAGGATTGTGTTTGGAGTCAATGAGGTATTTTGCCTAATTTGACATATCCGGTTCTTATAATCTATGAGATCGTAATTGTGCCCTGAACTGAGATATTCAAATCAAAAATTTTTTGTTCTTTAATAATCCATAAAGCTTTTTGCCAAAATAGGTGATATTCGACTATCAATTGGTAATCGCTTATTTTGAATATAAAATTTATTATGAAAAACAAAATAATTTTGACTAATACATAAATTAAATAGGTTTATAATTAAGTTAATTAAAATTTGGTTAATGTGTTTCCTTTCTAAGAATTTAATTGGTAATGATATACATGATAGAAAACATAGTACTAACGTCAAATATAACTGATTTTGTATTTTCATTTAATTTATGTGTATTTAATTGATGTATTAAATTTAAAGAGTATTTTACTGAATATTTTGGTATGTAACCTTGATTAATTAAAGTGTTACTCAGAAACTCTGCTAATTTTGTATTTGGGGTATTTACATAAGATACTCCAGGCCTCTTTGGTTTTGTATCTTTATGTAATTTAATTGTATCATATAATTTTGATGCTTGGGATTTTTTCCAATCATATGTTCTTTATTATAATCGTTAAAAAGGAAATTTGATTGATTAACTAGTTCCCTAACTTTTTTGAACATTTTTTAGTTGGATCTCTACTGACAATTTTTATATTACTTATTTCAATAAATTCATTTAGTTTACATTTGTAATAATTTGAATTTGAAAAGACGGTTGCACTACCTTAATCTGATTTTGTAACTGTTAAATATTTTATTTTTTGTATTTTTTAAAGTTAAAATATCACTATTAATTTCTTAATTTTAACAGGTTTTAAATTTTTAATCAAATTGCAATTTTTTTATTTTTCGTAATAGAAATTATTAGAGTGTGATTTTAAAGCTATTTCTGAGTCAGTTGTCAAAATTTCTTTAATATTATTTGTAAATTTAGGTGAAATCTAGATTTCAGACCCTTATTAACAAATTCTATTTCAGCATCAGTGAACTGAGTTCCGATAAGTTTTGGAAACGTTGTGAAAAGGTGTGTGTATTTGTGTTCTATGGTACTTACATCGATATCGGCATCTAAATTCTTTAATTTTTTGGATAGTTTTAGAATTTTTTTATGTTTCCTTATACTAAAATCCTCACGTATTTTATCATCCAATATATCAAATTTAATTGGACCTAACCTGTTAGATAATTCAGAGTGTATGGTTTAAAGAGTCTTTTATCTTTAATTACTTTTTAGTTTTTTCTTTTAACCAAATAATTTTAGCTTTTTTTATTGATTTTTCAGTTTGTGGTGTTTTTGTACTACTTTTTAAATGTATATATTACAGTTAATTCGAAAGCTAAAACTGAATCACCAACTGTCACCTTTTCCAACTTAAAATTAAAACATACATTCCGAAATTTTGAAAAGATTGGTATGAAACACCTTGTTCAATAAGTTAATAATATTATTCACAATGAAAGCTAAAAGAATGTAAGTATTTATTTTCTATCTCTTTATATGTTTTCACTTTTCACATAGTAAAAAACAGAAAAAATGGTTTTTAATTGGTAGTATTCATTACCACACTTTTCTAATTTATTGTAGTTTTTCCTTCAGATTTTTGACTAAAATATTCCTTTTTAGTTTCTCAAGAGTCGCCCCTGTATCCCTATGTTTTGAGTATGAGTCAATCAGGGACATGCAGTGTGATTTTCGTTTATCCAGGGGACTATTGCAATTTGCAGGGCTCTAAACTACCACCGCAGTGCAACGCCATTGGTTTTGCCTTACTAGTATTCCTTGTCTTGCTCTCGCTATTTCTAATAGTGTTAGCGTTACGAATTTACCAATTTTGTCACCCCCTACATGTTGGTATAGACTCGGAATCCTAAAGATTATAGAGGAATAAAAACTGCACCGAGCTAAGAAATGTGCTATTAAAATGAAGTTTTAATATTCGTATATAATATTGCAAATTAAGAATAAAAGCCAAATGAATTGAAAAAGAGAAAAAAAGTAAATGTGGGAGGGACTATGAAACTTTCCAGTTCGAATTGATAAACTGAAAATCCAAATCGCATGATTCATATTTATTATGAAGTTTTTATGCAGAATGTGTTTTTTTAACAAAATTACCGAATCCTTCCTTATTATGCCATCTATATGATTATTGGTATAATTCAATACCGAATCAGATTTTAAGCATATCCTGATGATACAAAATATAAACGTAATTAGCAAAACGAGCATTGAGTAGTAGTTTGATTTGGTATTTAAGTGGTTCCAGACCTAAGCAGTTTTAGTACCCATCTGAACTTAAGTCGGATAATATTAGGGAACTCTTAGTTTCTACTAATAAAGAAAATTCTATATTTTACATCTAGTCTGAAGTAAAATTTTGACATAAAAAGTGTTTGCTATATTCTACTCCAAAGCAAATGAAAAAGGGGAATACATGCTAAGGTGGTAAATTTTATCAATAATATTCTTTTAAAAATAAAACAAGTTTAATAACAGTTTATTTATTATACATAATATTATGTTCATTTCACTGATATGTTGAAGTAATAATTACTACCTTTTTTGATAGAAAACTGCACATTTCTTAATGAATGATTAATGCCATCATTTCTATTTCGACTTCAACTTTCTTCACGGTTCTAAATGAAACTTTATATATGGAACGGAATTTGGCGCCTAATCGATAACAAATGTTTTTATATAGGAACAAGAAAGTCACTTAGAATAATGCTTTTAATATTTTACAATCCAATATGGTTTTTCACTGTACTTTTGAACCCAAAAATATAAACAATAATTTACAAGATTTTCTATACCTAGTAGCTTTTAGAGTTTTAGAGAAATTTCATTGTTTCACGAAATGTAGGTACCCACAAAAAATATTAACGCTAGATCATATTTTTTTTATTATTTGTGAATAGCTCCACTATAAGCAAATTATCTGTTTACTCCAAAATAACATGCAGGAATGTAAGTAATCCTTTGGTTATTTTCAATTGAAAAATATTGGTACATTAATTAACTTTTGGTTTATCTACGTAAAGCACAATACTTTTAAAACCTGTTAGTTATGTAGGATTTTACAACGTTGCAACATCACATCTTCAGATTCGGGAGTCGCACTGTTTTTCAGAGAGAATTCTCATATTTAGTGAGTAGCAATTAAATGGAAAACGTTGCCGAATTATATATCGATATGTTTATTAACTGAATACACATCCTGTATATCTTTTCAAATTACCCGGCTATGCAGGTTGTAGCTCAAACTTTGAAGCTATTATATTTTGATGAACTATTAATCTATATTAACACTAAAGTTTTTTTATTTCGAATTTACCTGAAAGTCACAAGCGATGCTGGGATTTGGTATAAACAATGGACATTTACACAGTTCTTTGTAGTTTAGATTGAAATCTTACCAGTTTTTCTATGCCGGGTGAATTTTTGCTTCAGATCAGCTAATTTAATCCCCTTTAGATTATTAATTACTATAGTGGTTATTTGACAAAATTCTATCGAGGTTTCTACACGGAACACTTTTATCTTGAATAACTTCTTTATGGTAACACCCAGTATTATGTTATTTTATCAGATTTCCCAAGTAATTTTTTTTCATAGATATTTCGCATTTTTCAATTTTTTGTCCTTAGTTTTTTACAACTTACCTCACTAAATAGAACCTCCAGTATTTTTTTATTTTATCATTCTGCCGCCAATAATTCCATTTTAGATTTATCGGAGTTCTCAAACAACTAGAGAATTTTCCTAGTTTTCCTGGCATTAACATAAAATACATAAAAATTCACAGAACATGTTTAATACGTGAATGAACACTTTTGAAATACTTTCCTTTTGTAGAAAGAAAATAACTCAATTTCACTTTATCGCAGTCTCTTTCTCACGATAACCAGGTCTATTTGGCGGAAAGTTGTAAATATTTTTTATCCACGACCATTAGAAGAATGTGCTAATTCCAAAAATCATTTTTAATAATACAATGTAAACATTGTCACTCTTGAGAGATAATATTTATTCCGTAACACTTGCTTCTTATATGTTTTGCATTTATTTTCATTCTATAACAATGGATAGAATGAATATTCTGTAATTGTTCTAAATAATTTCCATAGCCATAGATGTCAAAACTGCCAATATCAGATGTAAATGGCAGCGCCATAATAACAAATAACAAATTTTAATTGAAATAAAATAATGGGTGAAAAGTCGAGTAAATTTGTGGTCGTGGAGAAAAATATGGTATGTAACTCGGTTAGATTAACAAAATTCGAGACTCGTGGTTCCACACTCTCGTGTCCGGAATGTTCCACTCGTATCGATTTTTTGTCATTCTAACCTTGTTATAAAATCTACAATTCTGACATATTAGAAACAAAATTATGCTTTTCACTATTAATATTTTCTCTTTAGTTATTATTTACAAAAACATTTCGTCTTCAAACTTACATAATTTGATTAAGTAAAATAAAACACTGAATATAATTTTAATTTGCCGAACATAGATTTATTTAAACATATTATAAAGAAGAAATGAAAATAATGTATAGTAAGTTGAGGTTATTCGATGGGGTCTAGGAAATTAAAACAACAACTATGTTTTTATTTCATTATCGACATTTGGGTCCTTTACTGGGCCGTCTTCAGGGTACTACAAACAACGGATACATATAATATTTTCTTTTTTTTGTTATTAACAAAGGAATTCAAAAATAAAAAAACAAAAATGTATTCCTAGTTTTAATTTTCTGGACCCCATCCAACAACCTCAACCTTCTATATCCATCTGGGTCACAAAGCACACAAGAAAGAGAATAATGTATGTTTGATTTAGGTAGGTAAGTTATAAGAAATTAAGAACACACGAAAACTATACAAGTTGCAACTATACAAATTTTTGGGTATTTTATTTGACTTAAGTAAGTTATTTAAGCCATAAAGTGTTTATGATTTACAGAATTTAGAAATTTCTGTACATTTCTGAATAACGACCAAAATAGCAATTAGGATGGAAGTAAAGTGAATAATTTAAAGTAAATCTATTTAAACCCGAATTTTCTTAAAAAAATGTCCAAGCTGTTCTAGAAAACCCTACAGATATTTGATA
Source organism: Hermaeophaga mercurialis (assembly GCA_951812935.1). Lineage (NCBI taxonomy): Eukaryota > Metazoa > Arthropoda > Insecta > Coleoptera > Chrysomelidae > Hermaeophaga > Hermaeophaga mercurialis. The sequence continues at coordinate 39,127,563 of OX638361.1, read as the reverse complement.
TTTAATAATTATTTTGGACCACCCTATGTATATTAAAAATTTAACCATCGCTGACTAATTGCTCCTATAAAAAATATTTTCTAAAAAGCTTCTCACTTAGGTACCAGATTTCAAACAGTTTGTTTGATATTGATAGTCCCATTGCAAATTTGGAAAAACGTTCCCACTTTCCTTATTTCACTTGAAGAATAGTAATTATCTTCCATATTTAAAAAGGAGTTTTCTTTGATGAACAATATACCATGCATTTTTTCCAGTCGTTCCAAAAAAGTATTTTAACATGTTGACACTTTTTCAAATATTTACACTATGGACAGAGTATGGATGCATTCTAAGAACTTGCTCATGTACTTTGAATATTTCGTCTGCCGAAAAGGTTTAATTAATGTGAAAAAAAGCTATTTTTAGTTATGGTTTTTGTCAAACGTAATGTAGTGTTTGGTCAAATATTACTGTAATATAATGTTTCGTTAGAAAATGTTAGGAAGTGTATCCATCTGCTCCGAATAAAATTGAGGATTGTCTGTAACCACAACGTATTTCTCTTGCAATTTAGATTAAAAAAATAATAAAGTATTTAACCACCACATTTCTTAAATGAGTCTCCCTTTATTGTCTTAAAATAATCGTCGTTTTTATTGTCAGAGCCTAGTAAGAAGTTACATCCATATATAAAACTAAAATTACTGCCAATGGGTACTACACCATTTCCCCTAATATTTAAATATTGATGGATAGTCACTTTTCTTAAATTCGTTTACTTACTGACGAGTTAGAGATCGATTTTTTATATCCAGATTTTATCTAAAAACGCGAATCGAATATTTTCTTTGGGTTGTTTGTAATTTCAAAATTTAATAATTTCATCATGCCAAAAGGATATGAGATGATATACGGGGTGCCGCAAAGCTCGATTAGTCCGCTATTATTGAAGTTACGAAAAAAAAGTATTTACAAAAAGTGTAGGCAGTCTTAAAATTCACATTTTAAAATGAGTACCAAATATACAGGGTGTTCCGTAACATAGTGCCGGAGCAAAGTTATGTTTTTTTAAATAGAATACCCTGTATATTTTTACATTTTTATAACCCCTTTACCGAGTTAATTTCAATGATGTATCACACTTGATGTCTATTATGTTTAATAAAGGATCTACAGCCACCTGAAAATCACATTTTTTTGAATTTAGAGATCAGTAGCAGCCAAACCGTTAAAAATAAATAAAAAGGGTTCTATGCTAAGGTATTAAAAAATATTTGATTCAGAGTTGTCAAAAATTTGAAATTTTATCTGATTCTTTATCACTATGAATTAAATATTTAGACATCAATTGTGATACATCGTTGAAATCATCTCGAAAGAGGGTTATAAAAATGTCAAAACATATGGGGTGTTCCATTTAAAAAAACATAACTTTGGTCTGGAACTATGTATATTTCGTATTAATTTTAAAATGTGAATCTTAAGACTGCCTACACTTTCTGTAAATATTTTTTCCGTAACTTAAATAATAACGAACTAATCGAGCTTTGTCATACTAATGCGTCACCATGTATATGTTTTTTGGTGATACTAGTATTTTATAATTAGTCTGTACCATGTCTTAGGTCCGTCTTTTTGTGATTAGTTTTGTAAGTGATCTACATTATTCAGTCGTTGATTTAAATTCTCGTAATGGTAGTTGTTGTTTTTACCTATAAGATAATATAAAGTAAGCACATATTTATTACATGTAACAAAGATATGTGGATCTTTTCCCGAACAATTGCGACTTCGCTCTATACACATTTTCAGAATAAGTAATTTTATTTCCATTTTTAAAAGTAATGTTACTTTTGTTTTTGGAATTGGTTAAAAATATGATATCTTAAAAGTAAACCGATAGATAATGAAGATTGTTGTGAATTATTGCTTTTGTTCGAATTATTCTTTAATTTATTTTCAAATATAAACCACGGAATACCAAACCAACGTCGTTTGTTTATCAAATAAGTGAACCAATTTAATATAAGTTGGTACTGCTCTGTTCTTCACCCCATTCATTTATCAGAGATAATGTAACATATTTGCTAGTAACTGTTTTATTACCAACTTTGATACTTTAAGTGAATAGAGTTATTTTAATTTGATACTTTCTCTTTTGTTATAGGTAAGAAAAATCTACAAGAATTAAAACAGAATTACATAAAAAATTATAGTAAGTACTAACTTTTTATAGATGTATAGAAATATCTTCAATTATTTTAAATTTCATGTTTATTTAATTTATTTTACTCACTGAATAAGTTAAAATATATTTATTCAAAAGGCTCAAACTGTTTCGATAATATAATTAATTAATGCATTTCCTTTCATTGAAAAAGTTCAAGGAAAAATCAATGCTAACACTGTCAAAATTTTGTTACTAAACTATCCTTCTTTATTGCATTAAAAACGAGGGTTGCTATTTATGTATTGAGAATAGAAAGAACAAACAAACGAATTTTATCAAAAATATATTTATTGCTTTTCAAAATATTCGCCTTTGCATGCGATTGAACCACCCTTCAAAGCACTTTGTCCAGTCAAAAGATGATGTTTATCCTTAATTTGTGGGAACAAGAAGAAGTCATTAGGTGCCAAGTCGGGGCTGTAAGGCGGATGACACATCAATTCGATCTTTTGTGTATCCAAATACTCGCTTGTTTCACTTAATGTGTGTTTGCTCGCATTGTCGTTATGCAAAATGATTGGTCATTTTGGATTGGTTTCTCTCAATTTACCGAAAACTTATGGGAAGCAAATGGTCGTATACCACGATGAATTAACGATCTTTTGATTTTCGAGAGCCAAAGTTGCCACATGACCAGTTTTCGTGAAGAAACACGTCACCATTTGCTTCTTAACACTTCGAGAACGAGTAACTTTTGTTGCATTTTCTTCACATTGAAACACCCAAACTGCCGACTGGCCTTTTTTTTCTGGCTCACATGCATAAATCCACGACTCGTCACCTGTGACGATGCCGTATACGGCTTTGGATGCACCACAGTTGTAGTTTTTATTCATTTTACGGCACCAATCAACACCAGCCTTTTTTTGATTTGAGCATCTGTCAACAAATGTGGAATCCAACGCGCAGAGAGCTTCGAAACACCCAAATGTTCGCGCAAAATCTTATATATGCTAGTCATACTAATGCGATTTCACGGTATGTCATGACGATCTTCTTCTATTAGTTTTCTCATGGCATCGATGTTTTCCGGCACAACGACCGATTTTGGACGACCTTCTTTAATTTCGTCCGTGAGCGAACTACGGCCACGTTTGAATTCAGTGTACTTACTGTAAACAACAAAATAGTACTCGCACAGCAAAATGTTCTGAGTACGTATACTATCAAAAATGTCAAACTTTAAGATAGCAATGACAGCTTTCACCTGGCAACCCTGGTGTTTGCCAGTTATCAATAAATACATAGCAACCCTCGTAAACGTTAAGGCGGCGGTCATTCACTGTGTTTTGTAATGTTGGGACAGTATTTTGTGACTAATAATATCAGAGAAACGGCAAATCTAGCAACATTGCAAATGTCAAATCTGGAATGTTCATATCCCAAAATAGGCTTATCCTAAATTTTTAGAAATCGGACTAGCAATTTAAGAGATAATTGGCCGTTACCAAACTTTTGGCCCACTGTGTGTAACGCAACTTAAAGCTATTTATTTAAATTGGCTAACTTTCTCAGTTTTTTTTCATTCGATTTCCGTATTATTGTTACTGTTTTAATGTTACTTTATATTACTTTTCTTTCTTGTCAAAATTTTTATATATGTCATCATATTTTGAAAGCATTAAGTTTTTGTTATATCTAATTCAAATATTCTTAGCTTGTACTTTACCTGCTTCTACGTTTCTGTTGTTGATCAATATTGACCTTGAATTTTTCTTTTTTCTTTTAAACATATGTATCTAGAAGATCAAAATGAAGAACATTGCGTGCAGTTGTTGCCTACCAGAAGAGTGCCCTTCGCACTGTAATGCACAAAGAATGTAATCCTTGTAGGGGGCTCTATAAAATTTCATTAGTTGTTTGATCTAATTGAAATGCAGTTTTAGTTTTAAATCATACTATGGAGGCGATTCGACACCTCCCCGAGTATAACAATTTTATTTAGGAGGGGTGACATAATTTACTCTGCTATAAAGTCAAATTCTGTGACACATTATGAGTTTACGTTTGTTTTAATTTTATTTATTTATAGAGTGTTAACGCAAAACGTTGCCTAATCATTTATGATAGGTTACTCCTATGCACTGAATAAATTTGTACAGCCTGTATAATATATCTGCTCGAAAACAAGGCCTAAATTCATGTGATGGAAATGGTCGACAAATAATTTTCTTAAGCAACATCCAACGCGGAAGAAAATATCAGCATTATTAACAAATAATCCTGCTGCTAAAAATTCCTATTATCGAACTATTTTTGTCTAAGAATTTTTTTAAATTAATGAACTAACGATTTCTGTCCATTTACATGGTGATATACATGCTGGGACTGGTGATGTGTTGGTGTTGTCACTAGAGATTTTCTTGAAGAATACTCGGAAAAATACGAGGTATCCATTTAAAAAACATAACTTTGGTCTGGCACTGGGTTCCTGAACACTCTAATTTTAAAATGTGAATCTCAAGACTGCCTACACTTTTTGTAAAAACTTTTTATTCGTAACTTCAATAATAGTGGACTAACCGAGCTTTGCCACACTAATGCAACACTCTGTATATAAGTGAAAATTAGTCTTTACTGACTAGTTAGGATATAACTAATAAGGTATTGAGTAAACAGCAATCAGAGAAGAAAGTGTACTTTTTTAAGATATATATTCCAAGCTTTCGAACAAGATTTTGTTTATCTTCAGGCAAACTATAATAAATGTGAAATAGAAGAATGAAAATTAATATCATTAATATTAATACATACCCTAGTTTAGGATATCGTTCTTTGGTGAAAATATAATTTTTTACATTGGCTGTTACAAGTTCCAAAATTTTAAAAAATGGACACAAATGTTAATTTAATTTAAAAACGAAAATATGTTAAAATAAGTGGATCGGTATACGAGGACCCGAGTGGGCACCAAGGTCAACGGATCTCACGCCATTAGATTTCTTTTTGTGGGGTTATCCAAAAAATGTTGTGTATAAAAGTAAACCCGACGTCATAAATGATTGAAAAGATAGAATAAGATAAGAAATAAATAAAATTTCGCAGGAAATCATTAACAAAGTTCAGCAGGAATTTATTGATCGCTTAGAATACTGTCAAGTATAAGTAGGAAGACAATTCGAACATTTACTCTAATTTATTGTGTGACAATTTATTGTTATTTTGTTATTTTAATTTAATTAAAGGTCTTCAAAAATGAATTTATTCCATACCTTATGTACGCACTTGTATTTATATATATATATATATATATACCATGACTTTTGATTTTTTCTTTTTTTTATAATAAAGATTAAAATATAAAAATAGTCCAATGATACTTTCTGTAATTCTCATGTTTCACATGTTCTGCTCTTTTATTTGCAGTTGTTGAGAACTCGATTTATTTCCATAAGTTTAACTTGAAAATCATATTCAAATCTTGACGGTGAAAGTCGATACGGCATAATTTAGTAATCCTATACAAGCATTGACGCACACTCAAAAAATCCATACAGATAGCTTTCTAACTTAAAACGATTACAAAGGGATGATTGTACATATGCAGATAAAGAAAATAATAGTAACTATACAGGGTGTCGCACGACGATTAAGACAAGTAATATATCAGTATTGGGCAGTAGTAGAGAATTATAATTTTGGGGGTGTAAATTAGAGCAAATGTTGCATCTTTTCTTGTTATTGTGTTACCCAATGAGGTATTTGTTTTTGGTCACGTGACGTCGCATTCAAAATTATTAATGGGACAACCTGTATATTTGTGCCTTTCTGTATTCCTCCCGATAAAACAATTCCAACAAACTAGCACACTTGGGGTCTAAAGTGATTAATTCAAGAGCTACAGGTACTTAAACGATTGTAAGTTAAAAAATTCATAATTGAATCCCTTGTAATTTTCGGCAATCTTACATTCGTACGTAATGATTAAGACAAACCAATGTTATAATTTTTAATAAAAATTCAAATTAACTGTCACAAAAAAAACTTACAATATTAAAGGAGATGTTCAAATTGATGCCCATCTTCGTAAATGCATTTCTCAAATCACTTTAGACCCCAAGTGTGCTAGTTTGTTGGAATTGTTTTATCGGGAGGAAGGGTAAAAGATAATAATTTTTTTAATATTTTCAATCAATAAAATCAGTATACGTTTATCTATTTAGAAACTCTGTTTTTGTTTTGTTTGACATATTAATCGTTGAGTTTTTCTTGTTCGGTGTTAATTTGTTAACATAATAACTTGACTCTAAATGTGTTACTTTTATAGTGTGCTTTTTTAATAAAATAACGATCTAAGACCTATTATTTGTAGAAAATACAAGTGTAGTAAAATAAACGGATTAAACATTATAGTGTTTACATCAACCTAACAGCGAAACACTATAATTTTCTAAAATTTATTGGCTAGCAAACATTTTAGGAACAAAGCCTTAATTTGAAATTATTTTCTTGGAATAATTGTTTATTGAAAAGTTAATAATTTAGGCATTTAATTTGTAGCGTTTACAATATTAAAAAGTATTTACAAATATTTTTTAAAGATTTAAAATTTCGATAAGTGATGATAAGTGTAACTGTAATTTCAGTTAAACTAACCGCTAAATACATATAAACCTCCACAAGAATGCCTTACATTTTTTTTTATATAGCCGGAATTTTAAAATTATTTAATAATAAATGTTGATAATCTATCGAGTTTAATAAATTTTTATTTATTTACAAAATCTTCGTAAACACTAAGTGGTATAATTTAGTCAACACCAATAACACATCGATTCAACAGAATTCGCCAGATTCTACTCAATTAAATTCAATAAAAGCAAGTGAGTCGTACAAATTCATATACTACATATGTACATAAAATAGGCAGGCCTCTAATTTTAATGAAGTATACTCTAGTAAAGTAAAAATAAAAGTAAAATATTTTTTTGTACTAAATATTCTAAAATTATTCATTTAATGGCTTACTTTAGCCTGTAGCCTTGTTGTCGTATTAATATAATAATTTAATGGTGCAAGCATAAAATACGCGACAGTAATTTTGTTTTAACCACGTATATGTGTCTGGAGTCTCTGCCACTGGCATCAAATTTTACTTTGTCTCAAATTACATCAATTTTGGATCAATATCTGAAAAGTATCCCAACGGAGTATTCGCGAATGCCGCGTTCCTTAATAACTTATTGAATAGTGCAACTAGAGTGGTCCTCCTTGTTGTGTTTGATTTAAACTGAATTTCCTTTTTTAAGTATTATGTTAAAACTTTTAATTTGTGGAATTTTTTAGTGTGAAAATCACTTACAGAATAATATAACTCAACTGTGTATTTTACAAATGAAATTTGAAATATACAGTGTAATTCATGTACGTACTACCCGTCAAGAATATCTGAAACCGCGAGATGCGCAGTGACTTAAAGGAAGAGGGGTACCACAAATTAGAAGCAGGCGAAAAATTTGTAGGACCAGAGTGATTTGTTAATCTATCTTGCCATATCTTGTAAAATGTTCAAATTCTAAGTAACGATATTGTGTATAAACTTAATCTGGAGTAGCATTTGTTTTTAACTGTCGTTTAAAAAATTTAATTGGGAATTACAATTACTATTTAATGAAAATTATAATAATATCCTATGAGTCTAATAACATTCTAAAAAGGGATTAATTCCCTTATATATATATATATATATAAAGCAATTAAACCTACTTACCTGTTTAATCCATTAATATTAAAATATCTTGCCGGTTATTACAAACATTAATTTGTATATTTGTATAGGTCAGTGGAAAGTACAATGTTATTATAATATTCAAAAGAATTTCAAACAGATAGAACCTATTTTATCCCACATAAATCATTATATTATTTTAATAATAAAATTATTTACATTAGTTATATATTTGAGAAACATATTTTTTCCAATGTTCACGATTGTCAGTTTAATTCAGATTCAAACACAGGTGATAATTTTTTGGATACATATAATAGAATATTTTTTATGTTATTGTTGTTGTAAGTGAATAATTTAATATAATGTATAACGTAAAATTTATTATTGTTCAACGCAAGACACCTTTATCGAAGAATATATCTAAAGCTAGTCATCGGACTTGTGTCCCTAAAGCTTTATTTTTCACTTTTGTGGTCATTGTCAATCCGGCAACATTGCACTACCTCTCGTCATTTTCAACCGTCGATGTTACGAAGTGAAGAGCTCAAAGAATGTCACTCGAATGACCAATGTTACAATTTATTTTGTTTCTGTTACTGCGCACTCTGAACTCGCGGTTTCAGATATTTTCGACGAATAGTAATCGGCACTTTGTTTTTTTTTAATGGAACGCCCTGTATCATGTTATCTTTTTAGAAGCTTCTTGATAAGTTGACTTCAACGATTTATAATACTTACATTATATTAAAATAAATCCATATGTTCTAATTTTTGTCTTGGAGCTTATCTAAGTCTGGCTAAAATTATTTTCATAAACCATTAAATTTTCAACAAAGGATTATTTATCATATATCAAAATAAACTGTAATAATTGGTAAACATACATATATAATTTTAAGTTAATGGCTGTACCGTATAGAAAACATTTAAAAAATATATAAATTTATCTTATTCATCTTTATCGGCTTGTAGAATATAAAGGTTTATAAGAAACTAGCATTTAGGTTTAAAAAAAAAATCTACATCTTCCCCAATTTCTGATACCTTATTTTGAAATACTGAATGTGTATGTGAAATATACTGTATTTCCATAACTGCTTTCAATTTTTCAATACGGTTTCTTCCAAAACACTGTGGTCCATTGGAAAATTATTGTAAGAATGAAGCAAATTTCCAAAACTTTTTAAATGTATTATTGGAACTTCGGAACTTTATAAATATGCAAACCAATAATGTTCTTATTGTATAACGTAGTAAGTGGATTAAATCCATTGATCCTCAATAAATCTGATTCTAACTTATTGAAGCTACTGATACTTGTCATACAGATAAATACATTTGATCGCACAAATCTCTTATAGAAGAAGCTTGGGGGTGTTTCTTCAGAAAATAACAGTTCACTAATTATATTTTTTCGATTTAACTACACTTAATAAAGAACGTCATTGAAACTAACATCAAAGGATTGAAATCTAATGTAATTCATAAAGTTTATGTAATATTCATGAATTACGTAGGACAGTCGAATAAACTCAGGAATCTGGCAAACTTGCTTATATAAATCAGCGACACTTGCACAACGATACAGACCAATATGTCCAGAAATTGCCAGTTTTTCCTATTGTTAAAATCTTTCTCCATTTTTAAATTGTGTGGTCATAAAGTTTCCTAAGTGAATTAAAATGAAATTAATGCCAGAAAGCCTGCGTGCTAACATTTATTATGATTTTTGTTGTGGTTTAACTGGACAATAATGTTTGGAACGTTTCATTTTTGCATTTAGTGCTGAAGTTGAAAATTTAAATTTGACTATGTTTCGCTTGAGAATCAAACAAAGGAAAACCGTCCTTCTATACATTAGTTCTTGCCGAAAATATTTTTGCTGTACGTCCAATAATTGACATAATCTTTGCATATTTCCCGGCCCTCGAGTATGGCAATGGAACTAATTTGTTTATATTGTGTGACTTGCCAAAATTATTTACAGTTTACTTTTTCTAAGTATTGTGACAAAATTCAAATACGATAGAAAATCCGTCAACATAATCTGCGTACATTATTCAGTTTTTGGCCGCTGAAGGGTGTCACTAATGGAAATTTATCAACGCAATGAAAGTTTCATGATGATTATAGTTACCATTTACTCTCATAAGGTGGTGACTGAATGGTGCAGCAATGAATTTTTTCATTATCATCAATAACAAGGTAAAGCTTTCCTATACCAAATTGTTGCCGATGATGAATGAGTCTTAGCGTTAGTGACTACGAATGAGAATCCAAACGTCACAGTATGAAGTGGAAGCATCCAGAATCTTCCAAAGCAAAAAAACTCGATCCCAACTTTCAACAGGAAAAGAAACAACGACCGTATATTTTGATTACCAAGTTTTATCCTTCTATTATTTTAAAAATCCGGTGTCAATATTGACGCCGAGCGCAATGAGTTTCCTTAAAAGAATCGGGAATAAATATCCTGGAATGCTCACAAATGGTGTTATTTTTCTGCACGATAATGCTCAATCCAAGGTAGCTCAGACGATTCAAGATCTGCTTCGTGATGTGAAATGGGAAGTTTTACAACATTCAGCTTACAATCCCAACTTGTCCTCATACGATTTTCACGTGTTTGGTCTATTAAAGCAATCATTGAAAGGTCGGCGGTTCAATGCATATGCTGAGGTAGAGATTGCTGTTAAAAAATGTTTCCACCAAGAATTTTATCAACAGAAAACCCTTAAACTTGTCCTTCATTGGAACTCATGCCTTAATATTAAAGAAAGCTTCTTTTAAACGTGTTTCTATAAAAACATTTCTAGTAACTGAATAAAAATGAATTGTTTATTTCACTTTTTGTGAAATAATTTAAAAATAGTTAATTATTTGAATAAAATTATTAAAATCATTTAGTTTCAAGCAGATGCTTAGGTAAATATTGGAATTAGGTTTACGTTTACCTTCTACAGTATTCTACTAAGAAAAATATGCTATTTACAGAGGAATTCATTCCTAACTTTTAAAAATAATTGTTTGCGATTTAAGTGAAAATACGAGTTTTACTTTTCAACTTTCGCTCTTTATGTATTATCATTAATTTTTAAATATATATCTGTTAACAAAATATTTATTATATATCGTTAGAGCAAATAATATAAATTTATTAACCGAATTTTGAATACCTACATATAGTGAAACATTAGTTTGCAAGTAGCCATTTTTATAGTGAACACTCGATAGCAATCAGTTCCACATGAAATACTGACTTAATAATTCGGGTTTAACATTTTCGAAAAAATCAAGGAAGTCATTTGTTTAAAATATCAATGCTAAAATATGCTGTCAGGTATACGAGTCAAAATCACTAATAGTAAATATGAAAAATTAAATTATACTTATCTGAATTTCCACAGTATTACAAAGCTATTTAAGTTATAGTATCGACCAAGGTTTCGTTATTTTGACATAAACCATTTTCGAGATTTGACAGATTTTTTATAAATGTAAATAATTTCATACCATAAACATTTAACCAATCATTATTAAACAATATGTACAACAATATTGTTCCTATCCTAAAAATAGCTTTCCTTATTATTATATAGGTATTTAGTCATATAACTTAAAAAGTTTAGTAATAGGATGAAAATTCAGATAACTATAATTTATCTATTCATATTTATTATGGGTAGTTTCTACAAAGTAAGAGTAGAAACAATTCATTTAATCACGAATAAAAATACACTCATGAGCTAAAGTATTTTGAATTTTCTTATTTCTAATTTTTTTATCGACAAAATATAATATTTAAGACTTATTTATGAGATTTTATGAAAAACTGAAAGTAAACTTCCAATCTTTTTTTTTATCTCAATAAGGGTACTCCCCTAAAAGCTACATTTGTAATAAAAGTACATATTTTCAAACCTACATTTACTGTTCGTACACTAAATAACGACCGTCTGGATAATACAAATAAATATGTCACAAAAGAGCACACACATTATTAGTTGATAGTCGAAGGTAAATTTTTTTGACCAGAGTATCGCCTCTCTCTCTACTTTGACGTAAAAATAATTGTGAAATTTTTGCAGGTCGTCCATAAATTTGTCTATATTTTTTTCAGTTGCTCCTTTTCGAGACATTTTGTAAAGAAAGACTTTTTGCCAGGGCAAATGTTTCGATTTTTCCATTTGTCTGACACCTACTTAATAAAAAGAAATAACGTGAGCAACCAGCGGTTCTCTGTAATTAACCCTTAGTTTCATTTCACTGATCACTTCATTAGTGGTCAGTACTAATAAAATTATTGAAAATAAAAAATTTGTTTTTTTAACTTATACCTGTTCATAATAATATAGGTTTCATTATTAAAAGGAATGTATTTATTCGTTGTAACTAACGACATTTATAAATAAACAGATCTACTCATTAGTATTAAACGCTAAAAATATGTAATACTTTTGTTCATAAGGTCGGTTAAACTCCAAACTTCATCGTATTTTGGATGTGAGGTATGTAAACAAACTAATTTGCATCGGAAACTTATTAAATAACTAAGCATCATACAAATACTCAGAAATGTACAGCTATTGTTATTGCAGATTACAAAAAACTATACTTCTAAAGAATATTATTTAGACAACTCGATTACATAATTATGCCTGATCAATACTTTTTGAACTCTAATAATAAGATTAAAAAGTAAGAAATATTTTCAAAAGCATAAATAATTATGATTCCATTATATTGGTCTCTATTGGTTTGCTCTTTTCATTCCGTACAACATTTATTAATTAATTTCGTGAATACCATATTTTGAAGATCTAACAGTAAGTGGTTTGCAGAATCAGTAAATGTTATGAAATTTCAAAGGTCCTTTCCTTCTTTATGTCTGCTAATTCATTTTACCTAAGAAACGGATCAATAGGAAGAAGCCCTAAATTTTCTTAGTAATGATCGGAAGTCAGGGCACACAAATAAAACCATCTCGGATTCTTTAGAGTTTACGTTAGTACCAGAGGCGGATCCAGCACTCAAAATAAATCACTGTAATTTCAAAAAAATAGAAATAAAGTGTATGCATTTATGAATTAATAAAAAAATATGAATAAATATATACATACAAATAAACGTGAATAATCCCATTATGAATGAGCTAATGACGAATATTATTAAACTAATTTAACTCGAATTCTTTAAGTCCTTTGTAGGATCCTGCACCATTACGCAAAATGAAATAAAAGATGTTCAATGTTGCCGTTCTGCGCTATAATAAAAAAGATAACTTTATAGCTTTCGAGATAAAATTTGTCGGAACAGTTTTCTTTATAATTGGTGATGTTTCTTTCATTTTCATTTTTCATTTTGTTAACGAATCCACTTGAAAGTAACTTTATGCCTGGGAGTCGTAAAGTCCGCAAAGTGAAACTGAAACTTCACTTAAGATGAAAGATAACAATTGATGAAAGAAACTAAGATGCTAACGGTGTTACTGTAATAATTTAAGGAAAAACTATGTATTCAAGATACGAGGGTTAGTCAGATAGTCGAAAAATCTGGAAAAAAATGATATGCAAAGGGATTGTTGAAGTATTCTACATTACGTTATACGCACTTTTACATTTGTTCAAATCACTTATTAAACCACTTATTCCAGTTGATGTGCTCAAAATGTATGTTTTGAATGCACCCACGACAAGAAAAACTTTGACCGCGTATTATATTTTTAATTGTAGGACACGTAAAAATCACTTGGTGCTAAATCAGGACTATAGGACGGGCGGGTCATTAATTCCACGTTTGTTCCGAGGATTCCTACTAACACACATAATTTTGTATTACTTTTAATAATTTAAAAATAATTAAATATGAAAAGATGACATTTTCGAAGACAAACAAAATGTCACAGTGAGTGATGAATTTGCAGTCAGACAAAAAATAAAAAAAAATATGTTGATAATTTAGATAAGTACAATTTATCCTTTCATATTTATTATGAATATTTTCCACAAAGTAAGAGCTAAAACAAGGAATTTAAAATAAATATGCTTGTTTGGAATTATACTATAGAAAAGCAATATTATGATAATTGAAACAATTAAATTTAAATCAAATATTTAATTTTTTAATAATCATATAACAGTCAAAAAATGTATCGAACATCTAGGGTAAGAATAACAAGAAAACTGAAAAGGATGTGATTGCTTAATGGAAAAATATTAATCTAGAAATGATACAGAAAATTTGTTGAAGAGACAGAAAGTTTCCGAATATATTTTTAATTAAATGTAAGTAGGCGAAGCAAATCTAATAATCGTATTCCATTAAATTCCAAATTACATAATTTGGTTACACCTAAACTCAACTCGTTTTGTGTGACATTAATTATCGCAAAACGAAATACCCGAAATTCCCCTAATTGAACCGTTTCGAGTGGTTACAGAATTTACTTATCTCGTGTAAAACAGTCGAGAGACATGCGAGGTATAACAGAAAGCTCGAACTATAAAGATCTAAGAATCCAATGTTTTACTGCGGGAGCAAGTAACACGGGTGAAGAATTTGTTTTTGGGCGCCAGGTGCTCTAAAATTTTAGGTCGTGTTTTATACTTTCGTTATATGTTTATAATCGTATTTTTTCATAACCAAACTACATTTTGAAAAAACCACTATTGTTAGATTGGAAAGTTGTTAAAAACAACGTCAAATATTTTTAATTTCTGTTAGTTTCTAGAAAATGCGTTAATATGAGTGAATCTGATATTGAAGATTGCGCAACGAAGGCAATTTCGTTACTAATTCTATAAAAATCATGAAAACGAACAAGTTTATAGACGTTTTAGCAAATGGTATGAGGGAAAGAAAGTCCAAAATCAAACGAATTAGAAAGTGTTACTGACTCATTTCGAGAGTCTATCTAAAAGTTATAAATCTTCAAGTAGTTGGATATATCCATAAAGAAAATGTGGATATTGGCACATATTTTCAATTGATTGAAGTTCTCGTAATAAAATCCGAAGGGTCTAAACACAAGAAGATTACCAAATGTAAAATACTATGCCGACTACTGCTTCAGAAGGTCATCAAAGTCAGTACTTTTGCAAACTCAAGAGCGGATCTATCAAGAGTGAAAAGACAAGAAGGCTAGAAAAGCAATACGGTAACTGAGGGATACATTGAAACCTCCGTAGAAAATAAAAAACGAATAGCTTCAAAAATTCTGGGAGACAAGAATTTGCAAATGGACCTCTTAAACACTGATGATAGTAGTAATTTTGAAATTATTGGCTCATCAACAGAACAGTGTTTGTCTGGAGTGAACTTGTTTAATTGCAAAAATGTTGTTATAATTGTATAAAAATGGTTGTTTAAATTTTATGAAAAAATTATTAAATTTTGGTTTTGATTTCATTAACCAACTCAGTTAGATAATAATTATTTCATATCAATTAAACGTTATGCCTTTATAATTAATATAGCCTCTAAAATTTAGTTAATTTTATATAAATTTGTTAATATATACATACATTTAATAAAATAAAAGTTTTAGACATAGAGGATCAGCTTAAAATTGGGACACAGCGAAGGCGGTTTAACATATTAAAAAAAAATTGTGAATTTGACTAAAACTTTTACCTTATCTGTATATGTGACAGTGACATCTATTTACATTACGATTCAATTGGATTTTAAGAATGAAAGAAACATATATCATAGAACAGCGATATAAACCCTATGACGGTATTTATATCTAGTTGATAGTTTTTATTACATCCCGAATTACAATATTTAATATTTTGTGTTATTTTATTTATCTTGGTTTTTGTTTTTCAAATATTTACTAACAATTCAAAAACTATCACTAATTGATACGTTACTTATAGAGAGTCTACTGCAATTTTATTTATTTTCCTAAATTATGTCAATGATGTCAAAATAACCGTAAAGTATCTTTCAGGCATATATGAATGTACATATAGTACACATATATCTTGTTGAATAATTATTTTATTAGCGAGTTACTATTTTATAAAAAGTGAAGTTATATGTTTAATAAAAACACCTTAAATTATAGCGACTAAAGGTAGTCTGAGACTAATAAAACATGACTTATAAGTGAGATATACTTTAATAGAGGAAGTTAGTCATTATTCAAAACTTCAACGTGCTCTTTTATACTCAAGCATCGCCATCATTCTAGGGTTTATATAAAAACACGGCCAAGACGAAATCAGTAGGTTGGTAGCTTACGAGACTAATTTTGATATAAACAAGTTTTATTTTTTGACATCTATCCATTACTCCAATGAATATAGACTGAGTGTTTTTCTGTTTTTAAAGAACATGATAAAAATTTTGTTGATCTGGAAATAAAAAATATTTAATAATTTCTAATTTCAAATTGAACAAAATTGTAATTGTTAACGTATTCGATCTGCCTAGGCTTTTAAGAATACAGATAGAAGTTTCGATAGACGAAATAATTTCTTCTGTCTGAATTTAAAACAGAAGATGGAGAAGGTGTACTAAAATGGGTTTTAGTTTGGATTTAAAGGGACTTCCGTGACTTAAGATAGGATATCTTATCGAAGACATCTAAGTTGAAGATATTTGATAGTTCAAGATGAAGATGAAAAAGTTGTTTAGACATGATGTCAATTGTATTTCTTGTATATTGAAAGAAAGAAATTACTACCCCTTACATGAAATCTGACCCTTTTACATATTTCGTAATTGTCAAACACCATATTCTATTGACAACACAGGAGCACTAATACCTTTGAAAGATTCGAAAAGCAATAGAAATACAACAACATCTAAATAATACCAACACAGAAGATGGGTATTATAATTCCCATATTTGAAATACAAGCATTCGTCCAGCTAGTCAGACTTCAAGCCCACTCCAAATTTCTTACTATCCAGTGACGACATCACCATATAAATTCTTTCCCACCTACTTTCCAAGTCATATGTGTTTCTCTGCTAGTTACGTTGAGTAGTTGAATGACTGTGCACATCTCACCTCTTGAAGAAGCCGCTTTATGATAGACGGCGAAACGTTAACTATTAATTCAATAATTATGTGGTCGTCCGTAAGCAATCATCTTCATACATTATTATACTATATTAAAATAGATTGTAGATTCCTATGTAGTTTGCCTAGTTGTATACTTTGCGTATTATACTAGAAATTTAATAATATTATAGTATTATTTAAGGGAACAGACCAAAACACGGACGAAACCAATTTATATGTGAATTAAATATTGTAGGATCCTCTACTCGTAAAGGGCAGGCACACCACGAAGTTGATGCATGTTGCAAAAACCCAGCCCCATATTAAATAATGTAATACCTGAAACTTTTCCTTTACATCAATATTTTTTTGGATCGTTGATTTTAAATTAAATAAAACACATAGCACCCATTTATAAACAAACTAACGTATTAAAATAGTCAAAAATAACTAATATTTAACAAATACACAACCTCAAAAATCAAACATAAACAAATAAAAATCTTCGTGGCGTGACGTGACCATTATTAAGCGACAAAAACAAACAAGACACAATTTGGATTCTGCTCATGTAACAGTTGCAACTTCATGTAAGCCCTTTGGTAATGAAATGGATCTTCTACTATATACATACTATATAATAAAGTAATAAATCAATATGAATAATAGTGACACTACTTTGCTTACGCTTATGGATACTTCACTAGGTAACCTCCTCCTCCCTTCTATACTAATATGGCTTTTATTAAATACATATTTTCAAGCGAGTTATTCGTCAATGTACCTGTAATTGTATTATTTTGATAATAATCGGTACATATAAAAATATAAAATAACAACATTGTGTATATTTTACAAAGGTGCTTAATTATAGAAAAATATTAACAATTTTTTTATATATTTCTAATCCTCTTGACTGATTATTTTTAAGTGTTAAGTAATATATTTTCTAAAGAAATTGACAACAGAAAATATTTATACGAATTTTCTCTTGGCCGTAACCTTACTATTTATAAACCCTGCTTGTGTTACTCCAAAGGAGATCCTCCTACAAGATTTGTACTCCCAGCCCCTTATCTACCCTCTCTGATCCCTTAGTTTAACTCACTGCTCTTTTTTTTAGGTCAAGATGAAACAGAATCATTTTTCATCTTACTACTCATAGGCCTAATGACATGCTAATATTTATTTTTGCCCATTGATTTATGCTCGGATTTAAGTTACGGTTTAGAAATTTGATTTTTCTTGATTCGTGCCTTTTAGACTTGCTTATATAAAATTGTTATATGAAATTTAATTATGATCAAGAAACTCCAAGGCAATTGAAGCAACATTCTGAAATAGTAAATCTCATTATTGGTCAGAAAAATAATACAAGTCACCAAAAATTTACACGAGCATGGGTAATTCCGTTTCGATTTGTTTTTTCTTTGTTGCGGTTGTGATTATAAATAACTATCATGCATTTGTGGTGACAGACTATTCACAACATGAAACTTTGTATTTAAAATGTGGGATTTGAGCGAGCTGTGATTGTTGAAGATTATATATTTTATTATCACATACTGCTATAAGTAATGTTGATACCCACCAATAACACTTTGAATTGAATAAATAGGAATAGTTTTTTTCAGCAAAAGTGGATTTTAAAAACCCCTTGTTTTAAATACAGTTATTTTAAACAAATTACCTAAAATAACATACGAATCATCTTGGTACAGTCTGTAAATTCTCCAAACAATTTCATGTATGCAGATAATGTTAGTTATGTACCCAAAACAACTGTATTTCAACAAAATTTGAGCAATCACATAATTGACGAATATGATGTGATCACCTTTAACGTTTCTCAATTGGCTTTCACAACATCGTCACAATATATCTCCAATCAATAGAATATTAAGCCACGCAAACTTCGCTCTCAAACCTAGTTCTTCCTCATCAAACACGCTAGAGTAGAAATGGTTTCCCAATTTCAAGTTTATAAAATTAACAACACTTCTGTAACTAAAATGTAATTTATTTTTAAGTTGTCATTCGTGAAAAAGTGAAAATTTCTTCAATTGAAACCGCAATCTAAGTAGGAAACACTTCTAAAGTTCTATTGCTAATTATGTAGATATTTATATTTTTTTTCATTTTCAATAAATTTAATAAAAAAATAATCAGTTTACTATATTATTTATTGTACAGCTGGAAAATAGTTCACAAATTATTTAAGTTTAAAGTGTTCTGATCTTCGATTACAGTGCGATTAGTTGTGGCATGGTTAATACGGGTTTCATATCGAAAAACACACTAGAGACTCACAAATAAAATAAAAAATATTTGCTGCAATTGCAATAAGATGTCGTAGACATTTCAGATGAAATTTGGCACCATATATTCCAGTTATTTATACTTTTGTAAGAAAATTGGATCAGCAAAAGCTAATAGATACTATGTTCCCGTAGGATAAGCGTTGATGAAACCTCCAAAATGCCAGTTTGCAAAACATTCACAAATAAATATGTAATTATCCTTAAATTAATAACTGCTTCAGTTAACAGCTTGAAAAATGCAGTTGATTCAAGAACTAAAATCAAACGATCACCTGTTACATCTTACAGTTGTTAATTTTGCTTTAGAAAGAATGCAAGAAAATTAGGATTTTGTATAAATAATATTTAGCAACGAAGCTCATTTCGAGAATGAGGATACGTATTCTAATAGAATTGGGGTAAGAATAATCCAAGAAAAGTACTGGAGAAATAAAAAATGAAACTAGTAAGGCGGTTACTATAAATGGAGCTCGATACTGAACAATTATAACCGATTATTTCTGAAATGTATTAGGAAGCGTGGGAGTCTAGAACATGTGGATTCTACAGAATGGTACTATTTAAAACAAGCAGAGGAACTGGTTCACTGATTAGTTAATTTTTTATTATGCCTGCAACATTTATACGTCAAAATGAAATAATAAAATTAAAGCATTTACCCTATTTTATGTATTTTATTATTAAATTAAATAGGAAGGTTACATTTCGGCACCTTTTAGGTTTTCCATGCCAAATGCTTTTACTTTTTTATGCTGAACTGGACATAGAAACTCCTAACAATAATAAAAAGAATCATATATGTTGGAACACTTGTTATGGCTTAACAAATTTTAATAATGCTTCCGAAGGACCGTGTCATTTTGGAGATATTTCTCAACGTGCCATGTAACTCAATTACTCAACGTTACAAAAGTTCATTTGCAATTTAGTATTTAATGTGAGCTCATCTGAATCGTCTCCGTCAAATTTCACTTCCAATTTTCAACGTCAATTCCTCATATTTTGTAAACTCTTCTTGGCTCGAAAATACCAGATATTCTTGATATTTACGAGAATATTTAGGAAACTGTCATAGATATCAGTGGATAGGTTATCCTGCTTTTCTGGGGCTTGTTCTATACATTCGTGAATCCTTATAGTCAGTGAGTAACCGAACAGTTACATAAATGTTAAATATATAGAAATTTATACTGACGCCATGAATTCCAACGAAAGGAGTAGAAGCACCAATAGTAAATTATGAAGCAATACTTGCTCATTACCTATTAAATCTAGTGTACACACTCTTGAAGCATATATCGAGCAACATAATAAAAATATAACCATTCTAACCGGTTGTCTTAGTTCGCTGTAATCAATATTAGAAAAATCCAATTGTCTAGAAAATGTTTGAAGCTTTACGAGGATTTTTCGATAATTTTCTCTTTAATTTTATGACTAAGTTGTTGCAGTGTATCGGTATAATACTCACCATTTTTTATTTTTCCCTGTTCTAAGTAGCCAACCAAAATAATTCCTTGAGAATCCCAAAACATATAATCTTTTTGGGTAATTTCAACGATGTACCACACTTTATGTATATTATGTTTAATGAAGGATCTACAGCCACCTGAAAAACACATTTTTTTTTAATTCAGATGTCTGTAGCAGCCAAACCGTTGAAAATCAATAAAAACGGCTTACATGTATGTTTTTGATCACTCTTTATCAAATGCTTTTTAAATACCATAGCATAGAACTTGAAAAGTTAGGATTAGAACATGTAAACCGTTTTTATTGATTTTCAAAAGTTTGGCGGCTACATACATGTAAATTCAAAAAATTTGATGTTTAGGTGGCTGTAGATCCTTTATTAAATATAATAGACATCAAGTATGGTACATCGTTGAAATCGGCCCAGCAAAAAGTTTATAAAAATGTAAAAACATAGGGGGTATTCCATATAAAAAACATAACTTTGATACATATTTTTTTTGTGGCAACCTGTATAAGTGGAACTAATTTTAAAATATTTCTTTTTAAATAGTCACAAAAAAGTATTGTTACAAAATTTGCATAAAAGGCACTGTTCTGAAGTTATGGACCATCGCGTCTATGGTGACTCACCCTGTATAAAACTATAAGAGACCTTCGAATTCGGCAAAATCAAATAAAAATTGTATATCTACAACTGTAAAAATTTGACATAATTTCATTAACATCGCAAGTACCAGAGTGTCTTAAAAAAATGTTGAAAATGGCGTTTTTTAAACTTATTATTATTATTATTATATTTTTTCAAAGTTAGTTTTTCTTTAGCAGTAATTATAAAAAAAATATTGTTGAACTATAGTCTAATTTTTAAAGTATTCTTCACAAATGGTTCCGATTTAAGAATAAAATTATATTGCTACTACAAAACCATAAAAACTTTCCCATTTTGGAGGTATCCTGTACTTGCCATTTGTCTTTTATACCATTCTAAATAGGAAACGTTTATATCGTTTAAAAGACATCGTAACCAAAAATCAATTTGAAACAATATTTTTTTAATTTCAGAACTTGAAAAACCTCATCAAGTTCAAGCTAGTTTTATCAAATAGTAAAAAATGGATAAGTTCTAAGTGTGCAAGACACTTCTTATGGGATGAATTAAATACCATAAATCTGATACTCTAGTAAATTTAAAGCATATTCTCTGCCTAAAGTGTGTTGTCACTAGTTTGTATTGTCTACTAGATTTAGAATCATTGATGTCACCCCACATAATGCTCTTTGAACTATTAAACGACAGATGGTAATGAAGAAAATCATAGGAATAAACATCAACGGACCGCGTAATGTGGGACTGCAGTGGCAATAAAAATCAAAATTTAACTTAGCAATATTTATCTATTTTATTACAGTGTCTCGACAAAATGAATGATGAATGAAATATAGTTCTTACATAGACATGTGATTTATAAAGAAAGAAAAGATAAATATAAGAATATAAAATTATTAAAATAGGGAAAACTTGATTAGTTGCCGTCAGAATATTAATTTTATAGTAGGTTTATAATTAAGACATAATTATAAAAAATAATTTTTTATAATAAGATTTATACCATATTTAGTTAGGTAGGGTTTGCCTAATTTGTTTTTCATATTAAAAATAAGTAAATATTATTTTTTATAACTAAATTTACTACAAAATTTATATCCTGAAATCGAATCGTCTACGGGGAATTCTGATAGATCCTTTCATAATAAAATATTTTATATTCGATGTTTTAAACATAAGTTTTTTATTGTTTTCTTTTTATAGTATTTGAAAGGTGATATAAATAAATTACCTTAAAAAAAGGATCTCTTTTGATTGCGCCGAACACTAAAAAAACGATTTAATAAATGTACCCGAAGAATTTTTGAATGTCTCGGCCTCTAATCAAAACTGCATATTTTCATCATAACTTATCATCTAATTCCCTTTGGTATGTGAAGCTATTTCCTCCTCTTTACACCAAGTGTCACGAAATTTGCATAGTCATTTTAATATTGTGATATAAAGTTTCCTATTTTCAATTCTTACAGGATGATAAGGTTGTTTTGGATGGTCCTAACCTGAAATGACGGGGGACCGGATACTTGAAATTTATTGTTTTTGTATGCAGAAAAGATCACTTATTCACAAAAAAATTCCATTATGAGAATGAAAGGAATTTGAATATATATTTCAGGAAGGACAAGGAGGTTACATAAGGATGATTTAAAGTTTAAGGAGATGATGATTGTTGCGTTACAAATCCAGGGTATGGAATTAAAATATTTTTTTGTAGGAACATGTGACATATCTAAGTTTTGTTTTTTAAATTAAATAAGTGTTACATTTTTAATTTTTACGCAAAAAAATAATGGAAAAATTTATAAAGTTTTCTAAACTTAGCTCTGGTAGATTTTTAAACATTTAAATAAATTGGTTTCAGATCAGTTCACCTAATCGAGCCCCTTAAAGCGACTAATTGCCGTGTATATGGATATTATTTAATACACATAGTTCAAATGTTCCTGATTATTTATTATTAATAATAACATAATGTTGTTGTATGTAAAAAGTTGATTCTAGTTGCTGTATAAGGCAGAATAACAACAACATTTTGTACCATGTACCTAATGGAGTCAACATCATTTTCTCAATTGTGGCCAATTAAAAAAATCTATTAAAATTTAATCGTCTTGAAGAAATTTAAATTAAGTCGATATTAGACCACCCTTAGCCAATCATTTTTAGATAAGCTAATTTATTTCAAACCGATATAAAATGAGCTATAGAATTTGCCGTTTCATTAGCGAAGAGAGTTTGTGTACACCCTGTATAAAAAACAGCGTCACGTCTTTCGACCAGTATTGTGTAATATCCAAACAATTTTGTAGAAAATTCATCATATTAAATCTTCTTTATCTCTTTCCTTCCACCATCATATTTTTGTTCAGCCCCTAAATATTTTTTGTGAAGATAAATAAAATCAATAGATCATCCATCAATTGATAAAATTACGGAATATAGGTTGAGAAGACACCTTGAGATAAACTAGCAAGTTGTATAGGGTTTCAAAGAAAGTGTAGGTATAGATCCATCAATTTCTGATAAAAATGTGCTTAAAGTCAAGAACCGAATATGAATATAACGGAATTCACTCAAAAATCTTAATTGATATTCAAATAATAAATAGGCGAAGTTATACCGTGCATTACGAAAATATGTCAGTAATAGTTGTTTTTGGATAATTTTTATTTACACTGAACCTCATGACTAACTGGCCAGTCAATCTGATAATATATAAAGGGTGTTCAACTTATACTCCGAAGTTTAATATCTCCGTTATCTTGGGAAATAGGAAAGAAATAAAAGTTATAGATAGAGTTAAGCTTCACATTTTAAAATTATATAATTATATAACTTTTATTTAAAACATTCTTTCCTTTCTTAAAATAACGGAGATATCAAACTTCGGAGTGTAAGTTGATCACCCTGTATATTAAATCTGGGATATTCACAAATATTTAAACTACATCCACGCCTACGCCAGGATTCGAATCAGGAACATCGAGACCGAATGCGCCAGGAAAAAATGTTTATATTATCAATGAGCTTATTTGAGATGTATGTCATCCACAATTTGATTCATATATTTTGTAAATATGTATAAAAGTGTTTTACAACCTTTTAAATTGTGGAGACCAAAACTATTGTTATGATGACACATAAACAATGTTCTTGAATTTACCTTGTTAATTTTTCTATCTAATGGTATATTAGGAAAAGTAAATTATTTTGCTTTACTGTACCCTCGAGTAATATATAGCGGTACGTTTTATTGAAATAGTGCGGGAGAAGATTTACTAACCATTAACCCAATTCCTACCCTAAAATGTAAATTAGACCTCGTTTCCGATTTCATGATCCAGATTCGGTGTCATCAATCATTTTAAATGCCAATTTTACTAAACAAAATGAGAGATAGAATTAAAAACTCTTCAGCTGTAGAAAAGTTAGGATAAAACAGAAGATCAAATAAATTTGTTTTAGCTACTAATAATTTGAAATATTAATAGCGATATAATTCCTTTGGCAATACAACTACAGAGCGTATTTTAATTTATTTTTTCAAGCTATTGTAGTGAAGATAAATAAGTAAAATTAGGAATGAGGTACAGGTATACTGGAATTAATTTTTTAAGCCCTATGAACATTTGAATAATTTTATTGATTCCCATTTTTTATGATAGTATTTGAAAGTTTCCTGACCTTTTCGTGAATTACTAAGGTGAAGCTTATCAAGATAAAGTCCATAATAACAGCTCTAAGAATTATATTAAAAAACATGTGAACTGGACGAAGGAAATATTTATAGACTATTTCATTTCATATTATCCAGAGGAAAAACACAGATCGGGTGAATCAAAGAAATTACAATTTTGTTATGTAATCAAAAAAACACCCATATATAGGATTTTTAGTACAAATACCGTTGCACGTCAGGAGTGACGTACCTCTTTCGTCATAGTACTGCCAACTAATTAAAATTTCCCTAACTAAGATAAATCATACGAAACATCACGAAAATTCACGAGGACTCATGAACGTAGTCACAGTACTAAAAAACCGAAAAAGTAATCGTAATTATTTTGATAATTTTAGAATTATTTCAATTATATTGGCTTATATACGTCTTATTCTTTATAATATAAAGTTTATAAATCATTATTATATGTTTAGTACTCAAAAAAACCATAATTTACATTAAATAATTTTGAAATTTTCTACGCCCATGAGACTCGTATTTATGATGAAGAAATGACATTGTAGCGATTGGCATGCCTTGATGCGACGTTGTCGAGTATTTAGATTGAAATATTTCAACGATTTCTGACGTCCGGCCGTCAACCAGTTGTGTGTTTCAAGTGATTCAGATTTGAATTAGGAGAAAGGATTTACCTTTTGTAGGAATTCGAATATTGTAGTTGAATTGTTTCTTATAAGAAAAATATATATTTTTTTAAACAAAACATTGTCTTATTTTAATAACAATAAATAGTTTGCTATCTTTTTTATATGTCTCTATTTTATTTATTTAATAAAAATATAGTACAAATAAACAACATAATATAACGATTTTTATAACAGATTATTGAATATTAAAAGTAGATAATACAGCAAGAAGAAGAAGAATATCACAGTTGTAGATTGCTAATGAATCAACTGAGAAAAACATTTTTCAAATGTACTTAAAAACTGGCAGGATGAAGTGTCTTGAGTGTGAGGATCATATATTGTTCATATACGCTTCAATAAATTAATTTTTCATAATATTAAAGCTAAACAACATAACCTAACCTTACATTTTTGAAACTTCCTACATTCCTCGACAATTTAGACAAGCCGACAACACTGCAGGGTTGTGATCTCATAATTGATATATGACGTGCAACGGGATTTGTATTAAAAATCCTATATCAAAATATACAGAAACTTTCTCTTCAGACAACGCAAATATTTAAGTAGTTAGGTCCAGGAGTAGCAACCTCTGGACTAGCTTGTGTTGTTACTGTTTGAAATATAGCACCTACTTCTTACACCACAGTATAATATTGGACGATATCGATGTGTGAATAATAATTCACCCTCAATGGCCTAGGGTTTTATAATATATTGCTGGTCAAAACAGAGAAAATTGAAGTGAAGAAAAATGAATTTATAATTGACACGATGGTCTAAAAAGGTGAAGTGATATCTGATCTAGGAAAGCCTGAAGGGAGCATCAATTTCTTAAAAACCTCTATAGCCTATATGGGAGGACCTAGCGAATAACAGAAAAGTAAGAAACAAATCACAAGAACAACAAAAAATAAAAAAAATCACAGAAAAGCGGTGGTTATAGACCAAGACACCGGGGCTATCTGTAAGCTGGTACCGGAGAAGACGAACAAGATATTGACAACGAAACAACGACAACAATATAATAGAGATGAATCAAAGAGAAAATTATTGAGCACTATCACCGCATAGAATCAGACAAATGCTTTACTCCACCAGGTTTTAAAGTCATACGACATTATAGGACTAAGGAATGACGAGGACGGAGGATATTTAGGATAATTATTACTTACTCTATCAGAGTGGTAACCGCTCCAGACGAGCTTAGGTTAAAAGTGTGTGTAATGGTTTATTACTGAAATTAAATTCAACTCCATTTCCATCCCGTGTAGCGCATTCATTTATCTTCATTCATAAACGTATAGTAAATGGCGAATAAAAGTCAAAACCAAATCGATACAAGTCACATTTACAACTCGACACGACAACTGTCCACCTTTAACAACGAATAACGTACCAATACCTATCAAAACCGAAACAAAGTACCTTGGGCTACATCTAGATCGACGACTGACATGGAATAAACACATTCAGACCAAACGAAGACAGTTGGACCTCAAATTTCGACAAATGTACTGGCTGCTCGGCCGTAAATCAAAACTCTCGTTAAACAACAAGCTGTTATTATATAAGGCAATTCTAAAACCTATATGGATCTACGGAATGCAGCTATGGGGATGTGCCAAACCAACAAAAATTAAAATAATAAACTAGCAACTACATATAAGGACCAAGGACCGAACCATAAACTACGACAACCTGTTAATTGAACAACTATATACAAAGGGCCTGATGTGAGAAGACTACAGAAAACATGGACAGAAGACTGAATCCATTAGCCCACCACCAAAGAAATAATCGATAAGGAGAAACGCCACTTCCAAGTCTACACACTCAACACATGTACAAAAAAAAATTTATAAACGAGTTCTTGTCATAAATTTCATAAGTCAGATTGAAGTTATATTTACCAACATATAGTACTTATCATCTATAGTGATCAGCTCATGTTAACCGCATGCTAGCCTCGTTATTATTGCAAATTCTCTAAACACTATTGGGCTAGCGAACGAGAGATAAAACGTGCTTCCGTTCATATTATCCGTATTTGAAATGAGAATGGTTCCATATGGTAAGATAAATTGTACGTATCTGAATTTCTACAGTCTTTCAAACCGTTTTAAAATCTATTCAAATCGATCCAGATTTCGGTGTCCAAAACAAACCATTTTCAAAATCTAATTTGAGTAGAATGTGGAAATTTGGATAAGTATAATTTATCTATTCATATTTATTATGAATAGTTTGCACAAACTAAGAATTGAAATAATTAATTTAATTTGAGAATAGATATTACACATTATTATTAACAAATATGCAAAAAATTATTAATTCTACCAATTACTAGTCTTTCATTTACCAAATAAGCCACTTGAAAACCTTTTCGATGAAACATCTCAATTCTCACAAATCAATTGAAATATTTTCATATTAGAATTCATCATGAAACAGAAAAAAAGGTTGAACTTTCGAAAAGGTGTTTAATAGTTATATTTTAACTCCTTCTTTTGTATTTTATCAAAAAGATACCAAAATATAGTTTTAATCTTTTTTTATTGAGTGTCTGCTTCGCCTACCAGGACTATTAGACTCGTGATCTGTGTAGCCTTTGTTACTATTTCCTGACACCACTTTAGGTACAGCAGTGTTAATGTAAAGACAACAGTGAATGCTAGAGTGAGTTCAGCTTAAGGGCAATCAAGGTAATCAAATTAGAAAAATTCTGGCACCTGCCAGGATTCGAACCAGTGACCTCTAAAACAGCAGCCCAAAGCTCTATCACTGAACTACCCACTCCCTTTAAAAATTAATATATATTATAAATTATTATTAAGATTAAAAATAATCCTAGAAACAAGGGATTGGCGAATAACACTAACAGATTCAAATTATTAGTGAATAACTAATCTCTTAGATATAAATTTCCGAGGTTTGATATGCATTTCTTTAGAATATTAGAATATAAAACCGATGGTGTACCAATGACCCTTTTCTCACATAGTCCACATTTTAATGTTGGCTTGTAAATAAAGAAAATTTATGGACAGATAGTTAGAGATGTGGTTGCATTAGTCAATAAAAATTTAATCATTTAAAGTGGTTTAAATTACACCAAAAAGAACGTTGTCTTTTTAGAAGTTTAACACAATAAATGGGGAGAGGATAGAGTTTTTATTTATATGAGGTGTTTGAGAAAGTGGACACTACAATTTTTAGGATAAATTACGACAATTGTACAAGTTTTGCTTGCTTTGGTTTAGGCCTAAATGTAACAGAACAGTTCGTTTTGGCATAATACTAATTTTCTTGTTACGTTTAATGAAATTAAAATATTTATGTAGTGTTTCTTGTCATAATATTTTAGGTTTTTTTGGTATTAATAAATTACTACTACCATATGGATGCTATGTGGGTGGATTTTTATATATTATTCACTTTCATAATAGTTATTTATCCATTATTAAATAGATGCAGGTAAAAATCTTTAAAAGTAATAATTTATTTTCAGATCTCTAACCGTAGCAATATTGTAATGTTTTTAGAAATTATTACATTTAATACTTTCATTTTGTTATAATGTATTTAACTTGATCTAGTTTTGGTTAAATTCGTTGTTAACTAAAAGATTTTATTCAAACATATGATTTTGACTATTACATTTTATTGCTTTGAACAAAAAAATCAATATTATCTATTCCATTAATTCTGGATAATTTTGGTCAATACTGTAACAGAGTTTGTGTAATTTGAGGACTGAAGGACTCTATCGTATCCCTTCAAACACAACACAAATACACCACCACTATAGTTCAATCCAAAATCCAATTCAAGCAGAGACTTTTATTTTATCGAAACGGTACTTTAACACGCAATGATGATAAACTAACCTAAATGGTTTTCGTTTAATTTTAACTCACAAAAAGAGTGAATAGTAGAAACAATATGCCAGAATGAAGTAGAATATTTTATTTTAAAATGTATAAATATGAGGAGAAAAAATGTTGATTAAAACTATAATAAACTTAAATTTAAAACTTTGTAATTAAATTAACATAAATTAACATAGAAACATATTTTTAAACACTCTGCGCAATTTCAATAAATAGCAATTACATTTATCTTCATTTAACTAGTTATGTCAATTTATTTAGTACATAATAACATCAAATCAAAGGCTAATGAGAATTTAGTCGTTTATTTTTCTTGTTTGATGTAATGGTCTACATAGTAAATGAGGTTAAATGAAATTCACAAAAACAAATGGCATCCAATATGGTAAACATCATCATAATTGTACTACTTACTAAAGTTTTAATCAGATATTAGCGTTAACGTAACGTCGAATTAAACAACGTTTTACCACTAGTAACTACAGAATAATATAAAGCTCAACGATTTTGTGAATTACAATCTTCTAATGAAGGAACTTTATTCTTACGGAATTAATCCAATATTTATCTGTGGTACACAATTTATACTTAAACCCGTCCAGAGCACTTTCTTGTAACTTGACACTCTTACTTTACATTATTCTAATATAGTTAGAATTGGATAAAGTGAAGACCTAACTTAAGTTATTATCATTTTTTATCTGAACACGTACATATATGTTATGGCTAAACCAATAATAAACGGAAATCTTAGGTTTCACCGATTAAAGTTGGGGCTAACCGGTTTTACAATGTGTATACATCTGTGTGGTTTGTTTCTCCTTCTGTTTTCATTTTTCTATTAGACCATATATTTTCCAAGATGACTCTAGTATCCTCTCACTTTATGAATGTTCATTACAACGACAGCGATGCAAGAGTGACGTTACACTCCGTTCAGTTTATATATGGTCTTATGGCAAACTAATGAGTAGCCAATGCATTAAGTCCTAAGTGACGCGCAACCATTGAGACTCTAGATATATTTGAGTTTGGTCACATTTCCTGTTGTTAAGAGACTGAGATTCCTTCGAGGTATTTTAGGTAAAGGACGGTTGAAGAATAATAGAATGTTTAATTTTCATATTTTTATAATGAAAAAAAAGGACTTAAAAAACAATAAAAACAATATTGTAGTCTAGACCTCAAAAAAATATATAACGATAACACTGAAAAAAGCAGCTTAATTTTCAAATTTCTAAGATATGTCTTATCCAAGCCAACTATTCAGACACATGAAACACCTTATAGATTCGGCATTTTATCTGTTGGTGACGGTTTAGGATGTCCTTGACAAATATCTCTCTACAGTTGCAGAAGTTCCAGGAGGAATAGATAATTAGTCCTTTATCATTTTGGATAAATTTCAAATTTGGGAAAACGTTTTGGAATGTCACCAACAGTCAAGTATATTTGGAAGCTTTCAAATCTCGCTTTCTTAACCTTGTACCGCCAAGATTCAGTATTACTCTTAATTTGTGATTTTTTAAATGTGCTCAAATTCATCATTGTTGATATGCTTTCAGTGTTGGTGGAAGTATTGAGTTCAGTTTTTTGAATTGTTATGTAGGAGTTCGAGAAGAAGCTTGAAAACCAATCCAAGCCTGCATTCGCCAAGGTTTTATGTCGCAAGTCAACTTACTTGACTTGGTGAATATCTACATATTCGGCATTTACTTATCTTAAGGTATTGTTTTATACAGCAGCATCGTTCTAATAATGCTGGGTCACTTGACCCCTTCGACTGGTCCTTGTAGTCTATGTGGCATATTATTAAAAGAGTCTAAGGCTAGGAATTATTGAAAATTGGAGAATTACTGTCACATACTAGAAAAACTATTGTATGTAATTCTGAAGTAAAAGTTTACGCAGTGGATTAGACACTACTTGCATAAATTCAATTCTCCGGCAAATGAATGTCCTGACTGGCTGAATCCTGTCTCATCAAAATATTTAAGACTGAAAATAGTCGCAGCGCGGAAAAACTACAGCCACCTGGCAACATTCAGTCTCATCCCGTTGAGCTAAACGAGGGTGAGTTGAAATACGGCTGCGCTTGCGCAGCAGCCCTCTGTTGTGCGCGCCCCAAAGTCACTATACCGCAGCGAAATCAACCCCACTTGAAAACTAACTGTTGAACAGGCGGCACACATATCGCGGAGTTCGTGCGTGATATTCAGCTATGCGGGCCACAGGCCACAAAACCGGACTTTGATTTTTTTTGTCGATGGTTATCGCGCGACTCCGAAACCATGTTAACACGGTGTTTTTTATTTAATTACTGTTTTCAAAGTGTAGCGTGAGATTATCATCTGGTTGGCGCTCCTCGGGTGACGTTTAAGTGATTTCTTGACATTTGGAGGTGGACGTTTTACTAAGGTAAGCGATGACGACCCATCTTGTGTGAGGAAATCGCTCTTGACGTCCACCCCCTTAATAAATCTAAGTGTCCAGGTTTATGTCTCAGTTCGACGTTAAACAACAGGAATATCATTCACAAGGACTAATTTAAAGGAATAAAATTGTAACACCAAATCATATGTTAATAATTGTCATATTGAAAATTACTGAAGTCCACTACTTTGTGCCAGAAGTATATTGGACTAAATAATTGGAGATAAAAACAAAAAGCACAATTCTCTTAACTAATAAATCTAGTCTTTGGAATTATTCAGATTCGTACTCATCCGAAATAATTTGTAATTATTAAATTAGCCTAAAATGTACGTTAATATATAGTTAAATACATACATGCATCTATCTAACTCATACCTTCTAAAGCAATCTTTTGTGTTGTTGGAATCAACTTAAAATGAGCGTAACTAAATATTATCACATGATTACTCGGACAATATAGAACGGTCTCCAATATTCCATATTCTCAAAGTAGAGAATTGCCAAAAAATTGGAAGTATAAGAAAATAATAACCAATCAACATTTAAAAAATTACTTTTGCCAACAAACCTATCTATTAGTTTTATAGAAATTACCAAAATAAAATAATCATTCATTGGAGACGTCAGTATTCAAGCAAATTTAGTACCAAAGATATTAAGTATTAAAAAATTCTTATGTTTTCAGAAATATAGGGAAAATATTTTAACAAATATTTTTAATTCTGAAAATTTCACGAAAAATTACTTTATAGTATAAACCAACAAATACAATTTACTGATAAATGGATATAAAAATTTACAATGAAACAAGATTTAATAACATATGAGTCTGGATAACGCAGAATACTTCAACATTCCAGGACTATCGTAACAACTATTTGGAATATTTTTATACTATAAAATGTTATTGCAGAAGAAATTCACTATATTTCTCCAAAAACAATGTCTGTCATCTTGGTTTAGTGTTCTACACAAATATATTCTAAGTTTGATGCTTAGTACATTACCAGTGAAAAAAACAAAGGTTTCAAAATGTTGTTTCTCAAACAAACATGTATGTTTAAGCAGACATACGATATAACACCCAAAGATATTTTTACCTTAAAAACGAAATATTTAGATCAAGGAATTGTTGCTTAGTGAGGCCACATTTAATTTATTATAATTTGAATGGTATAAGTCCAATCGTATAATAAGACTACCGAAACTACCAAAATCACTATTTACATATAAGAAGAAAAGCTGTAGATTAGTTGGTATTGTTATATTTCCATACGCTAAACTAATCACAATATGTAATCATTTCTGGCTTTCCGTTGTTAATCAAAAAAGTAACTGATCATATATGTTCCTTACAATAATATGAGCTGAGTAAGATGAAAAAAAGGTATTTAAATTTTAACTCGAATTATTTGTTTACATTTATATTTCTCTAATTGAAATGTAACAAAAATCTTCGTTAACATTTCGGTAATAATATAACAACATAACGAACAAAATTTTAGTTGTAAAAACAGATGTAAAACAGTGAAATCTCTGGTTTTAAACAATAAAAATTATCATTTACCGTTAATTTTTAGATTTACTTGACAAAATGCAATTTTTCATTGATATTTCCCATTTATTTCCTACAAGTGACACAATTTACCATTAAGTTTAGGCAGAAGTAAGAAATATATTTCAGTTGGAATATATACATTTTTTCATCTGAGAATTCATCCACCACTTTTTCATTTCGAGTTATTAACAAAAAAAAAATAGAAAATCAAGTACAAATATTTGAATAATCATAAGGTTCAAGCTACAATAATATTACACTTTATTTGTTTGCTAATCAAAAACCCTTTTTAATTAGAAGTTCCTTTAAATCCGGAATATTTCTATTTCTTCCTTCGTTATCAAAATCGTAAGTGTAACATCCCAGTATTTAATCCAAATCTTAAAAAGCAGATGAAATTTTGACAGATACCAATAATGCCGGCTATAAAAATCGATACATCCATTAATCACTGATTTTCAAAAACTTTTTATTTTAATTTTATGTTCAAAATTTCGAAATTTAAATTAATTTTTACTAATAGATTTGGGCTGCGTTTTTATTCATTTATGCTGTAGATTTTAACAATTTGCAAATTTTAAATATTAAAGAATTTTTGGGAGAATACCATAAGATGAGGTATTTTAAAAATAATAAAAAACCTCTTATAAACAATTCTCGACAGGTGCTGATTACCCTTCTAAGATACACCTTCCTGATATTGTCAAATCAGTGTTAGGATTTCCTGCTCGGCAAATTTGCAGGTGCGGACTGTCATTATATATTTCGAGCGTTTCAAATTAAATGAGGCCGTCAAGTCGAGGAGTGAGTTGATTAAAGAGAAATGTTATGTTATTAGTCGACACGAAAAGTGTCGGGTTCAAATTAGATTTCCAAATTCTGAATTTGAAGAAAATGGGACTTAAATCAATTTATTGAAGGAAAATATTGACAAATTAATACCACATAGCAAGAATTCTTTAAAAATACCTATTCAATAAGTTATATCAAAATATGGTGTTTCTAAACTGTTTTTTGGGGAAACTGAAAAAAAAAGAATGTTAACGTAATCCTTCAGAAATGAATTGTTGTTCAATACTGAAATGAACCTATTCTAAAATCAGATTTTGAACGATTTTTGACGATTATTATATGTGTGTAATTTAGCTTAATTTTATTATAATCAGTACTATTGGAAATATGTAAGTACATATTTTTTATAAATATTTTTACAGCCAACCTGTTCTCTTCGTATACTTTTTATGTGTGAGGTTAATTCATTAAACTAAAAAAATATTTTTAAGATAATTGTTAACCAATGTACGAACCACAAATAATAAAAATAATATTTTTTTTGCTTTGTTTCCAGTTACTTCTTCTAAAATAAAAGTATGTACAAAATAACAAATTGTTTTCCTACCATTTTTCAATTTTTTTACCAGTATCTAGCCTTTCTTAATGCAGAGTATTAAAAAATGGTAACTAAAAGTGTATTAAAAATATTAAAAATTTGGCTTCTAAAAACGTTTGCCAACTATTTTTTGTCGTTATCGTTTAAAAAAAGAGTTAAAGTTAACTATAAAGCTTAGAAATATTTTTACTATCTAAGTTAATATATTTTCTACAGATTGTAATTTGATCATAGTTTTTTTTATATTTTAGCAAGCAAGGAATATTAAACACAATTTTGACTTAGAAACACATAATCCGCTATAAAATTAGCAGTTATTTTTATCGATGGGTTATTCAAACTTAATCCAAACAGACAGAATACTTCAATGCTCTGTAAATCACTCTGGAACGTTCTGGTTAATAATAACATCCAGAAGTTTTGTTTAATAAAGTTCATTTGTACGGGATAATAAGAGACCAAGTATAACTTTTGATTTTATTTAATTAGAATGGAAACAGTAATAGAATTTACAAATAAAAGATTGCTTTGAAGCGTTAGATCAGATATGCCTGTTGTTTAAAAGAAATGGACATTTTTTTCACATAAATAATAATTATTATAATATTTTAAAGGTGGAATATTCATAATTATCTTAATAATTTGTTTGTACTCTATATCTCAAAAATATACTTTTTTTGTCCCATTACTTATCTTAAATAATACTAAATATAGCTTTATCTCTCATATAAAAACATGTTCAGTGACCAAATTAACTATGAAAACGATTCTTTCTATGAAAAAGAACGAAGAAATTCGACAAGAAACAGCCGTGTTTATGTGGTTTACATGTTTATAATAGTTTAGTTATTCATATTAGAATCCCTACAAAAATAAATGATACACTGTATTATTTGTTTATAATTAAATACTCGTATTAAATTAGAGAAGACTCTCACCGTACCAAAATCCTTTCGAAAGCAACCATATTATTTAATTAAACAGACAAGTGATTAATTTAACAGGAGTTTTATAGGAAACCTATATTTTATAAAAAATATAAAATGTATCAACAAGTATTTTTAGTATTTAAAAACATGGCTTAAATAGTTGTATATACTGAAGTATCCTAAGATTGTTTTTATCTTACCTCAGTGACAGGTTGCAGAATCATCAATTTTTCAAATATTTCTCCTTGGTTTGTTGTGATATTCCCATAGGACCTCATCTTCGATCATTCTTGCTTATTTGCTATTTATATAAACGGTATTTCTAATAGTCTCAGATTTTATCATTTTTCTGTGTACTCTCATGACCTAAAAATGTTCTGTAGTGATAGAAACATTAACAACTGTAGATGCTCTATATCTATAATGCTGATGAGAAATTTGGATATTATACTTATCCCCTTCAAAATATTCAAATATTTAAACAAATCTTCAGAATTTTACAGAACATAAAATGAACTTAATTCCCACTTTACGGTGGAAAAAAAAATTGCAAGTCGTATCGTTTTTAACAGATTTTCTATTGTTCATAATCCGTACATTTTTAGGTTAATTATAAAATTAATCAATGATTAATATGTTGAAAATACAAAACCAATATTAAAGGTATAAAAATTTTAACAGAAAAATACTGAAGTAAATGCATATTTAGTAGTATAGCGGCAATTAAAAGTCTCCTGTTGAAATCGCATACGCATTTTTTCATATGTAATGAATGATATTTTTTTTCATAAAGTTTTAGATAAAAAAAAACGTGAAACAACCAACAACACTTGCAGACAAATTTAGTAGCAAAGTTGTATGTTAGACGCTGGATAAGTATACATTAAGGAAGGGTTTATTTAGAACAGATGTGTTTCTTGTTTTTTTAAGTCATCTCGGCACTCCATTGTACGTTGTTTCTGTTTATTATCAAATTGGTGTGAATGTTTCTAACAATCCATTTTTATCTTTATAAATTTACTTCCTGGAATTCTTGTAGAATCCATTAAGATTGTGATAAATTTAACCTTAAAATAGATCTAAAATGTGAGTTTCGTAAACGCATCTAAAAGATCAACCCACTCATCCTTCTTTTATCTCCAAAATGAGTCGTGGTATCGATAAGCAACGAAAGCAGAATAAAACTCCATCGAAAAGAGTGTCTTATTAATAGTATTTTTTCAATATATTTATTTCATAATATTTGTGTCGCCAAACAATAACTCAACATTTAAGGGTCACGTTCTCTACGAAGATGATATGACAGAAAATATTTGTTAAATCTTATTTTCGTATCCACCATTTGAAAAGGTATTTTCTAAAATCATATAAAATGTGTCCATTTTAACTTAACTGAAGTTACTTCAATCTCTTGTGGTCATTTTTTAAACTTTTTTATGGTAAATTTTGTTTTCATTAGTTTTATTGTTAGAGGATTTGGGGTAAAATTTGACAAAATCTTTTAGAAATATTAAAGTTGAAACGTTTAGAAAAGTAAGAAAATAATTTCATAATAATCTTATAAAATGTCAAGAAGTTGTCGTTGAACACTTGCTTTAATCAACTATTTTTTCTAATATATTTGATTTACCTCTCATAACTTTGTTATTACTGATCTGAATTTAAAAAAATGACATGAATACAAATCACTCTAATACGATTTTTTTTAAAAAGTTATTTTCTTCTTCAAAGTTTCATTTTATTTTTGTGGTACATCGATACCTCAACGTGTAATATTTGCTAAGCCGATATCTTACAATAAAATTAATGTCTAGCTACTAATCGTGATGTATCTTAAAAATACTAAATAGTATGTTTTATTCAGAATATATTGCAAATGCATGGTATTACAGAATTCCAAATTTTTTTAATTATCTTTTATTATTATTGTTTTTTTTACGTTTTGTACCAAAGTGTCCTTTTTTCATTAAGACATGTCCAATTTTCTCAATTTAGGCTACTCGATCGAAGAATCTATCCATCTTTAATTCTTAAGTCCAAGGTTGAAGCTAACTCATCATCATTAATACCAGGTATTTGATGGTCAATGACCAGGTTCTCCGGGCACATTGCCCCAGATTTAAAAATATCCATGTCCATATCCCAGACCCTGGTGCCATCCACTTATTATATAGAAAGCCTTCTTTTTCACTTCTTTCGAAGATATATTAAGCTCGTCAAGAATATCCTTTCAAAAACTGAGAATTAATGTAGTGTTAAAGAAGAGATCACCACTTTATCATTTCTGATGAAGTGATAACATATCAATTCCAGTCTTTACAACCTCGTCAAAACGAAGAGCATCTTTTTCATAAAGATAATTGAAAGTTCGATATATTTTATTCAGTCGACCAGATAAAGCATATCACAAAATGAAATATAGGCGAAGCAATGAAGGGTCCAGCGATAAACCCTTATGACAAATTTGACTGCGTTGACAAATCTTTTAATGAAATCTACGGTTCAAACCGTCGGTTAAATAAATGTAAATATCTATATTCTTCATAAATAAACTTGGTCATTAAGATATATTTAACCATTGCTGCTGAAAAATGAAAAAATAAATCTACAGTATCTATTCACTTCAATGATTTTATTAAGTTTTATGAAAAATTCGTTAATAAAAAAAGGAAATAAAACAATCACTAATGTACCTCTATCTGACTTAGACTAAAGTAGATTGATAATTATAAATTTAAACGAAATTACCAATGTATTGATGATTTTTACAAACATAATTTACCCTACTTATTTACTAGTTTTTTAAATGAATTATTTTTTTTTCTAACTTGTTGAGCGACATTCCAAATATTATGTTTTAGAAAGTCTCTTGTTAACATAGACCGCAGTAAGATGTATTGTCCTGATACAGATTTCTCCAACGAAAAACTAATTCCATCTCACTTTAGGTGGATTATGGTCTCATGGTAGTAGTTTTAGATGGTATTCTAATCTATTTGATGCGTCTGTGATGGATAATATCTTGAAGGAAGGAAGGGTAGTCTGAAGTCATTATGTTACGTTGCTGACATTCTAAAAAACATCAATATTTCCTCGAAACTTTTTTGAACTTATTCTGGATTTACTGACACATTTCCACAGCTTGATACCAAGAGGTTTATTTTGACTTTAAATAGAAAATTCTTATTATCAAAATGAATTATTAGTTTAAATTTTGATATATTTATCATCAAATTGAAAGTACAATTCCTCTAATTTTTAAAATAGGAGTTTTATACCTTCAAATCATGTTTGGGTACAGAATAAAAGATGTAAATCCTACGGATATTTTGTTTTTATTGAACCAACAGCTATACAAAACAAAAAGCTAAAACCCTAACATACACAAAGACGGCCTCAACCATCAACTTTCTCGGACGATTAAACAATAAAACTCAAACGGCATATGCTCCATCATGCTTGTTAAGATTTTATTGGCCAATTATAAATCTCTCCACTGCCGTTCTCAATTCGAATAAGATGAGGAATGGAGTAGTTAATTTGATTTGTAGAGTACCAATTTAAATTATATGATTAATTGTGTGTGAAAGCTATAGACAATTTGGAACGTTTCGAGAAAAAATGCTGAAAAATCTATATTCTATTCTATATGGTTTATTTAGTTTTTAAATTGTATATCTTCTATTTCTTCGTTTCATATGACGTTTTATGCGTTATATCTAGGATCTCGTGTTTTTTCTTGAATCAATTTTTGCAGAGTGTCAGATTTTTTGTTAGTGTTTGCGAGCTACAGCTAAGTAAAATAACTAGGTACTTTTTAAAGCGAATAATTTATTATTTAAAAAGGTTTGGAGCAATAGAAAGTCTTGAAGATGATTTAAAGTGTTTTGCCATCGAAAAATTATCCTACTTAATGAAACATCTACCATATGATGGTCTCTTTGAATAACCCAAGAAGATGGTAAGCATATTTTTTAACTTTGCAAACGATAGACAACTGGAACTAAATATAAAAGAAGCGCTTTTCAAACTTTACATTTTCATTAATGCACACCTTACAGAAATTATTAAAGTACTAATTTCAACTTATTATATCCTGACTTTACCACCAAAAGTATGGCTACTTTGGCTTTCTGCAAATGGTTGGCAGATATTTAACAATCAATTGATAAAAACTGCATTAGATATCTTGGTTTGAATTCTCTCTACCTGTGAAATAGAAAGCAGACAACTCTATGGCTAAACCATATCACTCGATCAATCTCAGTTCATTAAGACTTACTATTACTAAATGTAATAATGATTTCATATTCTAATGCTAAATTCTATAGCTATAGTTTCCATTTAAGTTGACTAGAATAAAATATTTAATAATTTGTTGTAACTATTTAATATGTCCTCATTATATATATATATATATATATATATATAGTATAAGCTCTAAAAGCCGATGACTTTTATTATAGTTTTACATTTCTTTCTATCGCCAAGTAGTTCTTTCCAGTCCTATATATGTAGTTCTATTAGATTATGCTTCACTGATTCTATCCAGTTCCTCTTTGGTCGGCTCCTTTTTGTTTTTTTGTC
Source organism: Hermaeophaga mercurialis (assembly GCA_951812935.1). Taxonomy (NCBI): domain Eukaryota; kingdom Metazoa; phylum Arthropoda; class Insecta; order Coleoptera; family Chrysomelidae; genus Hermaeophaga; species Hermaeophaga mercurialis. Next base: position 39,087,096 of record OX638361.1, on the reverse strand, counting down.
TGCTTCAGTTTCTTGTGTTAGTTTTGTCAGTCTTCATTTGAGTATTATGGCGATTTGTTCCAGCTACCTTAATCTATGAATTTTTGCCGCATTAGTTATTATTTTCTCTATATATATTTCCATAGCCTCTGTTTGTTCACCTTATCTATATATCTCCATCCTTTATACCTTCATATATCCTTTTTAGTATCTTTTTCTCCCATATATTACATATATTACTGTTGGCTTAATAGCTCTTCAATATATTCTCTTTTTTTATATTCTATCACACCTTCTTCGTTCTTAATAGCGTGATTAAAGTACCAGCACTTTTACAATTTTTTGGGTTTCTCTTATCCACTTCCTCTCTTTCATCATTCGTATTTATGAATATTACTCCGAGGTAGTCAAAACTTTTCACTATTTCAAATTTATGTTCCTGCATCTCTATCATAGTTATTTTGATATGTCTGTATTGAGTCTCATTTTCATATATTTTGTTTTAGATGTATTAATATCCAAATCAAATTATTTTGCTTTCAATTCCACTCTACTGCATACTTCCTTTAGCTCTCTTCCTGTGCGGGTTATTAAAACCAAATCAAGGTATATGCAATACATTGATGTTTTTGATATCTCTTTTGTGTATATATTACTCTGATTTACTACTTTGTCCACTACCATATTAAAAAGAGTGGGCGACAATGAATCACCTTCTCTTAGACCGTCATCAATACTTACTTTACAATTTGTGTTACTTTGTCAAGTTATTTTCTTTGGAAATTCAAAATTTTCTAAAGCCTAGAAGAGTTTATTTACGGTATCATGTACTTGCCTGGAGTATTTAAAAATCATTTTGAAGATCAGATTGTACTCATAGGAGCTTACTTGTATTAGTATCGTGATAAACATTTGATCCATTACTGTTGTATTTGATCTATAACCAGCTTAGTGCTCCTCCAGTATATTTATAAGTTTGTCTTAAATTTTTTCTCTTAACAATGTTGCTAATACTTTGTAAAATGTATCTTGCAACACTTTCTGCCATTAGGTACATCATGTTATATATGCGATTTTAGTGTTGCTTGGTATTTTATCGTCATAAACATATGTCTCTTCTTGTTGTGCATATTAACATTGTTGTGCAGAATCCCATTAGTTCTCGTTATTTACAGCAGTTTAAAGTATTCTAACCATATTTTTAATTTGCCGTTTATTTTTCCTATTTGTTGACAATTTTCATCTTCATAAAATCTTGATGATTTCATACATTCTCTTTAGCTCCTGTAGACATTTTTAACCTTTTTATTAACACTTTCTCCATTCTCTCCTTCTTTATTTTCAAATATAGTCTTCTCTTATATCTGCATATCTTTTTCCTCTACATTTTTTCTTTACTCATTTAATTTATTTCTATGTTGCATCATTTTGATTATAGTTTTATTACATTCTTCTGCCGATCTTTTACATTCATTATCGTACCATTCATTTGGTTTCTGTTTTTTTGACCGCCGGTAATATGTGATCAGCTACATCTTGAATTACTGATTCAATTTGACTCCATTCTTCTTATATCTTATATCATATTACCTATTTTAAAACGTGTCTCTTTTTAAATACAGGGTGTCCCACGACGATTAAGACAAGTAATATATCATAATTGGGCAGTAGTAGACCCCAAGTGTGCTAGTTTATTGGAATTGTTTTATCGGTAGGAATACAGAAAGGCACAAATATACAGGTTGTCCCATTAATAATTTTGAATGCGACGTCACGTGACCAAAAACAAATACCTCATTGGGTAACACAATAACAAGAAAATATGCAACATTTGCTCTAATTTACACCCCCAAAATTATAATTCTCTACTACTGCCCAATTCTGATATATTACTTGTCTTAATCATCGTGGGACACCCTGTATATTTACCAAACCATATATGTCCAAAAATTTGTATACGTCTATGAAACTAAATTAAATTAAATAATATTTACTGTGCACTAATATTCTCTTAGAATATTGCTCATTAGTAAATAAATATAAAATATGACCAAAATAATGTTTCTATTAAATCCAAAAGCTTCCTCTAAAATTAACTCTTGTGTTTTACTAACGTCTTATTCGATAACATGATGTTAGAGCAAGTAAACTTAATATGTAGCATTAAAGCAATCAACAAGGGACCATTATGACCGGCGATCAGATCATTGTGCTGCTTCACCTCATTGATTGTAGCGCCTCCTAATGCTTCCTCAATGGGATACGGTGAGTGGGCTGGAAATCGGTTCATTATTCTGTTTTGCAGGCTGCCCGACCTCCATTCATTGAATAACATATGTCTAAATGTTAAAATGAATCAACTTACCATGGAGTTACTTAAAATAAATATTTAGAAAAATTAGATGGGACTGTCAAATATAGAATTCTTTATTATGCCACAAAGATAATCAGATGAATCTACAAAATATATTTTCTCTTTGGTTTCGTACTATATTTTTTTTTGAATGGATGAAGAATGTCAACTTTCTTATACATATATCTGATATGCCGGTTAAACGACATTTTCCAAGCATCTGTTGACATTTATCCGACATACCCCAGTCAGCAACCAGCAGTAGGTGAAGTAATTTTCTTTGGACATGCATTGTGATAGGTCGAAAGAGATCGTACGAAATAATTAACGCTTTTGGTATTTCACAGACATTGAGAAAAAATAAGAACTAAATTGTACAATAAATGTGGGAATATAAATGATACTTATCTTCCACAGTCTTCCAAAGCGTTTTAATATGTATTCTAGTCTACATAGGTTTCGTTATATGACAATACCATTTTCCAAGACAGATAGAAGTTTGACAGATCTATTTTAAAAACGTAAATACATTTCATGTCATAAACCTGACAACCACTCGGTATTAAGCAATAATCTTGTTTTCCTAAAAATATATTTGGTTAGTATTATTTTGTTCAAAAGGTGATCTTAGATAATTGAACTTCCCAGGTTTAGTTATTCATTCTATACCGTATATTAAGGATATTTTAGGTGTTTCTAAATTTCATATTCCTCCAAAAAATCAAGTTCTTCTTTCTTGTCGCTTATATGAAGTACTTGCACTGTTGTCAATTTATCGTAATCCACCTCATACAAATATGACAACGTTGGAACGAACTTTGGCGGAACATTCCTTCTAATGTGTGGATCCGGGAATAATAATGTACCATAGGTAAGCTTTTAGATCGTTTAAAAATATCTAAAAAAATAAATAAATTTGTAAGATTGTTTGGCCGAATCCACACATTGGAGGGCACGTTGGCACCAACATTGGTTTCAACGAAAGCTTGTTTTTCTTGAAGCGCCCACATTAGGCAGTTGCAGACGGTGAGGATACATTGCTCTTGACTCATTTTCGCCAGTTCGTTGTTAAACATCGACTGAATAGAAATATAATGTGTGGCCGCGATCGCCAACGTTGGAGCCAATGCCTTTGATCTTTGACGAGAAAACCGACTTGCTTCGTATATGGTCCTACGTTACCGCCAGGGTTGTCCCCACTTCTCCTTCACCGGTACATTGGGCGAACGTGTAGGAGTTGATGTTGGCGCTAATGTGAGGACGCGTGGTTACACTAAAAAAAGTACTCTTGATTGATATGGGTACAATGATCGATTTTCGAAAAAAAAAAAAAAATAATGATTTTATTCAATAATTTTATATATAGAACAATTGAAAATTTAGATCCTACACAGTATCAAAACTAAGTCGTTATTTCGCAGTAATGAAAATTAATCATTGTTCAACATCCTTTTACTATCTATCGATTTTCGAAGTTCCTGTTTAGAAGTTTTCGAACTACTAGACTAAAATGTAGCAGTGCCACATCATGCATTAACCACATATTCTGGTAATTTATTTTAAAGAAGTTTCAAATAAACTTCTCCAATTTACCTTCCATGTGATATAAATGGCCCAATTAAATGTTGCTCCGGCTCAGATATTGTTGAGTTAAACTTATGCTGATAATGTGTCACACGAAAAGTATCTGAATTTTCGTTAAATATATATTATGGGAGGGTACCATGCCATGTACTAGGCCGTTTTTCGAAAATCCAGCTTTGGGCTACCAACTGCTTACCCAATTCTCAAACACTTGGAGAAGAATCTGCTTCTACAACATTTAATTTCCACAATTGTGGATGTAATTTTAGAAAAATGTGATAAAGCCAACCACAATTGTGTTAATAAAATCTGTGGATATTTCATAGGTTCAGTTTTCTATAGGAACAAGACTGGATTTTTAAAAGCGGCCTCATAAGTTTAACGGGAGACTTTTATTAGGAATTTCTTTAAAACAATTTGAAAAAAAAAAGTTTTAGAGGAAAAACCTGTGGTAATTTCTTATGATATGTGGCTTTCTTGATCTGGCCTAAACCTAAACGTCAAAATTTTTTTGGTGATGATATTTAAAAACTTTGATCTCTTCCAATGTAGTTAAAAACAAAGAATTATTTTATTATAATGAAAGGTATTATAGAGTGACTAACCATTTTAAATTCTTAGAGCTAGGAGAGAAAAAAACAGATGTATTTTGCAGAAGTAAGGTGTTTTTTTCTTCCTTTGGATGATTTATGCCTTCCGCTTAATATACCTTAACGATTGTAAAAAATAAAAACAGTTAATTTTTATAATCCTCGATCTGATTTTTGTCAGGAGTAGGTACTACCTGAAAAAAAAAATCAACAAAATCAATCTGTACTTAAACCGGTTAAAGATTACAAAAATTTTTGGAAAAATAATTTTCCTCCGCATGGTATGGTTTTGGTAAATAGGTAATTATGTTTTCTGTTGTGAATTAAACAATATTTCTGACAATTTTTTCTTGAAATGTACTTCCGTGTTCACTTTTTTATCTATAAAACCTTTTTTCTTCTCTTTGATACTTTTTCGAACACGCTTCATCATTTTGGTTCCTTCTTGAACAACATAGTCGACATGGGACTTTTAAAATAATCTTACATCCTTCAACTTTATATGCAACTAACATGTGTTACACAATGGTTTTGTAATGAAGCTTTTTGATATGAAAACTTGTGTACATTTTTAGAAGAGTCTCATGCTTTTTTTTCATTTTCTTTTATCATCAAAAGAGGGAAATCGGATAATAGTTTTCGTATATCAGATCCTCTTTCAACTTAACTTCAGACAGTTTTGGGACTTTGAAACAAAGATATCTGAAATACCCCTCTTCTGTTGGAATTAATCTTACAAACTACGTCATAGTGCTCAATTTAATATAAACTGGTAGTAATAAAATATTTTTAAAAAGAACCGAAGCTCTATTAATGAGTATTGGTCGAAGTATCAGTCAATTTTTGTCCAATTAAAACCTCTGGATAGAAGTCCCGTAAGCAGCGGAAGCAGGGAACTTTTCTATAAACCATTCAGTGATGTTTTTACTATTTTATTATCTTAAGAATCATTGAGACGTTGTTAAGGTTGTTTTCATCCATATGCACCAAATCCTACAGGAAGTAACGCAAATTTATTTCCATTGTCTAATACTTTCTGTTGACTAAAGTATTAAAACTTGTAATTCATTTGGAAAAAGTAAATAAAGTTTAAAAGCCAGTTAACGTTATAAGAGACAAAAATAGTATGTGAATAATAATAATCACTTTTTCGAATAAAATTATTATTTATAGCGTTATTTCTGCAATATGTATAATATGGTTTCGTAGAAAACGGTACTTTATGGTCCAATGGACAAAAATTTGAGTCTAAAACTCGAGATGCAGCCTGCAAAATATTTTTAGGTGTATCACATATGGACGTCAGAATTTATAAATCGTGTATAGTTTTTGTAAGCATCTATATATTTGGCAATATAGGTTTCCATTTTTGTTACTGTTAGCATAATAGACATAAATATATTTTTTAATTATTTTAAATTTAGGTGTTTTCTTAGTACAAGTTTCATTAAATACGTTTAGATTTTGCAATTGCTCTTCTTCACTTCCACCGAGTGCAGTTCTCCATTGTACATAAGTAACGACAACATAGAAGAACAACGGAACAGTTCACATATCGGTATAACAAATGCAATTTAAAAACATATATAAACATTTGAAGGACAGGATAGAACAAACGCATTTTAAATTAAATACTTTACTGTTTAGGAGATGTGAATGACCTTTCTGGTCAATTCCTGCTAAAATGGATAAATTTATTTTATTAGCACGATTATCTTTCATTTACTTCATATAAATATTTAATAAATATTCAACAGATAAATATCAGATAACACCTTAGCTAATTCTTTTTAAAGATAAATTGTCTTTCAAAAACTAAAAATTTTGAAAACTTTTAGCTACATAAAAAAATACTGGTTTTTTATTTAATATATTTTGACGTCATTGATATATGTGAATACAATCTTACAATATTATATTAAATAATGGTCACTGAGCAATGTAAACATCTACCATATATCAAATTTATAAAGAGCAATCTCCTCACAACTTAACTTTAATTTATAGGGATAACAATAATTTTTATATGTTTTTTTCAGAATTATTTTGTGTATCGGTTCGGAGTTTTTGTGACAAGAATGACCTTTTCCGTGTATGTGTGTTGTGATTTTATGTAAAACATTTCGAAAGTAATGGATACCTACCAAACTCGCCCACCCCCGCTCCCAAGGAGGGTGAGAAATATTTATGCAGAGCCGTTTTCTCACGAACCAAGGTAATAATCGTATATATTAATTATTGTGGAGGAAATTTTGGCTTGAATAAATTTCTATTAGGTGGGTTTTCACTGGGTTTTAAGGGGTTGTTAAGGAACCGCATAAAATTTATATCTAACCGAATTTTCTGGTAGGATTTAATCATATATTTCTACAATATAGATATTTTATCACTTTAAAATTGTATTTAAAAGAACGTTATTTAAAAAACTATTTTTTAATCATAAATATTCATAATACAAATTAAATTTTACCGTAAAAATGTGAAATATTTAATTGGAGACTACAATACATTAGCTAATTATTTTAAGGTTTATTCCTTTAGTTCTCTTATTGATTTGGGACCTTTGTATTTTTTTGTTTTGCCATATTAACAATATTTTATACCTAATTCATTCTTTAAATAACTTCTCAAATTTGTATTTTCGAGAATAATTCCGGTTTTTGGTCAGCAAAAGTAGTTTCAGAAAATATTTATTTCTAGGGCTGCTCCGAATATTTTATTTTTCTTATATTTCATAAAAATATAATATAATAAATTGCCCGTTTAGTAGAATTTTTTTTGCACGGTACTAAGCACTTTACATTTAAACAAAATTTGCAGTCAAATGGCTCATTTTATTCAAATTCTGTCACTTTTGCTTATTACAACAAATATCAAATTTTACAAATGCACATCAATCAAACAACTGAAAATGGCATATAGATACCGAAATTGAAGGAGAAGCCCTCGTAATTGTTTAATTAAAAAATAAGCTCATGTCAGCATTTTATAAACCTTATCGAATCATTTTGGTAAATATATTACGTACTTTTTTTACATCTTTCTAAAAGATTTATATATTATTAGTGTACATAAAACTAGTCATATATTCTTAACAACATAAGTTAAAAGAGTCTTCTAATTAGTGTCTTTAAAAATCAAATAAACATTCTTGGAATACTTTAAGACGTCACATACTAAGTTATTTCGTAGATTTATGTTCCCAACGACGTTTGTGCTGCTGCAGTACAAAGTTTATAGTAGTGGCGGTAAACGTATAAAAAGTAAAAATGTACAATTGAAGGAAAAATATTTTCACAATTTTTGCACAGCAAATTATGTATAATTCTGGCATATATTTATATTTATATCTTAAAGAAAATAAACGATTTTAATTTGACTTATTTGTTACCGCTTTCTATAAAATTGTACACTTTTTACGAGTGGTGGACACATTCATTGGAATAGATTCAGGTACAATGTAAAAAGTTTATTAGGGGACTTCTTCTAAACAATTCTGCAGATTCAACAAATTAGAGCTAGCATAAGAAGCGACATGCACGTACTGTCAGGAAAATATAGAAGAAACCACTGTGATCATTTTTCAAATCTAACGAAGCTAATACTTCTAATGATATGTGACGAGAAAACTAGGTATTGCTTACTTAAAAATTTGGACATGATACACAGTAAATATTTGTATAAATTTAAGTTGAAGCGACAGACACGGATTCATATTTAATCTGTATTTATTTCGTTGTCGTCGATCTAATAAGAAATAAAGCACAAAATCCTAAAATTGGTTTTGAAAATCACTTATGTATATATTTTTTTGATGACCGCGGCAACTATTAAGTCACTTTCTCTGCATCAAATAATTAATACAACTAAATAATGGAGAATAATAATTCAGAATAGAGCAGGAACAGCACACACGAAGTTCTTATTATTAAGCTAAGGTTAGGGTTGCAGTATAGCGTTGTATGCAAATTAGATAACTTAGAGGAGTTGTTTATTGCTTCCTGTCATTTTAGTCCTAACGTTCCCTCTTCTAACATCGGAACTCGGAAATCTATTTTAAGGAAAACAGAAAATGTGTAAATCACTAATAAAATGTAGGATCTTGATTTGAGCGGGACTCAGCGAAAATATCGGTCGTTATCTACGTTTTCGGTTCTCAACTCTAAAATGCTCAATTCAAATAAACGGTAATTTACGTCTAACGGACCAAATTTTATGGCCTTTTAAATTTAAAATTGTGAAAATATTTGTGTTCTGTTTTTGTGCTCTAATAACTAGTAAATTCCACATTAAAATAAGTGTTTAAAAAACAATACGGATAATGCAACTAACCAGACACTACAAAAATATTGAAATTCAGTACCAACAATAATTACCAAAATATCTTAAAACCAAATGGAATTTCTTAATATTTTTATCCATTTGCATTCTATGACTTGAAATGGTCGCTAATGATTTATCAAATGTGTTAAAATTTATACAGGGTTATGGATGGAAAATATACAGAGTTGTCCTAAATAAGCGTGCTAACTCAAAGAGGTATTTTAAACGGAACATACTGTATATTAAACCAATTTATAAATCCTTTCGATTTTCGATTATATTAACTTTATTATTGCGTATATGTATTGAAAAAACTAAAAGTAACACCTAAATATCTCATGGACAGAAAACAACAAAAAATGCTTTTGTACATTTTGAAGATTTCTAGTTTAAATTTCAATAAAATATACTGAGTGGTCCTGATGAGCACAGCCACTAAGCTTTAAAGTATTTAATCGATATATTATTAAAACTTGAATCCTAATAATAAATATAATGCAATAAAAGTATTTAAAGAAGTAAGAAAAAATAATAAAAAAGTTCTAAAGTAAATGTTCAAAGTGGAAACCGTTTATGATTTGACAATATTCAATTCTTTTACATAAATTTCCCAATTGAATCATCTACATACAGGGTGACCCAACGAAAATTTAACACGGGGTTTTTGGACAATATTATCGTAGGAAAAGAATAACGCTCGGACAAGTAGATTTTTGTTCAGAGGGGTACGTTTTTTAAAGACATTTTTATATCGTTTTCTTTTTATTAAATATTTAGGTGTTTTCATACTTTAAACTAATTCTGCATATTCGACGTTTTCCTAATTATGCTAGAAATACTCATAAAAAAGTAAAATTCATTCTATCAAAAATTTTTGTCACCCCAACCCTTAAAACCCTTAAAGCATATAAGGCCTGAAACAATGGAATTTAAATTTTTGAACGATTAATAAGAGAAAGCCTAAATACCTTTTACGGCTGGATGTTGTCATTTTCAACATTTATTTTAACTTATTTGATGTTCTTTACATCTCTATTTAATCACAAGAGGATATCGGACGTACATTGTCTTAATTTAACACTAATACGACATTTCTCTTGGTATCTCCAACCGAATCGTCGTATTAGTATTAATTTAAGACAATGCAAGTCCGACAATCTTCTTGTATTTTTCACCATTGTCTATCACTTTCAAAAACTATTTCTTCAATTATTTATTTCACTTGATTTTCTGTTCAAAAACTATTAATTGTATGGAAGAAAGCAACAGATAAAAAAGTTAAGAAAAAAAAAGAGAAATTCCTAATAAAATCTTTAATTTATAAAATTCAACCCTGTACAAAAGTTCTGACAAAAAATAAAATATAGGTCGTTTATTTCCCATAAATATTCCTTACAAGTATTTGTAATCTCTGAGATTTTAAGATTCCACGTTAACTTGGATTTTATAAAAAAATTAAAAACTCGATTTTAATTATATAATTACAAACAAGGAAATACTGAATCCAAGGTGTAGAAAATATACTAAAGAAAACCAATATAGAAAATAAAATTAAACATCTCAAACTACCAGTACACATGCTCATATTTGATGTTAAAGAAGATATAAACAGAATATATGAAATTCGTGATATACTAGGCATGAGAGTGACAATTGAAACCATAAGACGTCCCAAACTCATACCTCAGTGTAAAAGCTGCCAAGAATACGGACACACACAGACATACTGCCATAAAAAGCCGCGTTGCGTAAAATGTGCTGAAGAACATCATACAAAGCAATGCCAAAAACCGAAAAGGATAATTCCAACATGTGCAAACTGTAAAGAGCAACATCCTGCTAACTATAGAGGTTGTCAGGTAGCTAAAACTCTACAGAAATATAGAGAAGATGCTACAAAGAAGAAAAAACCAATAAATCAAACAAAGAGTGCTACGCTACAATTACAACAAAATTCTGCTAAACCGTCTACCTCCCAGCAAGGTGGAGAACAAAGCAGAGCTCGAGCTCAAGTAAATAAAACGCAACGTACATGGAGCAGTGTGGTAAAGGGAAACGCTGCACCACAAAGTAACAACAATATTGAAGACATGCTGTTAAATATAATGGCTAGACTCGATAAACAAGAAAAAAATCAAGAAGATTTTAAAAAAGACGTTATGACAAGACTGTCAAAATTAGAAGATAGCAATAAAAGAGCTCCATCGCGACTTAGAGATGGCTCTAGAAGACATTAAACTAATAGCTTGGAATGCTAATGGTCTTCTGCAGCATAAAGATACCCTGCAGTTTTACCTATATAATCAAAAAATAGACATTTGCCTTGTCTCAGAAACCCATTTCACTAATGAAAGTTATCTGAAGCTTAAAGGATACTGTATATATCACACCATTCATCCATCAAATGCTGCAAGAGGAGGAAGTGCAGTGATTATAAAACAAACCATCAAGCACCATGAAGACTCTTCAATAAATATGGAACAAATGCAGGTAACATCTGTTAAAATATATTGTAAAACACATACTATTAAAATTGCAGCTATATACTGTCCTCCAAGATTTAATTTGAAGAAAGAAGACTACTCTGAACTATTACAAAGCCTTGGTGAAAAATTCATCTTGGGCGGAGATTTTAATGCAACGCATACCTATTGGGGTTCTAGGTTGATCACCACCAAGGAGCGTGAATTATATTCTGCAGCCAGGGAGTATAACTGTAACTTTTACTCGACTGGCAAACCAACGTATTGGCCTACAGATAATAATAAGGTACCAGATTTATTAGATTTCTTTATTGCTAGAAAAATTCCACAAAATTATATTAAAATAGATGAGGGGCTAGATATGGCAACAGATCACTCCTCAGTAATAATGACAGTAAGCGATAAAATAATTATGAAAGAAGACAACCCTACTTTATCTAACAAGACCACGAATTGGATAGGCTTTGTACATGATCTAGAAAAAAGAATAGAACTGAATGTCAGCTTGAAAACAATTGAAGAACTTGACCAAGAAGCAGAGAATTTAAACATAGATATACAACAGGCAGTGTTGGCAAACACTACGTCAATTAAAAGAAGAACGGAAGGTAATAATTACCCTACTGAGATTAGAAATATGGTTGCTGAAAAAAGGCGGTTAAGAAGAAAATAGCAGCAATGCAGAACACCTGTAAATAAAACCAAGTTAAATCAAATAACTCAAAATATAAGCAGAGAAATTAAAAAAATTAATAGCGAATCAATAAACAAATACTTAAGGGAGCTTACGTACGAAAAAGATTGTGACTACTGTGGTGTAACTTGTTTTGTTTATTAGAAAAACTTAAGACTTTTTTAAAAAAAATGTATTATATTTTTTTTATTTATGTTATTGCTTTTCAATTGTTGTTTTTTTTATTACCTCGCCTACTTCGTCTTCTCTTCCTACGGAAAATCCTGCTAGGATTCTCAAAAGGAATAATATGTCTTAGTCATTACTGAAAAAGAAGAGACCAGATGGTTGTCGCCCAAAAACCAATTGCACATAACCAAAAAAGTAAAAATAATGACATAAAACGTCAAACATAAAAAAAATAAAATGTAAAAATTCTTTGTGGGCTCGTCAAATGGGACGCAAGCACCACAAATACTCCCCCTGTGATAAAAATTGATCGAATAAATTGATTAATAATTAATCAAATCTAAAAAATTGATAACTAATATTATACTAAATTATTAATAGAAAAAGTGACCTTTTTCGTCTTTTTGATTGGCACTTGTGTGCTGACGATTTGCTCATTTAAAAAGAAAGCTGGTTTAGTCATGTCAATGTTGACAGTTACTTCACGATTACCTTTCAAGATTTTAAAAACTTTGTCAGTCCTAGAAATAACTTTGAAAGGGCCGTCGTATGGTGCTGTTAGGCTCGGTTTGATGCCTGGAACTTTTAAGAAAACGAATTCTGAATTTTTTAATTCTGGGTGAACGAATGTATTTGATGAACCATGTCTTTGTACTTGAGATGGCTTAATGTTGTTGAAAATTTCACGAAGTTTAATTAAAATAGGATAAATATCTACATTTTCTTTAGAATTATTAAAGAATTCACCAGGAAGACGTAGCGTTTGTCCATAAACAAGTTCCGAGGATGAACATTGTAAATCCTCTTTGATTGCAGATCGCAAACCTAGAAGAATCAAAGGTAATTCATCTTTCCAAGTATTTGAAGTTAGCTTTGCCACAAGGGCTGATTTAAGAGTTCGATGGAATCTTTCAATCATGCCGTTTCCTTGTGGATGGTAAGGTGTGGTGTGTAAACTTTGAAAACCTAGTCTTTTACTAAATTTCTTTGAACATGCCTGATTCGAATTGAGCACCTTGATCGTGTGTGATTTTATATGGTATTCCGAAACGTGGAATATATTGATTTATTAAGGTTTTAATGATATTGTCTGATTCAATATTTCTTAGTGGGTATACTTCCATCCACCTAGTGACTCTGTCGATTACCGTCAGGACGTAAGTGCACCCTCCAGAAGGCTTTAATGGACCTACTAGGTCTATATGAATATGTTGAAATCTACCTTCTGGCACGTTGAAATCTCCTACAGCAGATTTGGTGTGTTTGTTAACTTTTGCCTTTTGGCACTGAATGCATGATTTTGTCCAAAGACATATGTTCTTGTTCATGCGGGGCCAAAAATAAATTTTTTTAATTGATTTAGCTGTGGCTTTGATGCCTAAGTGAGCTACGTTATGTACTTTAAGAAAAGTACTGTAACGTAAACTTTGAGGAATATATATTCTTTGTTTGTTAGTGGAAGTTTCATACCAAATTTTGAAATTGTATGTTTCAACGTTAATTTGTTTAAGGAATATTTTACTATTTTTCTTATTTGATAAAATTGAGAGATCTTGTTTTTGTAGAAGATTAGCTAGTTCTGTGTCTGAGTTTTGTTCATTAAAAATATCTTGTAAAGTGAAATTTATGTTATATTAATTTGATCGTACTCAATTCGACTCAAAAAATCAGCAACTTCAACATTCTTACTGCCTACGTATTTAATTTTGTTAGTGAATTGTAAAATATATTCGAAATATCTAAACTGACGTGGTGATCTTTCGGATTTTGAGAAAATTGCCTTTTCAATAGGTTTGTGATCAGTCAATACTTGGAAATCGGTACATTCTAGCATGTAACGAAAATGTTTAATTGATTCGTAGATGGCAAAAAGTTCTTTGTCAAAAACACTGTAGTTTAGTTGGCTTTTGGTTAATTTTCTAGAAAAATATGCTAAAGGTTGTCTAACGTTTTGGACAACTTGCTCTAAAGTGCTGCCAATAGCTGTTGAACTAGCGTCTGTGGTCAGTACCAATTGAGCACCTTCCTTAGGATGATTTAGAAGAGATGCTTTAATTAACAATTCTTTTGCTTTTTTAAAACATTCTTGGCATTTTTCTGGCCAGGTTTCAATATTTTTAATTTTCTTATGGTTTAAAAAATTAATAAGTTCATGTAATGGAGTTAATATTTCTGCAAAGTGAGGTACAAATTTATGATAAAAATTGATCATTCCGACAAACCTTTGTAATTGTTTGCAAGTTTTAGGAATTTCGTAATCTGAAATGACTTTAACTCTTTCATCAGATGGCAGAATTCCATCTGGAGTGATAATGTGACCTAAAAATTTAACCAAAGTGACACCAAAAATACATTTTGAAGGTTTGACATTGACGCCATATTTTTCTAACCTTTGAAATAAAATATCGAGGTGATGTAAGTGATCTTCTTCGTTTTTACTAAAAATTAAAATGTCGTCTAGGTAAACGAATAAGAAATCAAGTCCCCTGGTGACTTCATTAATAAATCTTTGGAAAGTATTTCCAGCATTACGTAAACCGAAAGGAGTACGTAGAAATTCAAATGCACCAAATTGAGTAGTTATTGCTGTTTTATAAACGTCTTCTTCAGCTACGGGTATTTGATGATATGTCCTAAGTCAATTTTTGAAAAAATTTTGGATCCATGAATTTTTAAATTAACGTCTGATATTAATGTTAATGGATAACGTTCCGGTATCGTTTGTTTATTAAGAAGACGATAATCACCACAGGGACGCCAATCTGCACTGTCTTTTTTAGGAACCATGTGCAATGGTGACGTCACTGAAGATGATGATGGCCTGCATATGCCTAAGTCCACCATGTCTTCAAATTCTTTTTTTGCTATTTTGTATTTGAGAGGATCGAGACTTCGAGGTTTACTATAAGGTAAATGACCTTCGGTAATTATGTGATGTCGTATATCGTGTTTTGCCTCGGAATGAAAATTAGGAGATGAAAAAATGCTAGAGTATTTTTTAAAATAATCTGTATATTGATTTTCAACCGTAAATAATTTTGGAAGTTCCTGTTTTACATTTTGTACTCTACCAGTTGTAATAAGATAAGTTTCGTTATCTATTAATTTGCGTGTTTTTAAGTCTAATAACAATCCAAAGTTACATAAAAAATCTGCACCTATTATTGGTTTGGCTATATCTGCAATTGTAAAAAGAAAAGGAAATTTCCGGCGTAAACCAAGGTTCACGTTCAGGAATTTTTTTCCATAAGTAAAAATAGAATTGCCTGAAGCAGAAGTAAGTAATATATTTTCATCCTTTTTATGATTACTAAACATATTGTGGGGAAGACAGCTAATGTCTGCTCCACTGTCAACGAGAAAATTTAATTGATTAATTTTATCAAAAATGAAAAGGCGTTTTAATGTAGGAAAACTGATAGTACAATTATTTACGGTTGAGCTATTTAGTTTTTTTGAATTCGAATTTTCGTTAAAAATATTTGATAAGAGACAAGGTGGACCATTGCATTTTCTTGCGTTATTACCAAACGTGCTATGGAAATAACACAAATTTCCTGATTTGTCAAGACTCTTATTACGATTGTAATGTAAGTATCTTGTCCTATCTCGACTATTTAATCTACCTCTGTAATTTTGACAATGACATTTGTTACTTTGATAATCATCTGATGAAAAGTTATTTTTTGAAAATTTATTTTTAATAGTAGAAATATCTTTTTCAAAATTATGCTTAAGAGAAGAAATCTCTTTTTCGAATTCAGTTTGTTTGTCTAAAATGTTTTTGAAAATATTTTGACATTGGTCGATAATATTAGTGACAGTTTTATCTAAACTTGTTATTTCATTTGGTTTATTGGAATTCTGAATTTCGAGAACAGGATTTGAATTATTTTTAAGTTTTTCCCAAATTTTATCTGCAAGTGTTAATAAGTGAGCAATGTCTTGTTGACTGGATGATGTTAGAGCAATTTCAATTACGTCTGGTAACCGTCTCCTCCATAATTTTATTAATAATTTTTCATCGATAATTTTATCGCCAATGATTTGCATGAGTTCTCTATAGAAAGCAGAAGGTTTTTTGTCACCTATTTCTGAACTAGACAATAACTTATTTAATCTGGCTTCCTCTGATAGTGTTAATCTACTGAGGATGGTATTTTTTAAAAAATCATATAAATCATTATCTGGAGGTTTACTAATTACATCATAAACCTCGCTGAAAATATCTGGCGGTAAGTGCGCCACTGTGACATGGTATTTGCTTTTGTCAGCTTTGACATTATAAATGAAAAATTGGCTTTCAAGTTGTTTGAACCAAAGTTCTGGTTTGGATGACCAAAAAGCTGGAAGTCTAATATTTTTTAAATTTTCAATTGAATCAATACCTTCAGTAGTAGAGGTACTTGGTTTAGACATTATTGAAATAATAATTTAGAAATAATAATAATAAATAATTATGTGCAATTAAGTTTGAAAGACAAATCAAATGGCTCACCGATGTGATTCCTCCCGCGAATTTCCACACGATGATCCGCAAGAGTTTGTCTCGCGTCTATGTCGAACTCGAAATCTGGGATGCTTCTGGGGTGTCGGGGTTGCTCTAGTCGGTACTGCTCCAGTCGAGGTTGTTCCAATCGGATTTACTCTAGTTAAGATTGCTCTAATCGGGATTGTTTCAGTCGGGGCTGCTCCAGTCGGGGTTGTTCCAATCGTGGTTGCTCTAGTCGGGGTTGCTCTAATCGGGATTGTTTCAGTCGAGGCTGCTCCAGTCGAGGTTGTTCCAATCGTGGTTGCTCTAATCGGGGCTGCTCCAGTCGGGGTCACCAATATTTTGTGGTGTAACTTGTTTTGTTTATTAGAAAAACTTAAGACTTTTTTTAAAAAAGTGTATTATATTTTTTTTATTTATGTTATTGCTTTTCAATTGTTGTTTTTTTTATTACCTCGCCTACTTCGTCTTCTCTTCCTACGGAAAATCCTGCTAGGATTCTCAAAAGGAATAATATGTCTTAGTCATTACTGAAAAAGAAGAGACCAGATGGTTGTCGCCCAAAAACCAATTGCACATAACCAAAAAAGTAAAAATAATGACATAAAACGTCAAACATAAAAAAAATAAAATGTCAAAATTCTTTGTGGGCTCGTCAAATGGGACGCAAGCACCACAACTACTCATTATGGAAAGCCACGAGGAGAATCAAGAGACCAATAATACAAAATCCACCTGTTAAAAAATCTGATGGTAGATGGGCTAGAAGTAATCAAGAAAAAGCTGACATTTTTGCTGATCACTTATAAAACACTTTTAAACCGCATGAGATGCAATTTGAGGCTGAAAACTTTCCAACAATAGATGAAAATATTAGAGAGGTAATACAATTAGTAACACCTAAAGAAATTCAAACTGAAATACTAACAAACATCAATCCAAAAAAGGCACCGGGGTATGACCTCATAACAGGAGACATCTTGAATAAGTTGCCCAGAAAAGCCATAGTTAAGCTAACAAATATATTCAATGCATCGATTAGACTTAAATACTTCCTACGATGTTGGAAAGTAGCGGTAATAATCATGATAGCAAAACCTAGGAAACCACCAAATGAGGTATCATCATATCGGCCAATATCGCTGCTACCAGTGATTTCAAAATTGTTTGAAAAGCTCTTGTTAAAAAGACTAAAACCTATAATTGAACAAAAATGTATTATCCCACTTCATCAATTCGGGTTTAGAAATAACCATGCAACATTAGATCAAGTTCACAGAATCACTGATCAAATAGAAAAAACACAAGAGGAAAAAAGAATATGTTCAGCCGTTTTTCTGGATGTTGCCCAGGCTTTTGATAAAGTCTGGCATGATGGGCAAGAATACAAATTGAATCTACTTTTGCCTAAAGAACATAGTCAATTATTAAAATCGTATATTAGTGAAAGACTCTTTAGAATAAAATATGAAGATTGTTGCTCTAACTTGAGAACAATAAGTGCTGGAGTACCACAGGGTAGTGTCCTAGACCCATTACTTTATCTGTTGTATACTCACGATTTACCAGTATTAAACACAACCACAACTGCTACGTTTGCTGACGACACAAGTATATTAGCAGTTGATGATGATGAAAGTGTAGCAAAAGAAAAATTGCAAGAAACACTCAATGAGGTTAATGCATGGACCAAGAAATGGCGTATTAAACTCAATGAGACTAAATCAATACATATCGATTTTACTAACAAAAAAATAAATAAATCACCAATCTTATTAAATGGCACTGCTATACCATATGCCAATACAGCTAAATATCTGGGTATGAACTTAGATGTCAGACTAAGATGGAAAGAACATATTAAAAAGAAAAAAATAGAATTGAACATCAAATATAGAAAATTGTATTGGCTCCTGGGAAGAAACTCCGAGCTATCAATACATAATAAGCTTATGATATACATATAAGCAAGTTCTGAAGCCAGTATGGACATATGGCAGTCAACTTTGGGGATGTGCCAGTGCAAATAACATCAAAATTATTCAAAGTTTTCAGAGTAAAGTACTAAAGGGCATTGTAAATGCTCCCTGGTACATAAGAAGTAGCGACCTACACATAGACCTGGGTGTGGAAATGGTTGCAGATGTGATCAAAATATTTGCAAAGAAGCATGAAAATAGACTTCATAACCATGTGAACATCGAGGCTATTCAACTCCTGGATCAGCATGGAATAGTGAGAAGACTCAAAAGAATCAAACCTTTTGAGTTAGTGTAAATAGTTAGGTTTAAAAGCAGAGCAATGTGCGCGTTAAGTGCCGGCTAAGAATTATTGAGAAATACCACTGGGGAAAAACTCAACAAACATTAGTTTTAAGATTTTATTAGAATAAATTTGCTCGTTAGTCCAACTTCTGTGACTAGTTGTAAATACACAAAGCGCCGCCAAGGTGCTTTAAAAAAAAAATCTTTCAAGGGTGATATCTCTTTAGGGGGTGGGCTGATTTTTTTCCTTTGAAATGACCCCTTATAAGTTTTAATGAGAAACGTTCTACTGAATTTTTTTACATGAATTTAGAAATATCTTCTATATGTTTATATATATGATTCCATTTGTATAAAAATTCTCAGAGGTCTATTTTTTGTACGGAAACGAAAATTCTAACTACGTAGACAGATATTTAAAATATATGTTTTTGTAGCCTCTAAGGACTTTGAAGTTTTTGTAATGGGGGAGAAAGAAAAAAGACTTTGACAAGAACATAAGCATATTTTCTCAAAAGTTCTAAAAGATATTGCTCGTTAGAAGAAGAAAAAAAAAAGGAAAATGTGTATTTCTGATAAATTCTACCAAAGAACGTAATAGAAAATATTTATATTTCGCGAAAATCAATTTAAAAAAATATTGGTCTTAACCTTTAAACATAATATATCTACTATAAATACATGGTATTTTAGTGGTAAACTGTTAAACAAAATCCAGGTCTAGATTATACATATAAAACTTAATAAATTGGTATATTCCTAAAACGTTGTCACATACAAATAAACGGTTAATTATTTAAGAAAACTTTTAAGAAGTCTAAGTGACTAGTTACTAAAGTTGAAAAATATTTGCTAGTGTATAGAGTAAGTAAATATTTTAATAGTATATGTTAAGCTTAAAATTATGTTTTGAAATCTTGTGATTCAGCTGATTTCAACGACATGTCACAGTTATAAATAAAAAGCGAAAATAATTGAAAATTACAAATTTTGGATAAGTGATAATGATTTATCTGTATCTGTGTAATAAATAAATGTGTATTAAAACATACAATCCTATTTAAAAAAGATACAACTTTGATTGATCAAACTTTTTTTGAAACACTTCAGTTATAGTCACTATTTGCACGTACAATTCTACTTCACAAAATGTACTATTTGGACATAAGAGATCGTCCTATTACACAGGAAAGACCATGTATAACATTTTGTAACAAAACCCTGCGAGGGTTTAAACCGCTCCAAATTTATTTAAAACAGTGTTATTTCTCTTAAAATTTTGAGGAAGTAGTTCAATATTAAATTAACTTTCATAAAAGAAATCATCTTGAAATTGCCCGGTAATTTCCAAAACTATCTTCAGTTTTCAAATAATTTAAATGGTGATCAAAATGTAAAATTATTATTTATGGTGTCCAAACTAATCATTTTATAAAATAAAATAATAAACGACGGAGTAAATTTTAAATAATAAGTATCACGATTCTTTTAATAAAACATAACTTTGATAAATCACATCTACTCCTATGAAACAGTCTGTGTATCTGAAAATAATTGTAATAGTATAAAACTTTTGGTAGAACAGTTTAAATAAAAATTGCTATTTCTGTATGTGCATTATGGTATATATCCTATAAAAAAGATTTATGTCAAACAAGCAATTTTCCTTAAGACGGTAAAATCATAACCATCAGGGAATAGCCGCTTCCAGACCTTCAAGAATCAAGGCTTTTAGCATACTTAAAACTTGCAGAGATGGTTCAAAGGGACTCCAAAATAAAGACTTACTGCCATAAGTACTAAAGTATAAACTGACTAGATCCTAATCTCATTGGACTGACGAATCTTTTCCATCAGGATTGAAGAATATTTTTAAAAACTCTTCTCAAAAATATTTGTGAGGGATTTTAATTGTTTCTTTTTATACTTATTTATACTAAAATAAAACAAGTAAAATATAGATGTGTGTAGGGTTGGGATAAAGTATGGAACCAAGTAAATATCTTTAAAACGAAACTGACGATATTTATGAAATTTTGCAAGTAAATGTAATTGGGTAAAATGCAACTTATGTTTATTTTTTTGTTAATGATATACTTCCGGTTTATCCGAAAATGTCCTCAACTTTTTTAATTTAAATAGGACACCCTGTATATTTTTGCAGATTTTGAAAGAGCTTGTTATTTCTCGAATTTGTACATACTGGGTTCAGTGGAAATAATTTGTAAAAACGAGAAATAACTCACTTTTAGTTGTAGAATAAGAAAATTAATTTACTTTAGACTAATAAGAATAATAATTTAAACAAAATTAATTGAAACGTTCAAAATGCTCTCCGTAACCTCCTGATAATATTAACAAATTCTTGAGTCACTCTTTCCAAGACTTCTCCACGTATTAGTTCACATTCATCAATAATTGTTTGTCTCAATTCCTGCAAGCATATTGGTCGTTTAACGTAAACACCTGATTTTAGATAACTCCGAAGAAAAATATCTAATGGACTTAGATCCGAAGAACGAGCAGGCCACTCTATGAATCGATCACCATAACGGATCATCAATAATATTTCAATACAATGTTTTTCATTTAAATGAACCATTCTTAATCGTACAATTTATTTCCGTAAATTACAATTTGACAGTTTGGCAACGGTTACGTACTAGATAGTTCTCGTTTATTTCGTACTATTAATACAAACAATATCAATTTGTTTATCTAAATGGTATTTTACTGTAGTGTATAAAAACTTAAAAGTGGTTTATTAAAGTGCTGTATTCCTCGTTTTTACAATTTTTTACACTCAACCCTGTAGGTACGAATTCGAAATAAAAAGATCTTTCAAAAACTGCAAAAATATACTGGATGTCCCATTTAAATTAAAAAATTTGAGGGTATTTCCGGTTAAACCGGAAGTATATTATTAACAAAAAAATATACATCAGCTGCATTATGCCCCATTGTACTTACTTGCAAAATTTCATAAATATCGTACATTTCGTTTTAAAGATATTTACTTTACTCATGTATATATTTTCTACTTGGAGATAATAACTATAAAATTTCATAAATACATGTTGATATGCGAAAGTAGCTCTACCAAAAAGAACTATTTTACCCAAAAACATATTTAAAGAAGGCGGTAGGATTAAAAAACATTAGTTCTCATCACGCTTCTATTGCGAAGAAGAAAAAGTACAAACTGACTGGATTGCAATTTCATTGGATTGAC
The DNA here is from genome assembly GCA_951812935.1 of Hermaeophaga mercurialis. Classification (NCBI taxonomy): domain Eukaryota; kingdom Metazoa; phylum Arthropoda; class Insecta; order Coleoptera; family Chrysomelidae; genus Hermaeophaga; species Hermaeophaga mercurialis. The sequence goes on along the minus strand of OX638361.1, from coordinate 39,064,934 downwards.
GTATACTTTTTGGAAAGAAACGAACACGAGAAGATAGTAAAAAAATTCAACCCTCATGATCCCCGTTTCAGAAGTTATTAAATTTTCCAATATATTCCATGCAATCTTTACTTCCTATATACATCCTCCATAAATCCAATTTTTTTTATTCTTTCGGAATCTGATTTCAGATGTGTCTCAATTGCGTCTACAAATATATACATATTCGCGAAGTTTAGGTAAAAAATCCAATTTGAAAGATATAAGCTGCAAAAGAACTTTTTTCTTTTAAACACAATGAGCAAAGAAGCTTTAAAAATAAATCTCTTTTAAGAGTGTTTCTGAAACGAAACTGAAATCAGAGTTTTTTAAACAAATATTGATTGTTTCGTCATATAAACAAAACAAATTTAAAATACCTTCAAGATTCATTTACAACCCCTTTCCTATTATTTCTCTTATTACATTGTTAAAACCACATTTTTTAATTAAATTAAATTAATTAAAATTAAACCTTAAACATGTTTTCTTGTATAAATTAACAACATCGATTATTAAGACTAAGTACTAATGTAACTTTAAATGAGGTTAATGTAGTGTTTCAACCTTATTAATTAATAGTATTTAAAAAATTTAAATTCATTTATAATTCAATTTCAGTTACTAGGATATTATGATCTAAATTCTGAATTCTAGATTAATATTATAATCTTTAAAAATTACAGTAAATGGAATTCTAAATTTCTAAAAGATAAAAAGATTTGAAAATATCATTAAAATTGTTGCGTTTTTATTAAAGTTCTTAAAGAAAATAACACAAATGAAGCCTAATGACCAGGGATCCAAGCACTTTATAACTATATTTTCATTGCAACATCTATCTTATCAGACGTCATTTGAAATAAATCAAAAATTGAAAAAGGAATTCTGGAGAATATCGTTAGAATAATTAAAAAGGATACCACTTGAAAGCGATTAAAATATAAAAAGATTAAATTACAGGGAATTATTTATTAAGAGGTTAAGGGGAGCTCGGGAAATTACAACACATAATTTTACTACAAATTTTATTAATATACAGTAAATAAATAAGCAAAATTTGAAGATTATGATGAGTTTAATAAGTAAAATTACTTGTTTACTTTAATCATCTAATTAAATTTTGAGCGCCCTCTATAATGCGAATGTGAGTCAAACTAAAAATTAATTATACAATAGTGTTGCTAATGTTAACAATATGGAAAGTGAAGTATGAGAGTAATATGCTCTTGGTGGAATTATCAGAAAAGGACTAAATTGTTACATACCCTTCTCTTAAGAGGAAAACAATATTAATATAAATATGTACAATAGTCAATTAAGATGGGTTTTAAACAACTTAAGAATAATAAAGTGGTAAATAATATGCAACTTATACGGAGATGTTTCATAGCTCCAGGTATTATATCATTAATGAAAATTATAGTAGAAATATAAGCACCAAAAAAAACTAAAGCAGTAATAGAAGACGACACATTCTAACAAATAGTTCATTTTTACTTAGATTACTCACCCCTAGTTCAAATTAAACTTTTGTGTTTTAAATCAAAAGAGAGACTGCCAATAAATAGCAAAGAAAAATAATAGTTATATGGAGAAATAATTAACTAAAATTATTAAAACAAGTAACAAAAATAAAAAATAAATAATTTGGACATAACATGGGTTTTATTAAACAAAAACTTGTCAATATATTTCATAAAAAGTGGAAACATGTATTTGAAGCAAAAGTTTATTGTTTTCAAAAAAACTCAACAAGAAAATTATATATATATTGGAGCCAAAAGTACTGCGATCGCCTGCATATCATGCAGCATTAAACCCCATAGAATTAATTTCGGTCCAACTAAAGGTTATTTTACTCCGTGTTACCCATACAATGTGCAAATTGGCAGATGTATAAAAGGTGTTTGCAAAAGTAACAAAATTTAATGTTACAATGAGTTATTATTATATTGGTTTTCTGGGGATCTAACAATGACGTTACATCCAAGATTCATCTAATTTAAAATCATGAGGAATAAATATTTACTAGAAGTTCTATTATGCACATTTCAGTTAGACCAAGAGAGTGCGCCATTTTCTATTTATACATTGTTTATAGCTCTTCTTGTTTTAAATTGGGAGTAAAAGCATATAGATGGTTTTTTGGTAGATTCAGAAATTTTAGTTTTGGACATACGTGATGGACGTCTCTTCCAAATTGCTTTTTGATGATTTTCGTTTTTCTAAAAGTTTGTATCTCTAAACTTAATGGATCGTGTCAGTGTTTTGGGAACATTGAACTGATACCAAACAAGTCACTGCAACCATAGACAGAACATCTGCATTTCATCAGTGTCTCCTTTACAAGCATCTAAAAATAATATACCGTATCACCACTTCGACTAATTCTTCATTCATTTTTACAAAGGATTTTTTTTAAATAAACTTCGATTTAATCATTTTGAAATGTTACATTTTACTAGGTTGCATTATAGATGTTTAATTGATTTTAACCTTAAAATTTAATAATATTTCTAATAAATATTTTATTATTCTTTATTGGTAAAACTTCTCTGATTTATGTAATGTAATTTAAGAGAATATGTTGAGTGTTTTCAATTTGTATCTTTTTCTATTTGCTCTTTAATTTTCTGAAAATCGACTTATTTAGTTTAAGATAGATTTTCGGATAGGTTTATCAAAAATTATTCTGAATCTTCTTCGTATTATCGTAATTGATTATAATTAAAGGCAAGGCAAAATGCAACCATGTCGATTTAATGATTGCTTCTCTATCGTTAATATTTAACACAAATCTGATATGTATAATTTTTGTTATTTGACGTGATTCAGATTCAACTAATCAAAATCCAACTGCAGTTCGAATTTGGATGAGTTAATATATATTCGAGAACTAGTATTCGAATACTTTGCTATTTGGATTCAATTTTAAGAATTGAATACTAGCCGATTCTTACTGTTTCTACACCAAAGTAATTAAACACATCCTCAGCTAATTTAATTATTGGTTCTAGTAACACATCTACGTTTGCGTCTAACGTTAAAATTGAAAACAAAGTATCTAGAATAAACAAATTAATAAATGTACCTACCATTACAATAATTACTTATTATACAAAGAATTGATTTAATACCTTATTAAAATTTATGTTTAAATTTGTAGGTATATATTTCTTAATTAAAAATATTTTCATGTTAACACTATATTGCATAAAGTTCCCAATCAGGAACACAAACACTTAATATTAATAATCAGAAACTACTGGTCATCAGAAACCCGGATTTCTCAGATTGCTGGTGAAAATGTTCTCAATTGTTTTGAGGCAATCAAATGGTTCTTACTGTTTGATGATAACAGCAGAATTAATGTCATTGATATTGACAGAACATTTTGCTACAACAGAATTTGTTTATCTCATTCAAAAGAAGATCGAGGCTTATAAACCTAAAAAAATGAGGTTACAAGATGTGGGTGTAATTTGATTTTTCTTACAATTTTGAGGTGTTTACTCAAAAAGATATATATACAGGGTGCGGCATTAGTGCGTCGAAGTACGATATATCCGTTACTAAAAGAGATATCAAAAAAAGTTATTTACACAAATTTTAGGCAACTTTAAACTTTACATTATAAAATTATTTTCGTATTTACAGGGTGTTACATATTACCAGGGTGTTCCAAACATTTTTTTAAATGGGACACCCTATATATTATTTCAAATTTAGATTAAGCTCATTTCTCCAATACTTCCAATATAGGGTTTCATTACGTTATACAGGGTATTTCAAAAGTTATGGTCAATTGTATATAAAAATAATTTCCATTTCAACGTCCTGTATACCCTAGACAGAATAACCTAACAAAATTTTTTTTCAGACATATCTTTTTGACATTGGTACAGTATTAAGAAAAAGTGCTATTTGTTTATTATTGCACCAATTGAATATAGAGCGAGCCAAAACTCGAACACATGATTTTGTCAATTTTTTCAAATGAAAGTATACTTTATGTTCTTTCGTTTTTATTAAGCACTCCCTATAGCTAAAACCATTAATTTATGAGATATTTTCAATTTAATAACAAAAAAAGAGATTTTTTTTTAAACGTCTATTATATCAATAAATTTATTTATTTTATAAGAATTTTTTCTAAATAAATGATGTTTTTTGAATTTTTTATAATAATTTGTCACACTTTTATTTGTTCACGGCTAACTTGTTATAATAGAAATTTAAAAAAATGTCTTTCTTTTATTGAATTGAAAATATCTCAGAAATTAATGATTTTAGCTTTAGTGAGTACTTAATAAAAATGAAAGAACATAAAGTGCATTTTCACTTTTTAAAATAAAATACAAAGTGATTCATTTCAAAAAATTGACAATGTGTTCGACTTTTGGCTCGCTCTATATTCAATTGGTGCAATAATAAAGAAATAGCACTTTCTCGTAATACTGTACCAATGTCAAAGAGTTATGACTGAAAAAAAATTTTGTTAGGTTGTTCTGTCTAGGGTATACAGGACGTTGAAATGAGAATGATTTTCGTATACAATTGACCATAACTTTTGAAATACCCTGTATAACGTAATAAAACCCTATATTAGAAGTATTGGGGAGATGATCTTATTCTAAATTTGAAATAATATATAGGGTGTCTCATTTAAAAAAAGTATGTTTGGTAATATGTAACACCCTGTAAATACGAAAATAATTTTATAATATGAAGTTTGAAGTTGCCTATAATTTTTGAAAATAATTTTTTTTGATATCTCCGAAATTTTGGAGCCACAAGCAACATGGTTGTGACAAACTATTACTTTTCTGTTATACCGATGGTTTCTTATTTAGCAAAGAGAAAGATTCATTTTCTGGTAACGATGCACACAGATCGTTTACGCGATCACTAAACAACAGGTACATGTAACACCATATAAAGGTTTGACAATAAAATGATCCCCTTAACGTATGATAAATATGGTACTGCCCCACTTTTGAAAGTAAAAAATGGTTTTCAAGCCCTCAAATTAGAGAGAAGAAATTAAGTGTCCAAATTCTCTGCCAGGACTGTATCTCACAAAAGTGAAAAGAAAAACGTATCATTAGTTCATTGGCCTGAATGGACCGAAGAAAGAAAACGTTGTAAGTAATTGGGACGTAGAAGCCAATCTGGCCTAAATGCCATATGTAAAGGACCTTTGTGGTTTTACTCAAAAATTAATTGTTTTGTTTGATTTTATACAAATCCACTGTTACTATTTTTGAATGAAACTTGTTTCTGTGGATGTTGTTCCCTCTCGATTATAAACGCAAACTATATCAAAACTTTGTATTTTATTACAACTAGCACATAATTTCATGTTTTCTAATTAAAATTAAAACTAGATATGAAATTGTATCTGAAAAATTAAAAAAAAAATCGAATAAATCCATGCAGGAGAAAATTAAACTTTAAAAATATACTCGCAGTATGCAACATATAGGAGAAGCCTTTTATGTTTGTAGCATTCGCCCGAAAATACAAATGCAATCGTTACCAAGTGCTTTTTTATACCGTGCACCATAAATATAAACAAAAAGTTACTTTTTTTATTACATGATTGCATATGATTGAGTTTTCTAATTGGGGACTTATTTTTTTAATAGTGTGCGATAAAAAGTTTATTTTTAATAAATAAATATCGGTAAATAATATATTCATAACATAAATGAAAATTATTGTAAACAATTTTTTTAAATTTATATCATAACAATATATAAAAGAGGTAAAGGGAGCTTTTTATGAGTAGGAAATGATACGTTAAATATTAGATATTTGAATAATTTCTTAATTCTATTTCAATACAAACATATAACAGAAATAAAAGAAAAACAATCTGGTTTCAGTCGATATATTCAAATTCCAATAACTTTCACGGTTCGTAGAGTATTTTCAACATTTAGAATAGTACTAAATCGAATAGAGAAATAGTTTGCTATACTTCGAGGGGAAATTTAATTAAATTCACCCCAGAAAAATTGTTAGTCTATTAATGGAATATTGGATTTACTGTTATAATACATGAGCCCAATCGTGTAAGACCAATTCGAAATAGTATGAATGAAACAATTCATTGTATTATTTCATATAAATTAGCTAACAATTTTTATTAATAATAATTTAATATTTAACACTCAGTGAGCAGAGCTCGTAACAGGAAGAAGAGGATGTCGAGCATATATTACGTCCATTTGCTTGCATCAGAAAATATATCTCGATTACGTTATGAACCATTTTAAAACAATTGGAAACTCTCTTCAATATTTTTTATTATTTACTTCCCATGCTTCTTTATTTTTATGGTATTATATGCTTAAATTGATCTATGTGAATAGTTCCTTTTTTCCAAAATAAAGTTATTTTGTCCATTTTTTATTTATTATTTTAATTGTTTCAGCACTATTTCTTTTTTTTTAGTTTCGTTTTTCCATCTTTTGAGGAAATAATTCCTAAATTTTTTTAGTTGACATTTTCTTTCATACCTGTTACTTATCCCTTCCCTTAGAAAGGTGATGTTACGTTTTTCTGGGACAATTATTAATTATTTATTTTGAAAATCCACATCGTATTCGACAGGAATTTTGTGAAATTGGTATCTTTATTTTTCCTCTTTTAAGTTTATACATTTTCTTGAACATTTTGTGTAATATGTTTCGTATAACTCTAATAGTTCTTGACTTCTTTTATTTTATTTTATTGATCTCATTCCAGATTTTGTTTTTATTTCTTCTTATCCAAGATTGACTTCATCTATTATTTGTTAAAATATATTTTCTTCTTTTTCTAAACTGTCAATCAATAAAATAAGCCATATTAATTATTTCTATTACATTATATTTATATTTCCCTTTATTCCCCTTCTTCATATTTTTGGTTGATAGTTGGTAGTTTAATTATTAAATGTATAAAAAATAAGTTGTCATATTTTAGTAGAAAATCAACGCTGTTGTTTTATTAGTATGATATATGTATATCATTCTCACTATTTAAATTAAACATATTAAGTAATCTCGTTGGCCATAAATTTAATTTTAATACAGTGTGGTAATAACATTCTTAGTTGACAAGCAAATATTTTGAAGAATTCCGAATTCACAGAAACTGCATGTAATACAAAAAAAAATTAATACTGAAAACAACAAAGTAAGTCAGGAAGTGGCGAAGATAAAAACTAACACTTGACAATAAAAACAAAAACCTCAAACGCGAAAATAGGAATTAGAGATTTTTATAATTGACATTGAGGTGAGTGAAATTGGTGTCAAACCTTTTCGCGCTTTATGACCACAAAAATATCCAGTAATAAGAAAGGACAAATTTGTTCTAACCGCATATCTAAGTAAAAAAATTAGTAATCTAAATAATTTTGAATAGCTGTTGAAGAGTTTGAAATCAGTCTATTTATTTTCTTATGCACGATCTAACCCTTGCGCATGGACTACAGTCAAAATGCAAATCGAATAAGAATTGGGACCGTTTTTTATGTATTGAAGGAAAAAATTTAAATTGCAAACGCCCCATTGTGCCTGAAATAAAGCCGATATCTTGTTTTCTGCGATGAATGGGAGTTGAAGAGGTTTTAAAACGCCTTAGCTTCAGAATAATAATATTCTTCAATGCTTTTAGAAATAAAATCGTTGTTTTCATTTTTTTTTAAATTTCACTTCTGGTGAATTGCATAAAAATTAGAGAATTGATAAATCCGTTAAGTATGTTCTTGTATTTTTGGTTCTAGTTTCTCAGTATAAATAACAATACACAATGTATTAACTAATTAATTAGAGAACTTTCAAAAGACATTTCAGTTAAATTAGTAAAATGTGCAATTAGTGAGAGATTTATTTTTGTCAAATTGACACAAAGATGCAGAGTTCTAGGCTGAAAATATGAAGACCGAAAATAAAACACTAAAAAGTAGCTCGTTTTAAAGAACTTTCTAGTGTTGAGTAAAAGTAAAAATTTTGAGACACTCGAAATAGATTGTTCGTTATTACCACAGCAAATTACTTTAAAGTTGAAGATAGGGACATATGTGTACAGGGTTTTTACAAACCAAGCGTTTTAAACCCACAATACAAAGATGGGATAGATAATTTCTGCCCAAGAGATAAAAAATAAAAATGACAAGGTCTTTAATTTTTCAATATAGACTCCTTGTTTCTTAATACCCTTCACCCAATGAAATTCAAGGTTATTCATGCCGCTCTTTTAATCAGTATGTATAGTTTTTAAAAATAGGAGTGTATACTGACAATAACTTGCAAATTGAACGCATATTACTGACTAACGGGAAATTTTCTTTAAATTTGCAAATAAACGAAATTCCAAACAACCGACCTTAATTTGAGTTTCTCCATTATTCAAAAAACTTGTAACTTGGTTAGTACAGCGGGCGGACATGAACTTACAATATTTCAAAAAAACTAATGGAATTTGATATGAAATAAACCAATAAACAAATGATATTAATCACAGCCTAGAATAAGTGAGCCCGAAATTGTTCATCTCATCCTCGTATGCGATTTTTACTTATTGGCGCTGTCCAAAATTTTTATTTTGGATGATCCAATTAAAAGCACGGAATTTTATGAAACATTCTGTATATTCCAATTTTTTTTAGTTAATAACCACTACATACAAAAATATTATTTTAAAAAACCCCTAAAACAAAACAATGTAGGTATGCGTGGAACACCCTTTACAAATGACGGCTTAAATACCAGTAGAAACCAATTCCTTTTTTGTTATTTTCAAAATACATGTAAAAAGTTATAGATTCAATAAATTATAAGCAGTTTTCATGTAAACCCTTTTTATTATCGGAACAAATACAGAGCAACATAACTCAAACTTTCCATTTTGTTTTAATGAATGTTGTATCTAATATTCGTAAGCAAACACATTTTGTGACATTTAAAAGCATTCCGTATCTAATATTTTATCGAGCAATAAATTACTCTTGACATTTGTATCCCTTTCAGGAAAAGCATAATGCCCTTTTGTCATTAAAAAGAGCTAAGAATGAAATTAGCTAAGAGTTAGGACCGTATCAAATGAAAGCGACTACGACTGCGGTTATTTTAATTTTGTTTTCTCTGAGAGGGGTTAATAAAGAGTGACTCAGTCTTTACAATATATGTTTATTATCTGACATTATAAAGTGTATTAATATTATACAGTCAACCTCGCTGTTCTCTGTTATTATCATTGTATAAATACTTTATAGTGTTATGGAGATCAACCTGTTTAATTAGCAATTATTCAACAATACGTGAATTTACGTTATTCATGGAGTATGTATATTACACAATCTGCTTCTCTGAAAGACTTTATTCTACATCTACTATTGTAAATGAATATTAGTTGACTTCAAGATACTGATACTCCTCTATGTCCTATTAAAACATTTCTTTGGATGAGCAATTGTTAAACTCATTCAAATTTATTGTAATAGTAAGCAAATCCTTAACAATATGTGAAAATTAGATTTTTACTCTTTGTTTTAATTCTACTGGTCTAGAAACAACATAAAAAAACATAGCACATCTATTAACATTAAAATGGTAACTTAATTTCTGTCAAATCTCGATATTTATCATTTTTTAATGACACCAGTTCACTAAAAGAACTGTAGACGTTCTCAAAACTTTTTAAATATTCTTATGACAATTGCTTCACCATTTGGCAACGTCAGTTAAAATAAAACAAATTGACAGGCATTTCATATGCACACATGATTTTGTATTATAAATGTCCTAACCAATAATATTCAAAAACATTTAGTTAATATTATGTATTTATTACAGAAGACAATCTAATAATGGTGATCTCCCCAGATCTATTTGTTTGTTTAATACTGTACATACACTGAGGATATCGTAGATGTCTCTTTATTTCAAATTCTTGCAAAAAATCAAGTTCCTGCTTCTTTTCGTCAGTATGTCTTGAATGTCAATGAGTTATTTTGCGTAAAGTGACTTAACTGGTTGTTTTACTCTATAAGCTCATAAGTGTTCACTATGTCTTACTTCAAACTTTTTAAGAATCTGGATAATATAGCATTATAATAGGTTCATTTTTAATAAAAACTAGCTTAAAAAGTCAGGTATTTATAAGTTAAGACTGAGGAAATAAGGTAATTCGCTCCCAAAAGGGGTGAAAAGTAAAAGTGGGGAAATTGGGGTAATGATCTACTCCAGAAAAAAGGGGAAACAAAGCCGAGCAGGAAAGTTAAAGTAATAATCAATGAAATAGATAGCGGTAAGACCTCACTTAGATCAACGTTGATCTTTTGAGGGTGATTTTCCTTATTTTCTCAGTTTTGTGGACTTGCAGCTCATCGAATAGCTTAATCTTCTCTCAGAGATACGTCTATTCCATTTATATTCGGGGTCACTGATTAAACTTGCCAAAAATTAAAACAATTATTACATGAACATGGATGTTTGTAAATGTCCCAAAGTTTAAAATTTAATTTCATATTGACTGGTTTATCGTGAAGACCAGATACAATAAAACTAAACATATCATTTAAAATGAGATCTAATTTGTATCTCCATTGCTTTTTCATAAAAATTAGACAAGACAGTATATTATTGGATATTAGGTAAGCTAATTCTATTGGAAATTTTGAATAGAAGTAGCACGAAATTTTTTTGTGTAGTCTTATGAGAATTAATTTTTTATTAAACCTACATTAATTAAGTAGTTTATTCAATTCTACAATTTTAGATTAAAAATGAGTGATAATGATAAATGTTCTGTGTTTAATTTCGTCATAATTAACTCAGATAGGTTATTGATTATCTAATTTAAAAATATATTTTACTTAATTTTTTTACAGGTCGTAATGCTGCAAAAATTGGTAAAAAAATTCATTACACAATATATAAAAAAAAGGTCTCTCAAATTATTAGTTATTAATACAATATTTACTGATTAGACAAATCTTAAAAAAATCGAGCACAACAAAAGCTAACTTTTTATTAAAAACATAATCAGTATTTGATTTCGCACAGAAACTGACCTAATAAAATAAAAATCAGTTATGTTTTTGTGTAATTATTAGTAACTAAACATTGTCTTTACATGATTCTTGAATAGATTTTTTAGATTTGCATTTTATTTTACTGTTATTTTTGATAGGAAGCATTCTTTAAATTATTAAAATAATTTAACCGTGTATTAGAGTTTTACACTCTATTTTTTATATTTCACATATTTTACTTTATCTTTTGGAAACATTTTGTATTATTTAAATAATCATATGGAGAAAAATAAAATTTTAGTTTCTTAGATTTGAATGCAAGGATCATTTTGTTGTTTGTATGAATTAAAATGAAAAATAAAGAGATATTGAGTTCGTACGACTTTTTATATGAAGCTTGTGACATACGTAAAAATTATTTGGAAAGTGTACTGGAAGAGAAAAATAAGCGAAGACTCTTTTTCGTTTTTCAAAAAGAAAACGAGCGTAATTTTTTTAAATGTTATTTTATGTTTCTGTCTTTTATAAACCTAATTATTTGTTAGACATAATTGATATGAGTGAAGAGATATTTAAAGAGCTTTCAATTGACGTTTTGCAAGACCCACTTTTCTATTTAAAATTTTTATTGATGACGTCATCACGCTCACAGAAATGACGTCAAAAATGAAAAGCTGATCTGATGAAGCGCCCATTTAAAAATAAAAATCGACGGGTTTCAGGATTTTCCCCTAAAATCGCCGATTTACTAAATAATGAATTTATTCCTTTCATTTGGACCATACTGTATATTCACCAACGCAAAGGCCTCTCGTATTTTGAGTTGCTAATTTTTATAATTTATTACTTGTGTACATTTATTGTTCAATGTTCAATTTCACACAATATGATAATTAATTAAGAAGAATTTAGTTTCAATTTCTGATTTTTTGTTATTTGATTTTACTATAATTTTCATGTTGGACTAGAACTGATCTTTTTACAACTATTTATTTAGTATCTTTTTTACACTTACCATTCTATTTTGTGTTTATTCGTATAATAGAACATTTTAATGTTATAATGTCTCAGCCTCGTTTATGCTAAGGGTAGAAGTAAGTATAAAGAGCGAGTAGAATTTCAGGCATTGGTGTTCTATAAAGTGAGGGGCACTAATTTCAAATACGGCTATTTTTGTTAACCCTTTTTAGGGTGGTTTGGTTTCAAAGAATTATGACAATGCTTCTGTACGTTTGTTTTCTGCCCACGTGATGACAAAGGATCCCTACGGTTTTTTAATGGCTTTATAAAAAAATTTTGAAATTTGAGTAGGTTTTGTTCATTTAACAGAGCAAATAAAAAATATTGGACCAACAAAAATGTATTTAAAAAAGCTGTATATATTAACAACGTGCACAACGTGGAAGAATATTAAACAATGATTGGGTTTTGCTTCTGTATTATTTATTTAAGACTTTGAGTTATTCAGTCTAGGGTCTAGTTTTCTTATAAGAAAATAGAAAAAAAGGTTAAATGAAATATCAATTTCTGTCAAATGAGATTCTATTTCTATACATCAAAGAAAATCTGTAAATGCTTCTTTTTACTAGAACTTGCTTATATTTTGTAACAAAATGATCTTTTATTATAGTTTATTGTTAGTTCTTTCTATATTTGAGAGATCTATTTATCTAATTTTATGTTTTATCTAAACAAAAAAAAAATAATGAATCAAATATACAAATTTTTGTTAATTGGTAGGTTTTTGGGAATAGTCATATTCTGTGCTTAATGTTTACACTAAAATAAATATCTCTTGATTCTAAGCTGTACTTAAATCTAACAGCTCAAATAAATAAATAAATTGTTCTCTAATTTGGTGTTGATAATAATCTAATATTCAACTAATTTGTAAATGGAAAATATCAATATAGTAAAAATAATGCTTATTAGACATAATAAAATGGTTTATTTAACAGTGTTATATTCAATTAGTTCAATTAGCATGAATACAAAATATCACTATTTGTATGAAATCTAACTAACAAAGTATTATTTATAGGTATCTATTTCATTTCTTATGTCCATCTGTACTGTACATACCGGAGTCCAATGATAACGGGAAGATTGAATCTGGTGTGAATGGTTAAATTAATATACAGGGTGTTATTGAAATACACGTACATATTAAAACTGGGTATTGCGCAGATCCCCACTGAATGTAGAAAAATATTATTTTTTAAAAATACCCCTTATTAAGGGAGTTATTAATTTTTGAAAATTAATTCTAAAACAAACGTACTTCACTGATATGTTGAGGATGACCTATATAAATTAGGTTTATTTACCTATTTTAAACATCAACAGTAATTAATATGCAAGTTTTTGTCAGATGATAAGAAAACTAGTCTTGTAAGAAATAACCATGTTGCGAAGATTTTCGAATTAATTTCTATTTCCGAAGACTGGTTTTTACTACCCTCGTTATCAAAAAACTAGAATATTTGATATATTAGACTATAGACTATAGATTATTAAAATTTTAGTTGATTTACGAATCTGGCTAACACGAGCGCGTCATTTCCAAGTTGGTAAAAAGTGTTGTTACGATTACTTTTAAATATTTTTTTACGATGCCACTATTTACGAATATTGAACTAACCGATATAGTGCTGGTTTATGGGGCAGCTGGAGAAAATTCTCGGCAAGCACAAATCCTGTATCGCGAACGGTTTCCAAATCGGAGAATTCCGGACTGTCGTACGTTTATTTCAACTGTTCAGCATCTAAGAGACCATGGAAAATTTGAGAGTGTCAATGCAGATCGAGGGAGAACAAGAACACAAAGAACATTGGCGGCCGAAGAAGAAATATTAGAAGCTGTTGAAAACCGGCCTCAATTAAGTTGTAGAAGACTAGGTCTTGAAATTGGAGTGTCCTCATTTGTTGTGTGGCGGACACTTAAAGAACAAGGTTTACATCCTTATCACATCCAAAAAGTCCAGGCCTTATATCCAGGTGATGAAGAAAAGAGAGTGGAGTTTTGTGAATGGATGATTCAAAAATGTGTTGATATTCCTGATTTTCTAAAAATATTATTGTATACTGACGAGGCTTCATTCACTCGTGATGGCGTGTTCAATATGCACAATACGCATATTTGGAGTGATGAAAATCCTCACGCAATTAGGGAAACTGGGCATCAAAGAAAATTTTCAATAAATGTTTGGGCTGGCATAATAGATCAGTATTTAATCGGGCCTTATGTTCTCCCGAACAGATTAAATGGGCCAGGATATCTCCACTTTTTAGAAGATATTTTGCCAGTACTCCTAGAAGAGATACCGTTACAATTAAGGCAACGGATGTGGTACCTACTAGATGGCGCTCCTCCTCACTTTGATTTAAACGTACGGCAGTTTTTGAACATTAGATTTCCTCAAAAGTGGATAGGCAGAAATGGACCTACTAAGTGGCCTCCGAGATCTCCGGATTTAAATCCATGCGATTTCTTTTTGTGGGGTCACATGAAACAACTGGTTTATAATGAACCTATTAATAGTGTTGAACAATTAACCAATAAAGTTAATGCGGTAGCCGAGGAACTACGACAAAATCCAAGACTAATTTCTAATGTTCAAAGTTCTTTGGAAAGACGATTGCAAGTGTGTGTAAATAATAATGGACGGCATTTTGAACAATTACTGTAATAAACTTTATTTTGAATTAATTGGTTTTGCTACGGCAACAGTGCAATTTCTATGGGTAAGTTCAATTTCGATTTATTTTACTTCTTTAAATATGGAAACTAGTAGGTCGGAAAAGGGGACTCTTCCCCAATATTTAAATTTTAGAATTTGAAGTTAAAATTGGTGCCAATCGTTTTTGGTCATTACATACTATTCCCCATTTTAATATGTACGTGTATTTCAATAACACCCTGTATAGAACAGACTTTACCACAGCATTTCGGTATTAGTGCAAAAAAATAGAGCGAATGTCGAAAAGTCTGTATTCTTGAAGCTGTCGAGAGTGTTTCTCAATTATCAAAAGCTTTGTCGGCATTAGACTTAATTTTTGCTTCTTGGCCAGTGATAGTATTTCGTAGTTCGTTAGCTGTCGATATTTGTATTTTTCAATGAAATATTAACAGAATCCGTGGCAGTATTATAGTGTAGCAGTATAAATATAGTATAGTAATGGTAGAGATATTATAATAATAATAATCACCAAAATAGACTTGAATCTTGAATCAAACACAATATTCACCTAAAATATATGGAACATGTTCTAAACTATACCTACAGATCTAAGTCTATTTAACAAAGCAAGAGAAATCTAGTGCTCATCAAGATAAATATTTTAATAATTTTGATTTGAATAAGCAGCAATGATTGTTTGCACTAATCTGCCTTCGAATATTTTAAGTAATTAAACATTTCTATCGATTTATAAATAGATATTGTATCGAGAAAAGAGCGACGGGTTATTTAAATAAAGTTTAAAAAAACAAAAAAAATTGAGGAATGATTTACAAATCGGCCTATTTAGGACATATGTATTTGAGATCGCAGATTTCACAGGACGAAAAATTGCTCATTTACTTTTAAACAGAATTTATGTAATATACCAAGTTCTTGGCACTTGATAAATAGCAAATGTATAAAAAATCTTACATGGCTGATTTTTTTATTGACTATTTAATGTCATTTTATAAGAAAAGCAACAGAAAACTTTAGGGACTCTAATATATTAACCACAGATTCTGTGAACAATAAGATCAATCTAAGAAGAAAACATAAGAATAAGTGTCCAAAATGTTACACATCGTATGTACGGCTCAAAGAATCCATATAATTTGCAAAACTATGTAAAAGAAAGTTATTCATTCTATTATATAGAAAGTCAATAGCCTTTCACGGAATGAGCATCATATAAAAATACGAGACAAACAGTTCTTTAATAAAATAATAATACAAAAATCATGAAAATAAAAATAAGGTAAAAAATAATAAAAAACAAAAAATGTTAAACTTTCAATATAAATTTCTGTCTTCCCGCTTTCGTTTGCGAACCCGTATATACGCTAGTAGAAATAAGAAATAAAATAGATACCGATAATAGTGCTTCACTAGTAAGTTTTCATACAAATAGTTACATTAAATTCTGACGACCGAATACATTTCTATAAGGTACAAAAAACCGTTTTACGATCCCTTCAATCCCTACAACTTATAATTTTGATTTGTGACTTTATACGGGATTTCCCAAATGTTCTGGGACGGAGCCATAAGTTTCTAATAGGTGAAGAAAAAAAATTCAAATCCAGAAACAATAAATGATTTGCAAAATCCCATACTTGAAGAAATCAACAATATCACTAGGGATATGCCCCAAAAGATTCAAAATTCCATTTATGAGCTTTTTGGTCATTGCGAAATCGAGACTCTAAGATACCAAGTTTTGCATTTTGGGGATGTGTTTGTTTTTTTAATACCTTTAAGATAAGGTAAAACTCGACAGGAGTTGCAATTTAAAAATGTTTTGATTATCACCCCCTAAAAAAAAACTCCCCAGTATATGAAAGTTTTAAACCATCTAAAAATGTAGTTTTTATGGCCCTTTAGTGATCTCCAAATTTTTTAGAAACTTATGGCTCCGTCCCGGGATTTTTGGTAAACCCTGTATAACTTGGAAGCTTTATATACTCGCACGACTATAGAAGAGTTTTTCAAACAATACATTCATCCGTTGCTCAAATACATATTGTAGGAAGGGATAGCAACATTTTAATAATCTTATTCTCATAATTGTAACTCAAATATGAATAATAAAATATACTAAGTATGTAACTAAACATAGATTATATTGTGTAAAAAGGTTTTATTGAAAATTCGATGCTCATGGTTTCCCACGATTGCGTTCATTATTCTTCACTGGCGATATTCACGGAGTAACAAACAATACGTGCTTTATGTCCACAAAGTGTGAATTTTATTCAATCAAGTTTTCTTGTTGGCTGTTTATAAAAAGTTTAAAATAACTTTCTCAAACATACTTCGATTTTTGCCGCAGCAGGTTTCTAGGTAAAATTATCCGTATTTTCTAATTTCAAGTAAATCAGTTTTATGAACTTCATTCATTTATATTAATTTTAACTTTGTTCGAATACTATAATTATTGAAGCAAATAGAGTTCGAGAACATTCGATAATCTTAATATACCAAGACTAAAAATAGTTTGTTTAACTTTTGATAAAATATTATTTAATATTATTATTAAATGAAAAGGCAGAATATATAAGAAACAATATTTAGAAATATTCTTTCTGTTCCAAAAATGAAAATGTTATTTTATTAAAAAAATATTTCAGAACTGGTAAATTTAGTTGAAGTCGCCCAAAAAAACGTCTGACCGTAGTACAGATTATAATTGCTAATATATGTATGATTATTTTCAAGAAATCATTTTCTAAAATTTATTTAATGTTCTGGCACGAATACGATTAATAAAATGTACTTTTATCTACCAGACTACAGAATAATTTTTAATGGTCTGCTCATAAAACGAATGATTTTATTACGTCGAATGGAATTCTGCCTAATTTCATTTTGTAATGGTTATTTCCGAAAGTTTAAATAAATTAAGCATTGGGCAAATGGGACACATTTCACTGAAATGTGAATGTTCCTTCTAGCAATAACAATAAAAGTTATTAATTCGTCTGTTCTGGCCATTTAACCGGAAACTACATTAGTCTACCATGTTATTGGCCAATAGTTTTAAAAGGATTTTAATATGGTGGTCTATTTTCTGAACTCGTATCGAAACATTAATGTATTGGTTTAAGTAATAGGAAAAACTAAAGCACATATTAAAAGTTTTAATTTTTTAATAAAATATCATTTCTTTATGCATTTTTCATATCCATTTAATCATAATTGATCGATATTGTTTTAACTATCAATAACTATTATATTCGTATATAAGATAATGTACATTTAATAAAAAAACGTATTTTTACCTTCTCAAGAAATGTTTTTATATTTTTATCATTAAATATCAAAAATTTATATTATGCTGGGTTTACTTATGCATGAATTCGCTGGCGCCAGTAAGTACGCCAGTTGAACTGTCACACCAGTACACGTTTACATTCACAACTGATTTTGGACCCGCCAGTTTCACTTTGTATGCAATCTCATAGAGATTAGTACTAGACCTAACATATTTACATAACCGTGAAAGGTAACACGCTACACGCCAGCAACAGTTTAGACTTGTAAATCTTACTGACGCGGTCCGAAGAAGTACGCAAGTATCGGAGTGGGGGGTGCAAGTACTCAGTGGCGCAGTAAAAGTTGGAAGGCAACAAACTTTTTCGATCCGTGCATGCATGTTTTTAACAGGTGCGTGAGCCGGTGTTAAGACATGTATTTTTAGTTTACTGGCACGTCAGTTTATTCTGGCGCCAGCGAATCCATACAGATGTAAACCCAGCATTATGTAACTGAAAGACGTGTTTCTAATTCATGTACACAGTAAAACTACTTGAGCACGAGATACCTGTATACGAGGTGTGGCAATTAAATAACGAGACTGGTGTCATAAATGTGATTTATTGCAAGCAAAGTTACAAACTACTTTTATCCCCTTCCCTATCTATGCACCGCTGCATGCATACATACTTTCCATTGTAGGCCATCAGCTGTCACTTTGTTCAACAACTCTGCCGTTTTTGCTTTCACCTCTTCCACAGACTAAACATGTGTTCCCTTCAATATACTTTTCACTTTTGGAAACAGATAAAAGTCACAGGGAGCCAGATCTGGTGATTACGGAGGATGATCGATTACAACAATACGCTTGTCCGCTAAAAACTGCTACACGGATAGGGCATTGTTCTTCCACAAATCCGGTCTCTTATTTCTTACTCTTTCTCTCAGTTTGATTAGGACTTCTTTGTAGTAGGTCTGATTAACCGTTTGACCCTCAGGCACCCATTCAGTTATGATGATCCCCCTAATATCGAAAAAAACGATGAGCATTGCCTTCAGTTTTGCTTGCTCATTCGTGCTTTTTTCATTCTGGTCTTCCAGTGCATCGATTGACGCTTTGTCTCGGGTCGTATTGGAAGACCCATGTTTCGTCACATGTGTTATCAAGTCTAGTTCTGCTTTGAGTTGTTCTATGACATCACAGTAAAGTTTCTTCCGATTTTCTTTTTGTTCCTGAGATAAGTTTTTCAGGACCATTTTTGCACAAACTTTTGCCATGTTTAAATTGTCGGGAAAAATTTGTATGACTGTCTCTCTGTTAATGTTTAATCTGAATACTCAGACGTCTATCTTCCTGCACAATTTCATTAATTTTCTGAACATTTTCGTCAGTTCTTGAACTCAATTAGGTAAGTCTTGAAAACGAATCATTAACGATATGTTTCTTGATTGAAAGTTGATGGTATCATATATAGAACGTAATGTGTTTGTACTTAATTAATGGCGTTTCTGTAATTCTCGATAAACCAAAGCTGACGAACAACATCAAACCCATATAAAAATTATCGAGGTTTGAAAAATATGACGAAAACGGTTGCATGTATTGTCTTATGAATGGGTTGAATTAATAAATACTTTAATAAATTGGACGTGTTAGGAAATTTTATTGAATGATAATAATTTTTCATTAAATTTTAAACACTTTCATATCCTCAGAATTCATAAGGAAGGTTTAATTGAAGAACAATATCCATTAAAACATATTCATTCTGGACATAACAAGAGAAAAGTGCCCAGTAGATATTTAAAATAACTTTGTATGTAATTATTGTTATCAACATTTCCAGCTTGACCTTTAGCCCAAAAATGTATTTATATAATGAACTTTGTTACATTAACCAACCATGCAGGTTTTGTCATTCACCCTAACGCAGCCACCACCATATATTGATATGTCCCTCTCACATGTGGTTATCCACCGTGAAATCATTTTGACTTCCGATTATATTCATTAGTGTCTTTTGTATGGGTTCATCCGACCATAGATAATAATCGATTTCTGGCTTGCACAGCATACTATTATCGATATCGTAGCATATTTCATGTCATAATGAAAGATTGCAACTAAATCTTGAAAATATTTCAACGCAGGAATAAAAATTTCGATTCACAATGATTTTAAAATTCTTATAGTAAGTGAAAAAATACATTTAATTATCAAAACGTGAATTTATTAAGATCTTTTTGCAGTTTTTTACATTTTATATTCAATTAATATGAAAATTACACATTGGACTACGTAGATTAATAGGTGCCATATTTTATATTTGATTATAATATAATGTGGGCAAAAACTCTCTATTGCTACGCAAATTTAACAGACTACAAAATATAAAAATTTTAAATTTGCTATGTGGTATATATGCCCAATTGTCTGAGGACTGACTCTAAGCCGGAAATGGGAGTGGTCCGGTTTCAAATTGTAATGCTAACGGGCGCCAGTAAGTTGTGATAAATTCCCGACCAGAAAAGCTACTACATTTTTAACCCAGTATCTGGCCAAGTCTTAAGTTCTACCACACACAACAAAGATAAATAAAAGACAAAACCTTCTAAATAATTTATAAATTTAATTAAAGTTTGCTCTTAGTAGATACACTTAGTACAATATGAATTTTAATGATGCCTGTAGCAAGGGCAGGATTTATTCACCTTATTGGATTATTAGCAATATTTTCATTATTATCGACACCTTGATTAAGGATAATTCCAAAATCCACGTCATCTTGATCCTTATTTTCTAGAATTTCAATATTATGCCCCACACACATGTTATGAAGGATAACACAAGAATTCGTTGGGGTCTCATTAAGGATGTTAATTACTCTATAACAGATAATAATAATAATCTAAAAACTTGCACAAATCGACTATTATTTAAAGTATATTAATAAATATTGACATAAAGTAGCCGCACGTAAGTAACTTGCGATTACTAAAACCTACTCGTTGTATATTACGATATAAGAATTTTTTGCGATTAGTCAAGGATAGACCTTTCCTGATAAGAAAACACCGGGTCAACTATGCTCAGGCGCACTTCCCACTACCCTAAAATTTCTCCTCATTCTAGTAACATATAAAAGTGACAATATATCAAAAGTACTAACAAGAACTGGGACAACAAAACACAACAGTTATACCAATAAAAAACTAGGTACTTTTAAATTGCCAACTTGATTCTATTGCCTTTCTTTCCCCTACAATAACTGAAGAGTGGAAGTGCGCGGAGTCTACATCACCCAGGGAATATTTTAAAACAGGTGAATATTTCCTTCGCAATTTGAATTATTACGAGTGACTTTGACAGTTGTGAAGGGTCAAGAATAGCACCCAGGGAGCCAAATTAATTCAATTTAAATGAATATTAAACATTTTCCAAATAATGAGTAAATAAACTAATAGCATCGTATATAGATCATTTATAGGATGATACTAAATCATCAGAAATTTATTCGAAATACTAAAGGACGATATATATATAAATCGGACTCGGCATATTGAGTTTTTCATTAGAAACAGCGACAATTCTGTCATTATCTCAGACTCGATATAGTAAATGTAAATAATATGTAGAAAACTTGACGGCAAGTTGGAATTTACAGTTTCAGACCAGTTTGTTATTATCGCCATTTTTGAAAAAACACCATTTGTTTGGCCTAATACAAATGGTAAAAGTTGTAAACATATCTTGTATCGACGTTTTTATTGTCTGTTTTATAAATTCATTTGGTAAATACTTCTAATATTATTTTTTGGTAATTAAGTAATTATAAGATAAGAGACATTTCTGTCTTAAACAGCCCTATTATGTAATTTAGGATTCCTAACCATTCATTAGTGTTTCTCTATTTCTCGTTTAATGTTAGTAATTTTGAGTCTCTGGGGTAACATGATTTCTAATTCGAATATATTAGTGTAATAACTAGGATTCATAAAGGCATATCGATTTCGTTACTAGAAACAGTTTAATTTGAGATGAAGATAAAACATGGTTATTTTTTTATCAAAAAGTCATATTTTATGTATATTTACATTTACAAAGGAAATTATTTATAATATTTTCACCTTGCCAATTTTAAATAAATTCAAATTCAGTTTTACAGAAATGTCTGAATCGCTGCAAATTATTAAATATAAAAATTTACTGTAAAAACATATTTTTGCAAAAACACTAAGAGCATTTATTTAGTATTTTTTGAACTATTATTCATAGAGTACAAATCAGTTTTAATTACAAATATTTAATAACCATTTCTTAATTCATCATTGAAATTGAGTTAAGAAATCCTAGTTTATCCTTTAATGGATATTTAAATATAATATTTTTTAAATGACAAACTTCGCATTGATTACCAACGAGAAATGAATTCATGAATGGATAATGCCTACATTATAATATTTAACTCTTTGGTTCCAGTCTTAACATTTCTCGTGACTCTTCGATGAATAATCCATTTCAATTTTTAATTTTTAAAAAGTCGTTACGTATTTTGAATACCTAATAAGACCGACGTCTGTTACAAAAGTTCATTAGAGTTATTGGACAATTAGAGTTAAATTATTCGGTTTTAATGGATTCCTTTTGTATGTTTTACTTAATTTGGTCTAATCAAAATGAAATGTGCAGTTTTTTTTATTTTCTGTCATTTAAATATCAAAGAAAATGCTTTAAATACTTGTGATAAAACAGCAAGATAACTTAAATGAAACATAACTAACGAAAAAATAAGCATTAAACATATTCGACAAAATAAATTACACTTATCTGTGATTCCACAAAATTCCAACGCTTTTTTAGTTACGAAAAACTTTGTTTAAAAGCAATTTTTTGAAATTTTTTTGGGTTTGCATATCAAAAGTAATTTTCCATAACTGTTGTATTTTTTGGTTTAGTTTAAGCACCAACTTTGAAAATTGTAAATTAATAATAAATATCCGTGTAAGGAAAATTTTTTAATTGACGAATTATTCACATACAAAAGAAAGGGTTTATCCTATTAATAACTTTCGTAGTTTATTTTCTACAATCCTAGGCCGTGTAAAATATTTATTACATCAATCTAGAAAATACATTAATTTTACGATCGCGTGCGGTATACCACTCCACCAAAGAATCGTAATGCTTTAACCGGATTAAACCATGCAAGTAATTAGCATATGACTTCTGGTTGATTAATATTATTGAAATTAATCATATTAAAACATATATTGTTGGCCATTTGTAATAATCACATTAATTCCATGGAAAGTTCGTCATTTTACGTGGAATCTGATTTACTAATATTCAATTTTGCTATAATCAGCTAGAGTGCCCATTATTTTGAATATAGAGAGGCACCAACGAAAAAATTCTATTCATTACCTCTCAGACTAAAACCATAAAAACATAATGATAATTACCCTTATATTAACTTAAAAAACAACAAAATTTTAATCTGTATAAATTTTAAAATTTAAAACCATACAAACAGACGTATTGTTCGGAAGTAATAAAAGGGAAACAGACCCAAACACACACCCGGGTCTCCTATCTTCCATATCTGGTTTACTGATATAGAAGAAGGAGCCCCCATTCCACCACCCCCTATCTCCAGACAGGTCCTCTCGCATTCACTCTCTCATACACACGTCCACATTCGTCTCACCAGATATCACCTCATGGGCTGGGTGAGGTAATACAACTTGTTCGACCTTTATGGTTTTTAGGGGTAGCGTCCAGCGCTTTTCTTCCTTGGTCCTCCCTCATTGTCACCTCGCGCTCTTTTCCTCCTATTTTTATCCTATCTTCTTCTTGGTCCTGTTCCAATTCTTCGTCTTCTTCTATTTATTTCCTGGGCCTTGTGTGCCTTCTGTAGTCTTCTCTGGTGTAGTCCACTAATTCCCTTAGATCGTGGTTTGAATGGTTTAGCAACTCCTCGAAGATTTTTCGCATTCTGTCCGTCGTCACCTCTAGCAGTGGTGTGGCCTCTGTTTCCTGTATATTTGGTTGATCCGAAGATACCAGGGGGCGTTTACTGCCATTCTTAGGGTGATGTTTCGTTGCCTCTGGAGCTTCTCCTTGTGAGTCTTCGCCGTGTGTCCCTATGCTACTGATGCGTATGTCATAATCGGGATGATTATGGAACGTATCAGTAGCAATTTGGTCCTCAGGTTAGGGAACCAGGTTGTGATTGGCAGCTGATTAGACGATTTAAGGGTGGAAACTAAAAGGGGAAACCTGCGTAGAAAAGCGGGTTCTATTTACCGTTCATATAGTTTAAAATTGGCATAGTAAAACACTGAGGATATCGAAAGATATTTCAAATACTTCCAAATAGAAAAGCAAGTTCGTGCAGTGTAGAGTAACAAACTAACAAATAAATCTGGGAAGTTCACCTTTATTAGATTGATTTCTATAATTATATATACTATTAACCAAATATTTTAGAAAAAGGAAAATATTATTGGCTAGAACATCTAAAATACAAAATCAAATCTGTTTTATGTCTGTTAATTTCTTTAATCAAACAATAAGAATATTTTGAAATATATTTATTTGGGTGACTAAGATATATTTATATGGGGTGAATGAAACAATTTGCGGAGTGAGTCCACCTTTTAAAAAATGAATCCCTTTTCTGAGAGCTAAAATAAAATAAAACATAAATATCAATATTAGAATTAAAGCTTAAAAGTAAATTATTACATAAACATATTGACTTCTAAATTTTCTTATAAATAAAAAAAAACCTTGTGCAAGTATTTAAGAATATGTTTTTTAGTAAAAAGTAAATGCGTACTTTGAAAGATAATCATTGAAACTATTTTTAAAATGTGCAAAACAATATAACGTGATATACAAGATGCCCCATAAGGTTTTGGCCAGTTTATTTCTAAAATTGTCTGACTACGTTATTAAAATTTGACAATTGTAAACACTGGGCAGATTTGCCCGCTTTAATTAAACAGCGACGGTGTTGCAACGTCATATTTCTGGTCACGTGATACCTATTTGTCAGTGTTTTTATTATTATAGAAACGATAAATACAATTTCTATGAAAGATTTGTGGTGGCAGCAGGATGGTGCTTCTCCTCATTTTCATCGTAGAGTAAGGTCATTTCAAGATGTGAATTTCCAAGAAAGATAGATAGAGAGAAATGGTACAATACATTGGCCGCCTCGTTCACCAGATACAACCCCGTTAGATTTTTTTTGTCTGAGGCTATTTAAAGGGGTTAGTGTATGTTATAGTTCTTACCGATGTAGATGATTAAAAAACAGAATAAGAGCAGCTTCCCAAAATAAATAAATAATTTAATCAGGATGCACAAGAATCTTACTTAGACTATTTGGATACTGCATTAATGAAGGTGGAAAGCAATTTGAGCATCCTATATAATAGTTGTAAAAGTGTTATTGACTTCCAATTTATTTATGATTGTATTTTTCCTTTGTTTTTTAAATAAAAAAAAATCCTTCATAAAAATTGTATTTATCGTTTCTATAGTAACAAAAATACTAACAAATAGGTATTTCCGAATTAGCATTATATAGACTTTTACAGCAATGCAGGAATATTGAGTATGTCCCATTAAATATTTTCAATATCGTAGTTCAGACTGTTTTAGAGATATACACTGGCCAAAACCTCATGAGACACCCTGTATAAAAATTAATCTTTGAGTTATGTTCCGATGTGAGGGAAAGTCAAATTATTTTTAGGGTGATTCCTTACAGAAAAAAGTTATGGCAAACTTGTGTTTGTTTCGTATAATAGGATGGAAGGAAAACAGTTCTTTTAAGGACTATATCGAAGGTAAGGCGATTCATGAATATAACCGAAACTACACTTTTCACTACTCGACATATGCTTAATGCTTAATTAATTAAAAAAACATAGTCTAATCAAAAGAGAAATTTTGTTTTCTGTCTATTTATATTTGTTATGATTTGTCATTTGTTTAAGTTAAATTAATATATTTTTATTTTTAGAATATTTTTTAAATAAAATATATACAATAATAATTTTTATAAGAAGCATTATGCAAGAGCGGTACTACCACATCTCATATTGAAACGAAAAAGCATTCGTCTTTTGCATATAATGATAAAATTGAACTGAATATAAAAACGTTTTGTTATTGATGAATATTTTTTCCATTGGAGCTGAACGATACGTCACATTCGAACTGATCTCGTGAGTTCTCAAGCGCGAAATTGTATTTTAAAGTAACGCATACATATACTATTTCAGTATTTACCATTTCTCTTACTTATTGTTCAACTTACTATGATAAAGCTTCGTCGTCTTCATGAATATTCTTGAATATTTGTTTCTATTAAAGATTTTGTGCTCTAGGGGAGAATCTTATACATATTCAATGTCGTTTTAGATACAGTTTCTTGTCAATTCTTGTGAAATAAATCTTGTGCAAATTGATGAGAAGGAAATTTGTCTGCAACGCATTAAAACTCGCAATATTTATCCAAGTGAGATAAAACTGAAAATTTACTAAAGAAGCATTTTTTTACTTCATGAAATATCTCTTATAGGAGCAATATGAAATACCTAACGGAACATTAACAAATTTTATTTATTAATATAGTGTAGCGAATTATAATAAAATATGAGAACGAGAGAATGAGAAAAATACAAAATACATAAAAAATGTATTACTACAAGTACATTTTATATTTAATTGGTTTGAATAATATTTACCACCAACATCGTTTAATAATTTAAACAGATTTAAATAGATTTAGATGAGATGATACTTTATAGTTCCAGATAGCGGTTCTAGCAACGTACATGGAATAAGCAAGGGAACTTAAAACTGTAGAAACTTTAACTAACATACATAGAACCCGGGTAATCATTATACTATTTAGGAACACGATGTTTAACAAAATGGTTTCCAAATTAATTCGTCTGATAGATTTTCATCTACTTTTTATGGAAAACTGAAAACAGCAAACAACCAAGCGAAACATAATTTATCTCTTAATTACATACAACATAAGCTAGCTAACAATTCTAATTTAACTTACACCTACATGTCAATTGTCAATAGATAAAATCGATTTTTCAAGTATCGATACTTTGATTAAGTATCGGAGAAAAATATTGGTTGCTGGAAAATCCGTATTTTTTCAGAAGTCATTGTTAAGTTGCATTACTTTATTTGCTTTCGTAATAGTTTGTAATTTTTTACATAAGTAATAGAACAAACTGAATAATACTGACAATATAATATCGATACCTAGAGTATTTTTTCAACCTAATTTTCAAAAAATAACAATACATTTTTATTTGATTGTAAATTTTGTATCCGGTATGAACAACAGGTGAATTATTTAGATATTATCAATTCTGGTTATACCGCCATATTAAGTATAACTATTAAAATAATAATGTTATGGAAACCGTACTAAATTATTCCATTCCATCCAAGTTAAGTTGAGATAAGTAATATTCAAATATATGAAAAACAAAGACAACAAACATGGAAAATATAGGAAGTGAACGCTACTACACGGGAACTACCCTGGAATGTTCCTACAACGTAGCCGTGAGGTTCCATGAAGTTATAGGGACTGTAGCCGGAACGTAGCAGATACGACTTGGCTACGTGATATTTGTTCCTCACTTTGGTACCGGAAACGGATTTAATCCGTTCCTACGACTTAGCGGCAACTAAGGCAAATCACAATGGAGTGACATAATTATTCGCTACCACGTAGCAGGTACTAAATGTGTTGCTTAGGAATGGTCATAAAAATATGAAAAAAATTTAGTAGAGGTAGTGAAGAAAATATTTACGCGGCAAAATAATAGCTAGTAAGTATTTTTTCACGAATATGTCTAGATGTTTAAATTGTCAATTTAATATCTAAGCAATCTTCCAGTCCGTAAAAATATTGATTTATATCTAGGAATTACGTTGGAGAATTGAACAATAATACTAAGTTTTTTCATGTGTCGAAACTGTTGATTGATGTACTCGTATAATATTTGGCACCTAAAATCACTAAAACGTATACGTTAAACATGTCTAAGGTGATATCAATGTCTTTGCTTCTAGGTTATTTGTTTGAATGTAGAGGGAACGTTACCAGAGAAAAGTAAACTATCAAAACACATAATTTTTACAATTCTCTTTGTTACTGTTCAAGTAATTTGAACACGCCACACCGATTTTCTGTTTTTATCACAGTTTCAAAATGGCGAAAGTAAACAATATATGTAAATCCCGCACCATTTCACCCCGAGCATTCAACAGTAAATATGATGTTTACACAAAACGTTGCCTTTCCTGTAACGTAGTGGGAGCACGAATCTGTGCAGATATGCCCTCCAGATAATATCTTCAAATTCTACAGTATTATTGTTGACAAATACTAAAAGCTTTCAGATTGCTTGCGGTTAGAAGAACTGACATAAAATTAAATGCGGATCTTTTATAACATCAATAGCAGTTAAAACATTGAGATTTATATCGGGACATTAACATAAAATCAGCATAAAACAAACAAGTAAAACTGAAAGAGATGTAGGGGAGTTTCATAAACTTTTCTTTTTCTTTTATTCAGTTTTGATGCACATTGGTCCTCGATATATTTTATTTATTATTATTCATTTATTTTATTATACATGTGACAGATATGGGGTCCAAAATACAATATGTTGTATTTTCAACTCAATTCAATTTCAAAAACCGATATCTGCGCAGTTAATTTAATTCAAATTAATGTATTGCTTAATAGAGTTTAATTTAAGGTAAATTATAATGGATAAAGTTATAACGTTATTGATTTTAATGAAAACAGCAGTCATAGATCCATTGATAGTTATTATTTTCATGATAATGATTTATAATTATATTATATATATATATATAGTTGTTAGTAACAATGCACAATTGAAAATAAAATTTGGCCTATCTAATATTCTTTCAAAACATTTTTGATTAAATAATCTACGGTCAAACTTTTAAAAAATACTAACTAAATAAAAGATAAGTATAATTTATCTTTTATATTTATAATTGATAAATTTCACAAAGTAAGGGTTAATTTTATTTTAAGGAAATTAGAGCTGTATTTGTCAAAGTTTAAAAGTTATTTAGAAACGGTTTTTTCTTACTGGTTAATAAACAGCATACAATTTATATTTATACTTGCTAGCTATTTATCACAATATCAAAATATATATTTGCTATAAAAATCTTTTGTTCTATTCCATTTCAAAATTCACATTAATAGCAACCATTAAGATTACTTGAAGGAGTGTCACCCAATCTTAACCCGCCCTAAATAAAATAAATTGCGACTGCTAAACTTTCTAGCGATACGATTTTGCTCTCTAAGTTGAGTAGATTTATATACCTATATCTACGCGATAGTAATTTAGTTATTTATTAACATACATTATGTAGATTGTTGGCGTCGCCAATAAATATGACTAAATAAACTATAAATTGGATTAAAAGACTGAAGTTGTAGCCTCTAGATTATTAAAAATTAAAAAGTTAAGGAACAGTGACAATTTATTTAAACATCCGCAACACAATTAATACCAAAATGATAATATAACCTATTATAATAATAATAATAATAATAAAATAATAGGTGTTGGCCCTTTTAGACTTTATCTTCTTGATTTGATTTATCATTTTAAATTTAGCCCCATTATTTGTTCCGAAAACTCACCGTGATTATTTCATATCCAATTGTTATTTGTATTGTTAATTTTGTTCATTTTATTTCTATTTTTCTATTTCCTGCTATTTTTTTTTTGATTGCTTATGATCAAAAATAAATTTGTGTACTTTCTATTTCTTAATTACTGTAATTTAATACTAATTAATTTTGTGTGTATAGTTCCTCATATTTAGACATTACCTCTAGTCTTTCCATAAAATTATTTGTTGTTTTTAATTCGTCTCTCATTTGCTTTAATAGTTTTAACATTTTATCTAAATTTTCCATTTGGTTTATTTCACTAAGGGTTTCGTGTATTTCTTTTAATTGGCTCTGATGACTGTTATTGCTACTTAGTATTTGGTTTTGATTTTTTGGATTTTCGTTTTTTGTTATTTGACTGTAAGTTACATTACTCTTGACTACCTTACTTTCGAAAGTCTTTGGTGTAAAGTTATTTTGTTTTTGCCTCTATTTTTTCAACATATTTTATGTATATTTCAGATATCTTACTTTGACAATTAAAACATTGGGTCACTTTATTTCTTCATATAATTTAATTTAATTTTGATGTTTTCTATTTATCTTAATTTATAGTTTTTAATATCTAAATCTCTATTTACGGTGACAAGATAGCTATAGCTTTGCGAATTTTTATTTTTCCCTTTCATGGGTACAATAGGTACTATTAATTTTGATGTTTACTTTTTCCTCAATTTGTGCTTTAGTAAATTCAATGTCTACGTTTGGAATGGATTTCATTACCACTCTTTTAAGTTTTTCTCTTTTATCAGAGTAGGTGAAAAACTTTAGTTTTTACTTTTAAATGGCTCATTAATTTTTCCCCGTGAATATTTTGATATTATCTCGATTGCATTGAATAGTGAAATTATTGGAATTAATAGTATTCCTCACCTGGTTAATAACAAATGTTCCGTCGTTTTCCGGTTTTCCCTCCAGAACTACTGGTGGTGTCTTTGGAACTGGTATTTCCTCCTCCTTCTCCTTTTTTCC
Organism: Hermaeophaga mercurialis; assembly: GCA_951812935.1. Taxonomy (NCBI): domain Eukaryota; kingdom Metazoa; phylum Arthropoda; class Insecta; order Coleoptera; family Chrysomelidae; genus Hermaeophaga; species Hermaeophaga mercurialis. The sequence continues at coordinate 39,034,149 of OX638361.1, read as the reverse complement.
TTTTCTGCAATACTTTCATCATCCTCTTCATAATCTAGTGTTTGAAACCCATTAGTTGTTTTTATCCTTTCTTGTAAATTATTTTCTCTGGGTTTCTTTATTTTCTTACTTGGTCCCGGGTGTTCCCATTCTTCTTCCTTTTTTACTTGATTTTACATCTAGCATTTCACCCATATCCCCGCTTCATTGTCTCGTTTGTTCTATAACTATTTCCTCGTTTCCCTCACTTACCTTCGCTTTCTGCTTAGTTTTCTTTTCTACTAATTTTAACCTTGCCAGACTCGGCAATTTTTCTACTCTATGTTGTTCTCTTTTCCTTTCCTCTTCCTTTTCAATCCTTGCTTTCACCCATTTTGGGTCTGTTCTTACTTGTTCATGCATTTTTATCTTTCTTCTACTTTTCCGTGTTCTCAGCACTAAACGGATCAAATTCCTTTACCTTCTTTCTTCCCATCGGCTCTTTCCTCAATTGACTCCTAGATCTTCCCTCCTTGCCGCTTTCCGATTCATTTCCCGCTTTAATTGTTCCTCTATGTTTAAACTCTTTGCCTTTTTGGCTCGCTATCTCCATTACTTCAATTGACTCCTAGATCTTCCCTCCTTGCCGCTTTCCGATTCATTTCCCGCTTTAATTGTTCCTCTATGTTTAAACTCTTTGCCTTTTTGGCTCGCTATCTCCATTACTTCTAAGTTTTTGCCAGAAAATTGATTTTTTCGAGTTACACACAGGAGTACAACTTATTATTACCTATCATATTATAAATGCAAGCAGTGTGTCAGTCCAGAAATGTATTTAATTTTTTACAGGGTGTCCGCGAAAATAATGCGCATATTATGGATGAGATATAAAAACGTAGGCAGAATACAAATGTCTTCTCATTTTTTTTAAAGGCAACCGTTTTCTTTTTAATGAAATAAATATTAGTATTTTAGATTTATTCAAACATTATTTAATGAAAAGCAACTCGAGCCGGCCATACCGATAACTCAGTCAGGTATAAACAATAGTCAATTGCAGAGGACGAAGAAGAGTCAAGAATAACGATTTCTAGCACTACTTTTTTAGGTAATACACTACACTTTTCAACAATTTTTTCATTATTTCAACTTTTTTTTCGAATTTGCTCTTCCTCCTGTTATACCTTTTTATTGACGTTGGGACTGCCGCCGAGAGATATTACTATATTCCTGTTCCCCTGATTTCCTCTGTTTCTCTTTTCCTCTTTCCCTGTTATCTAGATTTCCTGTTGTTTTCCCGTTTCTCTGTTTCCCCATTTTTATGATTTCCCTTTTTAGCATTTTTTCATTATAAAGTTTCCCGTTTTCCATTTTACCGTTTTACCATTTTCTCGTTTTCCTGTTTTCCCGTTTTTCCTTATTCTTATTATATCTTTATCCCTTTCTCTCGTTTTCTCTTTTCCTGTTTTCCTGTTTCTCGATTTCGCGTTGTCTCGCTTTCCCGTTTTCCTTTAATGTGATAAGAAGAAGAAATAGGGAATAAATGCATTTATACATCTGGATGTTATTATTGAGTCGCCAAATAAAATAAATACATGTTTTTGTTGGTTAGACAACGCAATAAAATTTCGTATCACTCCTTTTGTCACCTTTAAAATAAGGTGATGCTCGGTAGGGATTGCAATTTTAAAATTTTGGGATTATCACCTCCTAAAAAAACTCCCCAGTGTATGAAAGTTTTAAACCATCTAAAAATGTAGTTTTTATGGGCCTGTAGTGAACTCCAAATTTTCAGATATTTTTCTTCACTCGTTAGAAACTTATGGCTCCGTGCCGGGACTTTTGGGAAACCCTGTATATAAAGTTTACAAGTGCTGATAAAGTTTGTCAAGACCTTTTTTATAATTGTGGGTAATACTAAAAGGCACATCGCAGCAGCTCTAACTATTCTCACTACATCTAAATATTCATAATTTCTTGAACTGTTAAATGTATTCATATTATTTTACATTCAAAAATAAGATTAATATATCAGATCAGAGCATCTTGAAACTTACGCCCAATGAATATAACATTCTAAAAAAGGGAAGCTATGGAAAAAAGAGATAAAAACTTGTAAACATACAATTCCTATAAATATTCGATATCCAGCCTCTCGATTAAACCTTTTACAGTAAAAATAGAATTTCCGTTTCGGAGTGGAAAGAATTTCTTCCTTTCCTTTCTTATAGAAACTATAATGTGAAAAGAAAGGCGACATTCCTCTGAAATATATTGTCACAAGAGAATCTGGAAAGCTTATAGACACATTAATAGAATTCTTGGAATATCTCATACAACAGCGGCTTCAATTCTCGTATAGAATTTTACAATATTTTGCTTACTTTTTATCGTATTCTTTTTGTCATACATAAATCCGAGTACAAAATTTTTAAATTTGTGGTAAATTTAATTGCCTTGGACTTAAAATAGAATGCATTTTATTTATTTAATAAAAAGGGCGGAATTTCGTCTCTCCCTACAGTTTTTTAACCTTAAAGTTTTGTATTAAAACTTAATATTCTACTTCTAAAGGACATAAAATTATCATTTTATTATTTTAAGAAAAGAGCAGCTTCAACATTTTCTCCTCGAAATCAATTCCGAAAAGTGAAAAATGTGAAAGTCAGTGAATGGATCGATGGGAGTAGATTCGGCGTGCTGCAGTACCATCTTGTAGAAGGATGGTTTTGGGTCGATAATGCTTGAGCAGGAATTTCTTCTGATTTAGTTTTCATACAAAATGGTTCCTAGTGCTACTTTACGGAAGTTCTATGGGCGACCATGCAAGATATTGCTATATTTTACGCAACAGAGATATTAGAGAATATCTAGATGAAGTGGAATTAGGCGATTTAATTGGCCAGCCTTGCGTTTCTTTTTAATAAATTATTTACACCAGTTTCGTCCAAGATTAGGTATCATTGACTCATCAATCGATACATATTCGAATAAATACAAAAAGTTGATCAGTCCCAGATTCCAAAAGATGATTTTTTATGTTTGAGTACATTACAGTTTATTCAAGTGCATTTTTAAAAAGAAAAAGCTATAAAAATGTGAAGGGTTCACCATCTTCTTATAAAGTTAGTGACAAGTTTATCAATTAATTTTTTTGTGGTTCATTTTATATTTCCAAATCCGTTTTTTTTCCTTCTTTCTTTATTGCTTTTCCTTGTTAGCTCACTATTTTCACTCCACTTGTCAGATTGATTTTATTCAGTTTCTGCTTCATTCCCACGCTTTCTTCTTCTACTTATTCTTCCACTTCCAACCCAATACAAATCAGTTTCAGCAAGAGGTTTGTAGTTGACGATGGTTCAATTTATTTGGATCACTACAGCCTTCATTACCTGAATTCTCGTCAGTTTTGTTGCCAGTATCATGAGATGGTGTAATATACATGAAGCTTGGCATAATATCCTGTTCATTTAAGCGTTTAATGTCATCTAACATCACGGCAGTTGTAAGCGGTTTTCTGAATTTCAATTCCGAGTAATGTACTAAAACAGATATAAGCAAGATTATTACTCATTTTTGAATGTTTTTCCAAGTATTCTAATGCTTTATAACTAGTTGGAGTAGGCTCCTCAAAAATTACCAGTAATAAAGGTTATTCATTTATTTTGCTTAAAAAAAATACATCATCATTTCAAAGTGACTATATTTTTATATTTAAATTTGGATCATATATTCGCTTACAAATATTATTACTGACCGATATACAGGGTTGAGATAAAGTATGGAACCAAGTAAATATCTTTAAAATGAAACGGACAATATTTGTGAAATTTTGTAGGTAAGTGTAATGGGCCAAAATGCAGCTGATGTACATTTTTTTGTTAATAATATACTTCCGGTTTAACCGGAAATACCCTCAACTTTTTTAATGTACATGGGACATCCTGTATATTTTTGCATAGTTTGAAAGAGCTTGTTATTTCTAGAATTTGTACATACTGGGTTTAGTGGAAATAATTTGTAAAAACGAGAAATAACTCATTTTTAGTTTTAGAATAAGTAACTTCATTTAGATTAGGCTAATGACAATAATAATTTAAACAAAATTAATTCAAATGCTCTCCGTTCACCTCCTGACAATATGCCACCCAATTAACAAATTCTTTTTCACTTAGATGAACCATTCTTAATCTTAATCTTAAAATTTATTTCCGTAAATTATAATTTAACAGTTTGGCAATATTAATTTGTATATCTAAATGGTATTTTACTCTAATGTATAAAAACTTTAAAGTGGTTTATTAAAGTGATGTATTCCTCGTTTTTACAGATTTTTACACTAAATTCAGTATGTACGAATTCGGTATCACGGTATTTTTAATTTCTGAAACTATCATTCCTTATAGAGCGACTTTTAATTTTTATAACAGTCACCATAATAAATTTATTTTGGGCAATATACATAAAATTAAATAATAGCGGTATACGGATCTACTTGCGATAAGTTTATTTACTGCACTACGTCAGAATTCGACATAAAACATATTGTTTTTTAAGTGAGCTCGCCCAAAGTCTAGTATTCAATCGATCTATGTAAACGTGAGTAAACGTGTATCGCTTGTTTCTTTACTATTCCGTGTGACCATGTTATCTTTTCTCAAGATTATGTAAGCTTTATCAGAGGATGGAACAGAATTACTCCAAAAATAGTCAAATAAGACGCAAATAACTTTCATATGATTCGATTAATAAGCCACTTTTCCAATTTACGTATCATTGTGCTATAATTTGCCGTGAGCAGTAGAAGAAAAAAAAGTCCTTCGATTTTTTAACTGACAGTCAAACACTCATCAGGCATCAGGCCGTTTGTAGATCCACTGCTTATAAAATAATATTATTACGTATTTTAATATTTTTGTATACAAAATAAATTTTTAACAAAAGATGTTGATGTTTAATTTATTGATTACTTGCTGTAAAATTTAATTAACTAATATTATATTTTTGTTTTAGGATGGGTACAGGTCTTCAACAAAGTCAACTATCACAGACTCTACCAATTTCAGGACCTCAAGGTGCAACTATTCAGCCAACAGGACCAGGTCAAACTTCAAATCTTGTGATGCCGGTTTTTCCTTTGGTTCGGCCAGCGCCCCAAACAAGCTCTACTCACTATTCTCCTTATTCGCCGTCCAGGTTTCACATCGACAAGAGATGTCAGCACAGATGCTCATGGAAATGTCTAAGCATCGGACTAATATTGTTGGCTGTTGGCTTGTCTGCGATGTTGGCGTATTTCGCAGGTAAGAATTTAATTACGAATGTGGAATGTCAGTAGACAATGTGATGTTAAGGTGTGGGAAATATGGAAAGTTTATTGGATGAACTTACTTACCTAAGGGAAGCGCACAGTGCAAATATTAAATTATGAAATTAGTTATTTTGTTTTTGTTATTAAAATTAAACGGTAACCTCCTTTATATCATAATACATAAATAGTGCAAAAAGTTTATAGCTCAAGAAATTAGGTCGGATTAAAATTAAGACAGGGGTTTCTCTGTTTTTATCAAATATCAAAACTGTAAACAAAACATTTTTATTTAAATAAATAAAATTTTAGGTCCTTATTTGGTTACTCGGATCAAAGTAATCTCTTAATAAGGCCGATATACACATATAATGAGCAACATTTTGATAACATACACCCAACTGTCAAATTGTAGCAAGTAACTGTTACATTTTTTATCTTAACAGGTTATTTTCACGAATATTGCTGACGGAAAATTAGACTACTACCTTTGAACTCTCTCACATAGTGTACTTCAGACCCGATAGTCTGTTTCGTTTTTTTACACCCAAAGATGACATGTTAAACTCACAATTTGGATAGAGGAACCAACATATTCTTCAATCATGTAATTTATTATTTATTGATCAATACACTATAGGTGATTGTTTAGTTAATACCTATATAAAGTCAGTGGACATGTGAATACTCTCTCTGTCTGCACTGAGTTCAAGTAAATTTAGACCAATTAGTAGCACTAAATTTGTAAAAAAGGTTAACATTTTTTTAACATTTAGTTAGTTTAAAACTATAGTGTCGTGGAAAAAGGTATATCTCAGTTATATATTTTGCATTTTTCAATAATATTTTTCTATTTTGAATTGCTTTATTAATCATGTAGATTACATTTTTTGTTTCATTAAAAATACCAGTTTTTTTATACCTGCCAGCTCGCATAATTTTGTTATTATTCTTTTATTCTTTCATTTTTCATTTTATAGGAATATAATAGTGTCTATTTAAAAAAAAAACAAATGATAAAATATTAAATTTTTAAATATGTTAATGTCCCTAACATTTATATTACTATACTCTAATGTTTTTTAAAATTTCTTTTGTTTAAATATAACATTCGAGCTTTTTTCATTAATGATTGTCTTAACTATAAAAATATATTTTCTCTTTCATATGTTTTTTGTTATGACAAACATGGAAACGTATTTTTAAATTAATCATCATTGAATTTACAGATAGTTGAAACAAGAATTGATTATAAATTGTACTTATAATTAATGTAATATTGAGTAATCTCAAGAACACAATATAAAACTCGTAGAAGAAAGGTCTTTTAAAATCACTGGACCAAAATCTCAGATATTTTGTCTTTTAGGTCCCTTTCTTCTTTCTCCTTCCTTCTAAATACTTTTTTAATGTTGAAAACGTTCTTTTGAACCTTTGGCCACAGAAGCCTACCTTGACAACTTCATTAGGAAAATTCGTTGGAATTTTGTTTCTCCAAACTAATTAGACCAATTCAAGCTAAAGGAACGCCACCCAAGGAGAATAATAGCACAAATATTCACCCCATCGAGACAACAATATAATCAAAAGTTAAGTCAATTCAATCTAAGGATTAACCTCAATTTAATTTGTAATTTTATGAATCTTAACTTTGCGAACTTGTGAAAATCAATAAATTTTGTGATTTTGTTTATTTAACTTGAATACACTAAAATTTGTAGCTTAAAAAAATAGGGTACAGTACTTTCCCCCTCTCCCCTCCATTACTATTATTAATATAATTTAAATAGGGAAAATACTAAGTTTCAAAAAACATTGAAAAGGTAATTTTGTGGGAAATTGGACCAGATGACTATTCATTCAGGAATGTCATTTTGGCACCCTCTCGCGGTAACAAAAACTGTTGCTTATTCTAAATTATGATTTGATAATTCTAATAATTTAATGCACCCTTGGAATAAAAATTGAATTATTTTTGTTTTTTCCACAAAAAATTTGTCTTCAAAATAATCGATTTGTTTCATTTTCGGTACACTTTTCAGTAATATTTTTCTGTAGTGGCTAAAATTTTCTGCATTATATACAATTTAAGAAAATTGTGTATATTTAAGGAAAATATTCAGTTTCATTTTAATCAATAATTAGAAAATGAGTTTTGTACCATTATTATTTATTGTTGCAGCTGTGAGTTCCATGAAGCCAAATATAGATACTTCAAATTGCATATTAGTTCAAGATGTTAAAGATGTTACAAACGATCAGATTATGATGGGGTTGTCAACGCAGCCATCAACAGAAGGTGTGTATTTCTATGTATTCTATTTTCCAAGCTAATTAATTTAATGTAAAAAATACATAATTATTTATCCAAGCACTATAATAATATAAATTAAATAATTCTATCTTTCTTAACATTAAATTTATTTCTAATTATCATTTACAGTGAAAAAGTTGTTTTGGTTGAGACCAATTAGCCAGAAAATTGTTTAAATTCCTTAATTCACATAAACCATATCAGGTTATACATAATTTCTAAATTCTATATTCATAATATTTAAACTTATTATTTATAATTCGCTAAATAATTTTAATTTCTTAAAAACTTCTAACTACGTAGGACATATTCAGCTTTAGGAGAGTATTCTAAATTTCTTTAAAAAATATGTTTTTATAATACCTATTTATAAATGTTTTATATACATATATGTAAAAGTCCCAATGTTCCTTTATTAGATTGGAACCAAAAAAAATTGTGTAGCAAAATTGTCGTCGCATTAAGCTTTACAACCTAAAATTATTTTCAGTTGTACAGAGTGTTCCCTATCTGCAGACCAACCTAAACATATACTTTTTTAAATACAATGGCACATTGTTTATTACTTATTTGAATTCTACTGACTTTTTCCATTTTCCGAATATATTATGAAACTCAAATGTGGTATTTATGATGAAATCCAAGAAAATTCAAAATATTGCCACAAAATTTTTAATAAATTTTACAACTATTTTCGACCTAACACGGTCACAAAATAAATTAAGAACATGACACATTTCAAATACAAAATAAAATTGACATCAGAAACTGCAGTATGAAGCGATAGTTCTAGTTCAAGTATTCATTCTAATTTTAATTTTGAGTTCAAGTTTAATTTTTGACTTGTAGTTAAGTTTACTTACCGCAACTTATTAGTCTTAGTTTTAATTTTTAATTATAATATCCCTTCATACTGCACTCTCTATTTTAATGAAAAATAATGACTATCACCAACAGTTATTATGGCACATTTGCAAAAATGTTAATAATGATATAATTAGCAAAAGGTATTGAAAGACAAAATCATGACATAGGTAACTTCCAATATAAGACAAACTCTTTAGCTGGTATCTATATAGAAAAAATACGGAATGTCTAAATTAAACGTATAAATATGAATTAAAAATTTTAGGACTATCACTTCATGATGTAACATTAAGTAACGATAATATTAGAATTAAAATTGAAGACCGGTGTATAGTCAAAGATATTAGGTAAAATTTTATTTTTAATTTCATTATAGAGCTATAATATTAATATTAATATGGATTAATAAGTCAATTTAATGCAACATTTTTTAAAGAAAGTTTCATTAAGAAACCTAATTTTAATCCAAAATTTTAAATAAAATTAAAATTACATTTAGTGAAAATAAAATGTTAAAATTCTAAAAGTATGCTGAAGTGAGGCTTAAAAAGTAGTGTTTTTAATTTAAAGTGAATGAGAGAGAATTATTTCCAATGAAAATTTTAATTTTCTATAGATATTTCTAACCTACCCTGTATACGATTGTTCATCATAAATTAGAGATCTAGTTAACTTTGACATTCTGTTTTAATAAAAGGAGTCTGAAAGTAATTTTTAAGGGACTTCATCATTGGTAGTTGTAGTGGAAACATCTATAATTTTTCTCCAAGAACTATCAAATTCCAATGCTGCTATCCTAAAATTGAGCGCCAACTTACAAAATGAATAAAAATGAACGAATTTAAAACAGCAATAAAAAATAGAGTTACATCGTATGTTCCTAATTTGATCTAATTGCTAATTAGATCCAATTGGTAATACAATTTCCTGATCCTGAAATTCTACATATTCTATGGTTGAATCTGAATTATCCACGGTATTTATCCGGAACTATACAGGATAAAGAAAAAAATGGTTCAACCTAGTATTTGAAGCGAAGTTTGCCCGTACCAATAAATAGTTAAATTAAATGAATGAATTAGGTTGTCTAAGAGGGTGTTATATATTTCTGTTAAAACTTAAAACAGGTGTTGAGAAATTTTGGATGGTAAAATTTTTTTTCATTCCTTTATATTTTCTCTGTTATAAGAAATATATTTTTAAATTGTTTATTGCTAATTAACTCGGTTTTACAAATGTTTGAGGTAATATCTTACAAAAAGGCTAAAGGCAAATACTGGCAAGATACTATAATTTTATTAAATGTTTGTGAAAACAGAAACCGGGCCTCTCACCCTCTTTAGCAACATTGAACTACGGGTAAAATTACATTTTCATTATATGGCGCGGTTCGAGAAGATCCGCATGTCTCGGAAGCAATTAACGAAATATCCAATTTTGAGAAAACAGAATAGAACATCTACTACTTTAATTTTCTCAATTTCACAGTTTGAACAGGAACTTTTACCTGTTTAAATCACGGAAAGTTAGTTACTGTAAAGAGTTTGCCGTTAACTCGTTAACTACTGACAATGACATACAATAATTACCCTCTCATCTCCATAAAGCCCTCGAGTGCTTTTCTTATTCCTCTTCTTTAAGTAACAAGTTCTACGCCTTCTTTGGTTTCGCTCAAAAAAAAAGTTAGAATACATTATTCAGTCGTGATAAAGATAAAAAAAAAATTGTGGCCTTTTTTGTTCTTAGGGATTAGTTCTCTAAATATTTTTGTATATCTTTAGCTTTGTTTGGAACATTCTTACACGATTTTATTATTCCAAAAATTTTTTTGTATCCCTATCAGCTCAATTATATTTCTTCTTTTTATGGTTATAAAACTTTTTAGAAGATAATGTTTTATGTTAATCTCCAAAAATGAAACTGTTGTGAACTTACGGGCAACAGTCCTAATCGAACCTTGATAAATGATTTTCGCAAACCATTCTATTTTTCTAAATATTTTTTGTACGACTTTATGTGTATTCAGTTCCTCTGTGTTGTATGCAGTAAAAACGTGAATTCCGTTTAGTTTGCTACATAAATTAGGTAAATTGGACGTAGTTGAGAGTTGCGATGAGTTTCTTCTCATGGTGAGTGGTACGCTATGAAAACTTCCATTCGTACACTTTATAATGGAATTACCCATTAGAGCTTTGTTGAAAATTTCCTGCATTAAAATAAATATGAATTGCATAATAATGTGGAAAATTGGGGCGAAACGAGCGTAAAAGCGGAAAAGAATTATGTTCTGATTACTCAAAGTTAAATATTCAGTTCCATATTTATTACTATTGATGCTTAATTAGAATTTTACAAAACGAATCATTGGCTTGTTGCATATTTAAGTTATTCATATTTTACTATCGAAAAATTAACTTGAAGACAAATGAAAATGCTTTAATAATTATTTATTTATTAGTGAGATATAGGCAATGTTAACAGCATGAGTTTATTAATAGCCCTTATCCTACGAATTAAAATAAAACAATTCATCTACGACTGCCGAGAATTATCAACAACTGCAAATATTAATAAACATGAATGACATTTCGATTTAATTTATTTAACATTTGGGAAATATTTTATTTAAATTTGAAGCGGCGGTTTTATAATAACAGTTATTTCTTGATATGATAACCTGATACTTTGTTACAAGTAATGTTAAATATTTTTATTATTTCGCGTTAATATCAGTAAGTCTGAACCCAAAAATCTTGCATCAGATATTGAAGATTGTGAAACGAAAGCAGTATCGTTACTAATTCCATAGAATTATATTTATTTTTTTACACCATTTTAAAATCAATACACTTAAACTACAAAAATAAAAGAGATGTACATCTGAGTGTCTACTATAGATATCCAGCACATTTAAAATTACAAATAAAGCAGCAAATGAGATCAAACTGAGTCTAGTATAAAATTGGTCAAAAAATTTAAACTATCAATACATAGTATCTACATTAATTAAAAAAAAAGCTGTGATAATTTGGGTTTAAAACTAGAGAAAGAATCTGTAAATATGTCAACGTGTAGATGCAAATCAAAGTCGTTAAAAAGTTTATACTCTTTGTAAAGGGAGAGTTGCTTGCATATTTGCGATAATGGTGATGAACATGAAACAAACAGGTATTTCTTGTACGAAAATAATGTATTAAAAGCATCACCATTCAACAGTTCAGATTAATCAATGTGACAACGAATTAACTTATAGAGAAAACATAAATCATAAAATTCACGATGTGAATGTTAGTAAAAGTAAGTCAAAAATTAATCGAATGAGAAAGTCTTACAGCTTATTTTGGAGGTGTACCTAATTTTATTAATAAACAAATACATTTTGGTTCTTATTTCATTAACCAATTGAGTTAGATAGTGGGTGCATTATTACCTAACTGAAATGAATTTGATTTTTATCCAGGCAGTCGTAGATAAAGAATTTGCTGAATTTAGAAAAAGTAAAAAATCATACAATTACGGAAATCTTGATTATATTTTATTGTTTATTACAGAGTCATTACCAACTAGTACGGCTGAACATTCTGCTAACGTTACAACGTCCCACAGCTCTCTCCAACACCATCAACCGTCGCAGCAACAACAGCAGCAGCAGCAGCAACAACAGCCGCATACACAATGGCCTCCTCTTCCCTTGTTAGAACAAACAGAATTGGATATGCTTCACACAGCTACTATTCCGCCCTACCAATTCTGGAATAGCGAATTTCGTAACAAGCAACCCGCATTCATCAATTTTAATTTTACTTTACCCTGGGGTGCTAATTTTGCTGTATATGGCAGAAGAAACGTAGCTCCAAGCGTGACGCAATACGACTTCGTGGAATTTGTTAAAGGAGGAAGAGTAGATCACAGGTTAAGGAAAAAGAGAGATCTTCAAGATAGTAAGTAGTATTTTTGATTTTTGAAAATATAAAATATTTATAAAAAAATTAATTTTAGGCAAAAATACTTACACAAAATGATTTGTATTTTTAACTGAAAACAGTTTTTTTTAAATTGCAAATATATTTTCCCGTCTTTCGGAGGAGACGTTAAGCTGTCGGTCCCGAGTCCATGGATGTTGGGCTCGTTAAAGATCCCTACCTCGGGTTGGAATACCTGAAGATTCGGCAAAATTTCCGGTTAGGGGTAGCGTGCTCCCGGCGTCGGTGTTTAGCCTCGGTAGCAGAAATAGGCCGACGTTAAATAAATAAAATAAAAAAAAAAAAATATTTTCAATTTATTTATTGAACTTCGGCTTATTTCTGCTAATAAAGTTAATAGCCACCAACGTTTGCAAACAGGTTTCACCATCCAAATATAAGAAAGGTTAAGCTGTAAAATAAAATTACAATTTTTAACATAAAAATTTAATATTTTGAGACTAGAAATGAGATAAGCTTATCTAAAGTAATTCTTTACAAAACACCCTGAAGACCAGTTGACATCCAAGTGTTATAAAAAAGAATTGTGACAGAAAATAAAAATGAATGCTGGAACAGAACATGTGAGAACATCGAAATAAAGATGGGGGCAACAAAAGTATCGGAAGCATGGAAAGCTATAAAAAGTATTAGAAAAGATTACAAGCAATCTGCTCATAAACATATGACAGCTTTAGAAGAGTGACAAGAATATTAAAATATCTTACTTTCTGAAATCGAGACCAATTTAAAGAACTGATTAAAGAAATTAAAATAGAACAAGTATAAATAGAAAAGATTAGAATAAAAGAAATACAAAATCATTTAAAAAATATGAAAAACGGCAAAAGTCTAGGACCAGGACACACATTCATTGAACTAATTAAGCATTGACCAGTCATGCTATTGGAAATACTACCAGAAATATTCAATAAATGTCTAATAAGAGAAGATGTGAAAATCCTGAAACCCGTCGATTTTTATTTTTAAATAGACGCTTCGTCAGATCACCTTTTTTTTTATTCATGACGTCATCTCTGTAGCGTTCGGCAACGTCTATTTTCGAGCATTTCATAGGAAATCTAGATTTTTCTATTGTCAGTTCAGAGAAGAGAGGGAAACTGACACTAATGCTATGGCAACAGAGTATTATCGGAATCAAGACATTAATCCTGAATCGGTAGAAATTAAATACCCCTCTCAGGAAACCTTCCATTCTACCACAAATTCTCCCAGATCTCTCAATAATAGACAGCCAGCGTGAGGGGCCACCCCAGCAAATATCTGGGCAAGTAAATTGATTTATCCAGTAGAAGTCTCGGCGATAATATTGATTCACCCCAGCAGATACATCGACAAGAGGACTAATTCTTTCTTCTCTCTCAGTATATAGCAAGCCTGCATGACGGTATTTCTTAGCATATTATAAAACTGCAATGTATCAGAAGAAAGATATGTTCCTTCAAGGATTTCACTAAATAGAGTAACAGTTTCAGAAGATAAAACTGATCAGCTTTTGATGAGGATCGTGGCGTTGAAGGAGAGAAGACTTTTAGGATGCTGCGGTGAACTCCGGCGCCCTTTCAGTACCGGGAGTAAACAACCCCAAGCAGAAGAAAAACTAAAACGATTTGACTACAAAAGGGCAACTTCTACCCAACCTTTCAATACTACGTCGTAACAGCACATATTTCGATGGCAGTAAAAGAACTAGAAGAGGCCCTGCGTCATCAAAAAGAAGATTAATTATGTAAAGTATCGTATCTTAAAGACTTCTTGAGTAAAACCAATCATAATTGTGCGTATTCAATACACTTTAAACTGTAAAATAAGCTTTATTTTATTAGAAACAAGGTTTGTTTATCCCCTGCGAGTATTACACAATAATTAAAGGGTTTTCATTACTGATGATGCACTGCGTCACTTCCTCGCTGTAGTTAACTCCAGGTAAGCTTGTCCTAAGCGAGCCAGACTCGACTCGCTATCTATCAACATTTTTAGTATTCTATTACCATAAGTTTTACTAATTGCAGAGTAGCCTTACTAACTATATTGTACTTAGAAACACAGTATTCAAATCAGCTTGACACTTATAGTCATTCTGTATCAAACAAATTACCGTTTCGGGTCGCGATACTCTGGACGAATTAACAGCGCGTTACCAACTTACTTCCAGGCCGCTATTTACATCCTCTATGATCGATGACGCTTTAATACGGCTACCGAATCTGTTTTCTGTATCCCTGTCCTTTTCTTATCATCATCGATCATTTTTTAATGGAATATCTTGTATATTTTTATTCACTTTAAGACTCGAATCAAAAATATATAATACTAGTGAACATTTAATGTAGACCATAAACTATTTAGTTGTAATCAACATCAACGACAATATTTTTAGTAACTAAAGCTCTTTAAGGTTTATACAATGATTAAAGTTCATATTTTCGTTCAGTTATATTTCATAAACTCTCTTTTCAGTTATTCAACCTGCTTCATTTTCACTGCTTCACCCTATATACATAAACAAAACATTTTAACAGCAAATTTTCTTATCTCAATTTTACCGTTCCCAATAACAATAAACCTGAACCGTCTTTTCCTTTTAATTGTCCTATATTGTATCTTTTATCTCATTCATATTCTTCAATTTATTTCAACTTGACAGCACCCCAATGTGATCTAGTTTACGATTTGAAATTTATTGTGAATTTCGGCATAATTAGTCGGAAATTGCGAGACAATGTTGCTTTGTAAGCTACACAAGGGGATAATAATCGAACCCGGATCAACGAACAAGTATATTTTCGACAAGGTATGAAGAAAGAGAGACAAACAATGCTTGTAATCATCTCTTTACCGTCAGCGTTTTTCACCGCTTAAATCATTGGCGTTACGTAGTTTTTAATTTCTACTCGATACAATTATGAGACATATTTATTAATAAATATTGTACTTACATGAAAATATGAAATTTAATAGGATTTGTATTTGCGAAATAAAATTCGAATTAAAATTAATATTGAAGTTAATTAAAAGAAATTAGAGAAAAATAATTACGATTGAATTCAAAAATACAAATAAATTTCTTTAAAAAGACTCTTTTACTTATTTAAATATGTAGGATCATAAAATATTACAAAATTTAAATTTTGCGCACTCAGCGTTGACATATTTGTCAAAGAATTTTCAATAATAATAAACCACTATTGTATATTTAATAATTTAATAAAATTTGTAGAATTATAGATGCGCGCAACACAAAAAATAAAAATTCAACTGTTACAGAGTTCCTTTCTCCAACAAATTCGTTTCGTTATGAAACGATCAACTCCACAAAGGTACTGGAGTTGGGTGAAGCTTGTCAAAAACTCGTCCTTTCTCTAGCTAATCCAAATAAAGCTAAAGGATCATTTCACAAAAACAAAAAAAAATCTTTAGTGTAGAATTTTCATTTCTATACAAACCCTTTTAATTACCTTTAAGGTTATATTACTTCATACCTGAATCTGCCTCAAGCATATATAGTTCTTAATTTCGATTATTTAAAATTTAAGTAATTGTAAGAATACACAATAATCACAAATTGATGAACTTAATATTTGTTCGGGAACATTCAGTTTGCTATATTTAGTGACATATTTAGCAACGATAATAGTAGATTATGTATTTTGTTATTGAAGAAGCGTTTATCGAACTATCCTGCAGATTTCATTTAACAAAATACTTGAAAAACAGTTTCTTAATTAAGAGGAGAAAAACTATATCTACATATTATGTCCTAATTAAAAATGAACCAGTACTTCTGATCTTATAAAATTCAAATTTTGACTCATTCATACACAAAATAAATTATTACTATGGTGGATTAAATTTATGAAGAGGTACACTCAAAATGGAAATATATTGTTTTTTACAAAACTTTTCCTTTAAAGTTTCTCGTAAAATGTAACTATGTATTGCAATTTCAATATTTTTGATAAATTCATTTTTTTAGAACTTATTGAAGGATAACAAACAAAAATTAAATTTATCAAAGACAAAATTTCGATAATATATAGCAACCTAAAAATTTATATACATAACAACTTTAAATTGACACTATACAGAACCAAATTAACAAAAAAAAATGGAAATGACATTAATGAAAAATACATACTTTTTAATTTTTAGCAACTAATACTTAAAAAGCATTTACTTATTATTAATGGAAATTAGCTGTCTTTTCCGAGAACTCACTCGTTTATACGACAAATGTCTTTTGTGATTTTTTTCATTCTCGGTGCAAGTATGCTTCATGATTACTTAAATCTAAGTCAAGTCGTTTACAATTTCCGTAAACGATACTGTACAAATAATGATTCAAATTTTCCCGAAAACCTGAACTTGGCCGCACTCAACGTCAGACGTTTGTCAAAATTTATAAACACTGTTGACAGATTATAGATTTGTATATTTCTAGTATATAGGCGTTATCTACTGACTAATTTTTACCAGTATTTGAAATTTCCTTTTACTCTTAAGCGGTTGAAATTAAAAACAAGTTGCATAAAAAAATCTGCATGAAGGGGGGGAAGTATTCCATTTTTTGTTTTGATAGCTTTTTGTCATTTTCTTCGGTTTAAAAAAATATTTTTTAAAAAAGGAATACGTCCCCTCTTTGGGTGTAAAAATCTGAAGTTCTCAGTTTTTGAATCATCT
Organism: Hermaeophaga mercurialis; assembly: GCA_951812935.1. Taxonomy (NCBI): domain Eukaryota; kingdom Metazoa; phylum Arthropoda; class Insecta; order Coleoptera; family Chrysomelidae; genus Hermaeophaga; species Hermaeophaga mercurialis. The sequence goes on along the minus strand of OX638361.1, from coordinate 39,017,039 downwards.
CATTATCTAAATTCGTTTTCGAAATATTTGGAATTTTACGATTTTATGCGGTATTATTGCCTAACGTTTTCATATTTGAATGGAGTATAACGAAATTGTGGAATTTATTTAGATAAAAATTTTTTCCGTTATTCAATTTTGTATGGCTAAAAAATCACATCCAAAACCGAAAAAAACAAAAAATATTCGAAAACAGAAAATTCATACAAAACTCTTTTTTTATATTTCGTCCTTTGTGACGCTACTGGCTGACTCTCTCATTATTGACTGCAAACAAATGTTTTACGTCTAATTGAAAAATGAAATGATTCTATCTCTTTGAGTGCATTTGAGATATTTATAAGTTAATTATGATTTTCAAATCGAGATAATTTGATGATCTTGTTTACCTAAAATTATTATTATTATAAAATTTTATTGCGTTCTTGAATGTTCACAGATTTAAATTTCTAATCAAAATAGTACTATTTGCTTGAAAAGACAGCTAAAAGCATTACTGTCATCCTTTGAGCAAAACGGATTATTTAATAAGCTACTCTTGTCCCTGTTATTTCTCTTTGACAAGAGGTCTAGGTGCTTTTACATTTTCCATTTTCCCGGAATATTTTTCTGTATCATATTTTGCAAATATCTTTGCCTATATAATATTATATGATGAGTAGTGAACTACGTAATCCGTTTTTTGGGACAAATTATACACACGTGTGGTCAAGAGATTGTTGAGATCGATTTAATTTTATTTTGGTATTTTTATTTTGGTGACCTTAAAATCTGTTTACCTAAAATATTATTTTTTCTGAGTAATGTTATCAATAAATATACATATATATATATGCAAAAATATATTTAAATAAAAAAAGTTGAGGGTATATCCGGTTAAACCGGAAGTATATTATTAACAAAAAAATGTACATCAGCTGCATTTTGGCACATTGCTCTTACTTATAAAATTTCATAAATATCGTCCGTTTCGTTTTAAAGATATTTACTTGGTTCCATACTCTATCCCAACTCATAACTCCAAATTAGACAGCGGCTCGTCTAATACTAGTTTCAATATTTCTTGTTTAAATGCAATTATAGCGCAACTTCTAGTGTGCGCACTCTATAAGAATGCTTTCGAAGGGATTTTTTATTAAGTAAAGCAGCACTTGCTTCGATCACCTGGGCCATTATCCTCGTATTCTGTCTAAGTTTGGTTGCTATTTTCCAACTTTAAGGACATCACTGTTAATTTTGAGCCAATTCCGAATACGCAAGTGGGAATCAATTTCAGGACACGGGAACTGACTTCCTAACTTGTAATCAAATTAGAAAATCAAGTTCTGCTCGTAGTTAAATCAAGAAAATTTTTCGACCCAGCTTGGATTCGATCCAGAGATCTAGGGGCTAACAACTCGAGGATCTACTATTGAGCCACCCACTCCCTTGATAAATTTAAAATTCACATTTTTTAATATCACATGATCAAGGAATATTTTTACGTTATTTTTTTTTTCATATTCAACGTAATCTCCTTTTAGATCGATACACTTTTTCCAACGTTTCGACCATTTCTTTAACCACGAAAAATTTCTTTTGCCTAACTCCTTAGTGCAAGCTTCTATCTCGACGACTTTTTTCCGAGTCATGTTTTCATGAGGAAGAATAGAAAAAACTCTCAAGGAGCCAGGTCTGCCGATTACGATGGATGCGGCTGAAATTGGTAGTACTATTAATGCTATTGGTGCGTTATTGTGGTAAAACAACACATATTTCTTAGTGAAATGTGACCACGTCTTCTTCAATTTCTTACCGAATCGGTCCAATAATTTAGTACTGCTCTATGATCATTTTTCCTTTCTGTAAAAAGTTCATAAGTATTATTCCTCAGTCAGCCGATCAACCTGGCCGCTATTCACCAAAAACGATGTATCTCACTCTCATAGATGGTGAATGATCCCCATAGACATTATCCAACTTCGCTTTTATCTCTTTTTCATCCAAAAATAAAAATAAATTACGGATAGATATTTCTCTTTCTCTATTTTACCGAAAAACACGTAGTGAAAAATAATTGAATGCAAAATACTTCCCTCAGAAGCGACACCTGTCTTCAATTACGGGTACTTATTGATCCACCCGCATATTGTTAATCAATTTGTAAACATATAAAAATGCGAATTTAGGAATAGTACAAAAACTTATGTAAGTTTATCTGATTATAAGAATTACAATTTTCAATGTGACTAAATAAATATTGCTGAGACTAACTTTTATTGTTAAAAATCAGAATTTAATACGAAAGATTGGGAGAAAGTGTAAGTAACTACTAAAACATTTTAAATTGAAGTGAAATTACTTAATCATTTTTTGAAATGCCAACAAAATTAAAGAGAAGCTGATAAATTTATAATTATTTTTAATTGCTTTATATCAGTCATTAATATTAAACTGCAAATTACAAAACAATGATTTACATTTATGATAAACAAGTACAATTTTTCTTTAATTTTCGAAAAATTCTTCACGTTTCGGTCATTTATAAAGTGAATTGGATTATTCTGTATAGTCACCTATATGACCCTTTCATTTAATTACTAATTCGGAGAAAAATATAATAAATAAAAAGCTAGTAGCAACATCAATATTTTCAAACTCAGACTCTATTTTTGAAGACTTTAAAATATTTTAAAATTGATTTTCAATCAAAAACGTCGGTAAAGGAAAACAATAAAATCAAATTTCGTTGATTTCGTAACCGGAGAATGTTACAAAGAGCTCCAGGGTATGTAGGAAAGTTTCCCTTCTGCAAACAGCTCATCCCCTGGTGTATGGCGCTCTCTGTTCTCACCCTCAATATATAATTGGCCTCGCTGGTCACGATCCCATCATTTAGTGACTTTCAAACACTTTTTGGGCCTTTCTCTGATTAAAATTGTAATATTAGCTAAAAATGATTATAAGCATTTTTTTTAAATTAAAGCATATTATAAAAAATGTTCTAAGAGGTAGAAATAATGTGTTTTAAATAAGTTGTTTTTATTATTTTTTAATTATTATTGAACTCTACAAATAATTTTTCCAAATGGATAATATTGCTAATATTAATTACATTCTAAATTTCACTCTCCTATCTTTATTCAAAAATCGTATCTTCTAAATAATTATTTTAAGACAATTTACCTTAAAAATGATAGAAATTGTGTTCTATATTTAGCACAGACCTACCATTTTATCGTATGGTCTTTTGCAACCTTAACTATTGAATATCGAGTGACTTCTTGATGAATTGGTGACGTTTTGCAAGCATGAAATTTTCCAGCTTAAATAGTTTTTAAGAGAATTAAAGACAAAGCAGGAATTTGATGTTTCTTTGATGACATTATTATTTGGGATTTGTTTTATGAGTCTACTTAGAGCTACCGTCAAATATGTACAAACTTTAGGGTCACCTACTAGACTTTATTATAGTTAAAGAACAACCTCAGGGGAATAACTTGCTAAACAATTAACTACTTTATCCCGTGTGCCACTAAAGTACTTAATAAGTATTTAAATAAAATATAGGTAATAATAAAAATTCCTATATATTTAATAGTAAGAAAAATAATAATAATAAAAACAATACCACAAAAAGTATATATTTCTTTCTCTCATTTCTGATCACCATTTACGAGTAAGATGTAGTTAAGAGCTAAAAACATCCGCAAAAACAACCCAACTATTTGATGTTAGTATATAAGGGAGCTAACATTTATCCTTTCTGGGTCCAGTACAACTTTTTGTTGATTAAAGTTATAAAGAATACAAGAAATAAAAAATAATCAAAACTGTTTCAAAGCCAAAATTGTATTTTCCCTTTTTGGAATTAACTAAAAAATTAAAAATATGCAAATATAATAAAATTCGATCTGGCTTCGTATTTTATTGAACTGAATACCCACCAAATAATGGATCATGCATTACGTTACCTATACAATGTATCAATGAAACAATTAATAATAATTCTTATTGTTGCAGCTTATTCCGAGCTACCATCACTTTCTGAGTTGAAAATGTCCTACGACTATCGGAGTACGCACAAAACCGACGTTTTGGATTCCATCTCATCCTCATATGAAGGCACAAAAAAGATTTTGGCCGATTCAGAACCTCGCGGTCCGTTTTACGTTCCGCAAAGCATTAAAATCAATTTTGAAGATCATTTAACCGGCAGTCATCGCAAGGATACGAGTACAGATTTGCCCCATCCTACTCTAGATACTGGAATAGAGAAAGATGAATTAGATCACGTAATTTCAAAAAGAGAGGCAGGAAGGGAAGCAGAAATTGAAGCAATGATGGTAAATGTCAGTCTGATTCATTATTTAGATACAGGGAGATGGTTTTTATCGGTAAGTACATACATATATTTATTTTTATTTATTATAAAATATCCTGCTTAATCGTATTTATCTTATAAACTTAATATTTATTGGAACTGTATACAAGGTGAGTTATAATTATTGGAACATTGAGTGAGTGTACGTTATTTGAACCAAAATATGGTGATTTAACCAAAAGATATATGTCTTTTTTTCATTTTTTAGTAATAACTTCAAAACATGTTCATAATTTTTTATCACAAATGGACACTTTAGATAATAAATATTATTTTATTTACTATTTTACATTTTGATACACAATGGCGATTCCCGATGATGAAACTAAGTCGTGTAACTTTTTTATTAAAACTTTTTAGTAATTTTAATTAGAAAATTTGACATAAACATCAGATTTCGATAAAAATGCATTTGAACAATTCAAAGTCTTGGAAAGGGATGTTAAATTTAAATGTAGATTCCTATTTTTTTTACAAAATACTCTTAATAGCCTAATGACATTTTAGATTATTTCTCATTAGATCCTGAGAAAATAAATCACTAAAGATTATTTCTAACTAATAATTGTCCTGCATAAATGACGTTCTACTTCTGATAATTATTACTCAAAAACGAAAGAAACAATTCAACTTTGACACCCTATGTCTTTTGCCACAGCAATATTTTGTTAAGGCTTATTAATTCCAATCCTGTTAATTTGGTCCAAAAAATTTGTTCCAATAGTTATGACTCAATCTTTACAACTAACAGAGCTTCTTTATTATCAGTGGTAATAAATAAAGTACGAACAAATTGAAAATTTGATATTTCAACCTGTTGCCGAGCAACAGTCACGAGACCTGTAATTGATGCAAATGCAGACTGCTCCTCTACCCTAATTTATATTTTATCTCTTATTCCAAACTAAATAAGTATATGAATGTAAAAGGAATAACGTTCTATACTTATACGGAAGAGAGAGACTGAAAAGAATAGTACTAAAGGCAGATACAAACTCGTTAAAACATACAATAGAGAAAGGACATGATATAAAAATAGAAGCAATAACACCGATGAAGGGAAAAGACCCCGAAAGTAGAAAGCTATAGTTATCTGGTGACAGTTAAGAAAGATGTAGATTTAAAACTATTATATAAAATTAGAAAGTTGGGCAACGTAAAAATAAAATGGGAACGGTATAGAAGGAAGAATGGGACAACTCAATGCTACAATTGCCAGAGATATGGGCATTCAAAGGTTAATTGTAGTATGAGTCCCAAGTGCGCGAAGTGTGGTGAAAACCACAGTACAAAAGATTTTATTTAATCAAGACAGAGAATAGTAAAGTCAAATGCTGCAATTGCCAAGGTGGGCATACTGCTAATTATAGATTGTGCTCAGTTTATATTAAATACTTAGAAAGGATCGAAGAAATAAAGAATAAGCACAACAAAAGAGGGAAAATAGAAATCAATGAACAATGAAAGCCTACTAGTAATATTGTTAGACAAGGGTTATCTTATATTAAAGTTACGCAGACTAATAATAATGTTAATTTACAAAACTAAACTATTAATCAAAATTTTCAAAATAAAATTAAGGAAGTTCAGGACATAACAAAAGAAATAAATCAAATAGTAAATTTGGACAAGACAATCAAATTACTGAAATTAATGAAAGAAGAATTAAAGATAGCTCAAAGTTTCATGGAAAAGGCAACAGTAGTTTTAAAATATGAGGATTTATTTAACCAAAATTAGGTTCTAAAGTAAATAATTCTAAAAATTAAGAAACTTCTAAAAAAACTTATAAAAGGATTGATTTTGTCGATCAAAATAGATTAACAAATATTTAAGACAATACCCCGATTAACCCAAAAGAAAGTGGGTAACAAAATAAAATACACAATAAATCAATGACAAATAGAAGTAGAAATAATATAATTTGCTGATTTTTTGGAACAAATAATTGAGATAAATTAAAAATAAGAAATTAAACTCAAGAAAATGAATGAAACAAGGCAAATCTCATTATTATTATTATTACTATTATTATTAATATTATTAATATAACAGAAAGATATAATATTTAATTCCTTCCTAAAATTCATCATTTTTATATTTAAATGTTTGCCTGATTCGCTGAGTTGCGGTTAATACTTTATAGAAAATACGACGTTATTGATTCGATTTGAATGCTGATTAAAGAATAAAATAAAAGTAGATATAGATAAGATAGGGCTTCGAGAAAATTACGTTATTTACTTTTGTATTAATCATCCAATTTGATATACAGTGCGTTGCAAGAAATCTAGAAAACGCAATCATCTGACAACTGCTTGGAACGTTGAAAGATATATTGATCAGTGTCTGATAGGTTGAGGGTTATTGGCTCAAATATTACACAGTCTCCGTTGGTCTAAATTTTTTTGGATAAATACCCTAACGTTTTATTAACATTTTACTAAAGATTTAATAATCAAACTCTGACCTTAATAGTAATAATAAATTTGTATTATAAAAAAAAATCAAAAGATCGGTATAGAAGTATAAATTTCAAAAAGATTAATATCACATGCCTCGTTGGCTAAAAAATATGTTCAAACTAATGTAATTAATGATTAATTATTGATAAACGACTACATTTCTAAATCACTTTCACAGTTACTTTGTTCATGTTCTGTATTATGATTATTGTCAATATCCTGCAAATGACTCACATAATTTTCAACTATAGTGTTAAATGTTTTATTATATTTTTTTATCAATAGTTGTATGGTTCAATACTTTTCTTATTAGATCAATTACACGGGTAATGGAGAAGAATTATTTCTTCGACAAATAATCTTAATTGTGCCAATAATAATTAAATTTTTAAATCTGTGATTTATTGCGATGTTGTTGTTTACAAATTTAAGTTAAAAATCAAATCACTGTAAAAGTTTTTTTTATATAATTTTGTTTAAAATAATATTTATTTTCTGTCAGAATCACGGTTTTAGTAGAATTACTATTTTGTTTTGTACGAGCCAAAAATGATACCGACAGTTATCTAAAACTATTACACTATAATTTTTCATTTTTGGTATTAATATACTCTCAAACCACTTTTGAAATAAGTACTTTCTATATCCTGGTGGTAGTTTCAATTACTATCCCGCACATCAGGTGCAGACAAAAAGAGAGCTCCTTTTATCCTCCCTGATTCTACACCACCATGTAAAGAACATATTCTTTTTCCCCAAGATGGAGGAACATCTACGTTACATTTTCTATCTTGAACGTCGAATCAGTAAAGTGACTTTTTTCCCAGATTTGGAGAAACTATAAGAATCTGTACTAAATCCCCACTCTTAGTACTCTTACAAAATATTAATGTTAGTACTGCATGTTTCCCGAATAACTATAAAATAGAATTTAAACGTCTATAAATTTTCATTTGAACACACCGTCCCTGTTCTGGCCATCACACAGCCTCGCTTCTTCAGTAAAACGAGAGGATTTTCTAGAATAATTTTTTTGTGGAAAAATCCCAAAATACAACAGTCAGACGATTCTCCCTTCCCTCTGTCACTATCATCAATACAATTTAAATAGAGAAAGTACTAAGTGTGGCACATCAATGAAACACTGTTACGTATTTCAAATTCTGATTTTTCAGTTGAATGCTAATTCTGACATATTTAATGAAATAAAAAAATTCCTGTTTTCCATTTTTTTTACAAGAAAATGATATTCGATATGTTTCGTTTTCAGGACCGCATCCTCTATTCTTAAGATCTATTTAAAAAAGAGGCATAATGAAACTACTAGCAGGAAATCACGTCCCTATCTTTGAATGGGGAAAAATAAAGCTATTAAAAAAAATCATGTACATGTACAGTCAGAACATGAAAACGCCATTTTTAAATAAATCTCCTACAAATTGTCCAGAGAATAAAACATGCGAAATATATCTACCCACAACCGAACTTATATGGAATCACCTATTATATATGAATAAAACTCAGTAATGACTTCTTCCTGGCTTATTTGATCATCAACTAGTTCTTGTACTCTGTCACTACTTACCAAAAATGTTTAATGAAAAATAACCCACATATCAATAATAAAAAATACTTAGTTGACAAAATAAACATAACGGTATTTATATAGTAATTCCCAGAATAATTACACAGCCAATATATTGGTATTCCATTTGACAGATATAACAGGTTTTTGTCTTGGAGAACATATGCGAGTTCTCGCCCTTTAGTTGTTAGTTAGGTTATGTTTACTGTTGTAGTGTCATCAAAAAGTATATTTTTATTCATCAAAAAGATTATTGTTTATTGTTAAAATAACGATTTGGAGAAAGTAAATAACAAAAAATTATTTATACGCTACCAGATTCTATGAGTGAATCTCAAAGAAAGCCCTCTAAATGAGAGTATATATATTAGACATTAAACAGTATATATGTCTGAAATGGCTAATCCAATAACGAAACCTTTCTCTTGCTTATTTCTTTGAGAACTCTTCTAATTTGATAAAACCACTTCACCTGCGTCGTTTCCTTGAAACTTTAGATACTGAACCAACAACCAGAGCCTTTGTCATTGACGTCACATAAAATTAGTTGAGGGTGTGCTTTTAATTTGTATTCAACAACAGTAATGTATAATATTTAGAATTCGAAGATATAATAAAAAAAGCTTTAAAAGCTATAAAAGTATCACAAAAATTGAACATTGTTTAAAAGTGTAGATAGGCCTACTTTTAAAAAATAGAGACCGACAGCCTTTTTGCAATTACTGTTAGAATTGACAAGAAGAATTAATAAAAATGGTTTTCATATAAATATTAAATAAATTGCTCACTCCATTAAGATTGATTTAATATTTCATACATTCAAATTAACTTTTCGTAACAATCCTTTTTTAATTTTTAATTCTTACTTCCATTGATTAAGAACTCACAATACTTAGTACATCGTGAAACTAAGTGTTTTTTAAAAATATTTTAAAAGCAGACTCTCACAATTTTTTTTAATCCTGTGCGTACTAGTTCTCTTGTGACGCCTCTGACTGTTACTGTGGCTGATCTTCCTACCATTTTATTGTGGAAGTGAAAACATCGAAAAGCCATATATACACTAACAACCTACCTACTGCTTTTTACGTGATTTGGTTTTAGTTGAAATTGGTGTAGGGAGAACTTTGATTTTTCGATTTTTATTTTGTACCTTCATTTTTACAACAGAATCAATAAAAGTTCATTCGATAAGCTAGTTCTATTCTTTTTGAATTATCACTACTATTCCAGTAATTATTTTCAACTAATTACATTTTTTAAAATAAGAAATTATTCGTTTTATTCATCTTTCCGCCTCTTTTGAAGTATTAGGTTATTTTATTTTGTTGTTTTTGTAGTTATTTATTGGTGTGCTTCTCAAACTTATTAGGATTATTTAAGCTGTATTTTAGAGAAAAAGTAGAAGGACGTTTATCTTATAAGAACAGCATAAAGTTCTAACAGCCCAAAGTGTTTGATGATATGTTAATAAATTCAAAGTTTATTAATTTACTAAAAATAGAGGTGATAATTGAGGTATAAACTCTATTTTTTAGAAAAGTTTACTGTAGCATTAAGGCCTGTTGATAATTACGAAGCCATGGGGCTTTTTTTTAACTAATTTGCAAATATCATTTATATTGCAGTGGGCATATTTAAATAGCTATATCTAGCTTAGGATCTATACATATTTACTGTGTTTATTCAAGTGTAATAAACATTCGTTAGTACTAAAAGTAATTATCCAAGTTCAGATCACTTAGGAAAACTAATAACTTTAAACATCCAAAAAGATTTGAAGCAAATCTTTGATAATCGGAAATGGAAAAAACGCTTAGCTCTCTTCGAATGAATTGCCAAAAACCAATGCATTGTTTGCATCCCAAAAAGGTGCTTCTGTGTGTTTGTGGGAATATTCGCGGAATAAGCCATTTTCAAGTTCCGAAACCTAAGACCAACTGTAAATGGAAGTCTTTAATGTGGATAAGTGGACCAACAAAATCCCTCTTTAATTGAAAAATGCCCAGCGATTGTAAACAGAAAAGGCGTTTTTACTTTTCGAGTCAGATGTTAAACAACAGCTGATCTCCTAATTTGTCTGGATTTTTAAAATGAACTTTACTTTTTTTGGTTCCCACAGATTTTTTATGACTTTTGGTTTATTAAAGAATTTGGCGTTTATAAACTAACCATGTACCTCAGCTCGGAGAATTTATTAGGTAACAATTCTAAAATATAACTTCCTTTATGGAAAAACCCGAACAAAAAACATCTCAGCTATAATTCAAGCTCTACGAACTATGCCTTTGTTTCAAATTACAATGATAAACTCACGTGTAGATGTCATTTGAAGCATCAACTCATATTTTTGGTATTATGCCTTTAAAAATGAAACTTAACATATTTATTCTGAAATTCTTTGTATATTTCCCCGAACCCTTGTATTTAAGATTTATAATATTCCGGCCGGTATATTCTTGAACAATTGAATTTATAAATTTGGAAATAACTTTAAGTATATTTATTGAAACATTTCTAGAAAAATAAAAGTGATTAGCTTTACAGAGGCGGCTCTGTTACAAAAGTAAAATATGGATTAGTTCTCGGCTTAGTCAGTAGAAAATTTATTTATATATATAACAGTGCCTATTAATAGACTTATACAAGTTATTTTAACTAGGTTAAGAATAGGACACACACAATTGACCCATCAACATTTACTCTCAGGGGATGAAGAACATTCATGTTTTGCTTGTAACACTCCGCTGACGGTTCACCATATTTTAATAGATTGTCCGTTATACACGTCGTCTGAAAGACAAAGTCACAATTTGCCAAATAATTTAAAATCCTTAATTGGAGAACACTGTGATCACATAGGTCTGATTAATTTTCTAAGGGATGTACAAATGCTCAAACATATTTAACCGATAATTCATACATTTTCTATTTGTATTATATATAAGTTTGCTGATAACCCTCTGCGGTTGGTGCAATATAACAAAAAAAAAACAAAAAAAAGGTAGGGCACAAAAATTATTTATCAAGCTTATAATTTAAGAAGGTTTTCCCAAGAAATAATATTTATATTTAGAGTGAGGTCTAGAAAATAAAAAAGCACGTAACTTAACTTCTTCTAAAGAATCGAAAATACATTATTCGTTTTTTTTTTATTTAACCTAAGATATGATTATCAAAATTAATAAAAATATTAATTTAATATCCACAAATCAATAGTATCCGTGATGAAATTGTCTGAGTCACTTTAAAGAATTTTTTTATTTATATTTAGATGGAAAAATCAAGGACCTTGTTCAATATCGTTTAATATCCTAATGGAAAAATCCATATTTATCTTGATCCATTTTTTACCATTCTTGTTGTTTTTAGGTATACAACGATGAACTACAGCCGCATAGCGTTTCACTGATCATTTCTGAAGCCGAAGGAGTGAGCACAACATGCCCGAACGACTGTTCAGGACGGGGTTCCTGCTACCTGGGTAAATGCGATTGCATTGACGGTTTCCAAGGGATAGACTGCTCGAAAAGTGAGTGTTTCCTTATCTCCCTTGTTTTTACTTCTTTCACTCTTTCTTTTAATGCTCTTTTCCAATAGTAACCAAAGGCGGAACATTTTATTATACTTATAGGAAAACTTTGTTTCATTATTATGAGATCTCGCTAAATCATAATAATTATATCTCAGAAATTGGTAAACGAAACATATTATACTACTAATAGCACTTCGTACAAATTTTTTTCTTGAAGTATTGATTACTCTCTTAAATTGCGCTACACTTTGAAGATTAATATTTTTTTATTTTTAGTTTAGAAATTAGTGAATGTGTCGGTCAGTTCCTATTTTAACAGATTTTTAATAAAACACGCAAAATGAATTGTAACTAGCTAGTATATCAGTGAGCCTAGTTCAGGGATATGTTTGGGCTTTACTGCACGACAATCTAAATCGAGTTTTTCCTCCTTTATCTTTGCCTTGACCAGTAAAATATTTTTATCCTAAAGTGAATTCCCATTCCAAAATGATTTCATTTCCAAGTAAGTCTGGCTCTAGGAATGTGGTAAACACTAAGATATGAACGTCAGAGGCTCTTCATCCATTAAGCAAATAGTGATACTTAGTTTTACCAATTTTACTTATCTCAGAAGAAATTTTTATACAAATTTAGTAAAACCAATAAACGACCACATTTTAAATAATGAGCTATCGAAAGTGAATAAACTCACCGAAGTATTACATAAAATTTTATACTTACCTATATTTTTTTAAATTCCATTGATTTTAGTGCAGAAAAGTAAAGGGAATTCAAAAATATTCAAAATATTTGTCTGGCACTGCGTTTCCGAATACCCTGTATATTTGGGACTAATTTTAAAATGTCAATCTCAAGACTGCCTACACTTTTTGTACAAACTTTTTTTTCGTAACTTTAATAATAACGGATATATCGTACTTCGACGCATCCTGTATATGAACAAGATTTTTTATATTTTTTTCGTACAAAAATTCAATGTTATTTATTAGTTGAATGTTGCCTAGCTTAAAGTAATATGAACACATAGATTATATATAACTTTTTGATTTTTTATCATATGATACTAGTTCAAATATCGAACACTTTTCCCTTTCTTAGAAGATCAGTTCACTAAAAGGGATAAAAAGTTGAAGACAATCATTTTAACCAACGCAATTTGTGAATTGTAGATTCTAAAAAACACGTGTCTGTTTATTGCTTTTACCTATAAAAACATGATGGGTCGCACTGACTGTTTGGAATGTAAAGGATGCTCGAAAGTAAGTGTTTTCTTATCTATCTGCTGTATGTTTCTTGATTCGCCCTTTAAAGCCCTTGGGTAACTTTTTCTCAAGTCCCTTTTATAACATGGGCGTAGCTAGAACTAAAGTAAAGTAATTTAGTGTTACAATATAGAAAATATTTATTTTCATTTATCACTTATATTGTCCGTATCATTCATGTGTCCACGCTTTCGAGAGGAGCTTAAATTCAATAAATTACGAACATACAAAGATAGAACAGGCAGATAAAGAAATGAAAAGAATAGAAAAAATAAGCAATAGTTAAAATATTAAGGTTTTAGAAAAACGTTTCGAACAAATAGTATAAGAGAATATTAGTATCGCAGAAGAGAAAAATTTAAAATTTCAAAAGTAATTACAAAAATCATTAGGTAACTACAAGAAGGCAAAAGGATATGAACGTGTGAAATGGCAAACATTTGAAAATTATAGAGAAACAATTTTAAGAAGGTAATCTCATACAATTATAAATAATAAATATGGAAACAAGTTTGATAAACTTTAAAATAAAAAAGGAAGAAAATGAAATTGAACTCAACAGACAAACATTGAAACAAGAACTAGAAAATTTAACCACAATAATAATAACAATTAACAACCTACATCCAAAAATATTTTTGGAGATATTAAATAATAGATTTAAATCCATAAAAAATATTAACGAACACAGAAAATTGATTTGGATTTATTTAACAGTTATGGTATAACAGTAAATATTAATTTTAAATTATTTGTGGGTAGAAAATTTTCAAATTTTAATAAGAGACAAAAGAGATGATGTATATTTATAGAACGGGAGAAAAGACAATTTATTTATTTGCATGCAAATTTTCTCAAGAAAATTTGTTTATTTGATATTATTTCAAAATTTGTTTTATAACTGTTTAATTTGCTTTGAGCATTTTTAATAAATAAAAAATGAATAAAACAATATATTATTGAAATGAAGAACAGAAAGAAACGGGTGAAGTAAATATAAATAATTAGAATGAATATTAACAGAAAAAATAATTTTTGTACATGAATAACTTATTTTATATTAAGTGATGTAATAAATGTAAGATAGAAAATGATATAAGTAATAGGAAAAGAAATTAAATTGTAAAATTATCAACTTATATTAAATGTTTAGAGCATCAATTAAAAAGATTTATAAATTTATAAAATTATTTTATAATTTAATGTTTATTAAAACAATTATTAGTTTTATATAAATGTTTTATGTAAAGTCAATAAAAAAGAGTTATAAAAGTTAAATAAAATTATTAATTTTGAAAAATATATAATTCTAGACCATTGTAATTTTTAGGAATTTTTCAAATAATAAACAAAAATATTTATTATGAAAAAAATCTATCCTACATTAATTATTATTAATCAGTAAAAACGAAATCAAATGAAATTATAAATCCGCACAATTAATGCAGAAGTTGATAGGGTAATTGCAGCATCTTTTACAAATTATGCAGCTTGTTTTTGTGACCATTCAACGTAAACAACGGGGGTAAAAAAACAAAGAGGACGTCATTTTCCCTCTTGAGTTGTGCCATTAACTGCCATATCTTCCCGTAAAATATAATCATTATCCTCTGGAATATTTAGTTAAAGATGGACATTTTCGTATTTGTAGCCATGGAATAAACATGGAACTTGTCAATTTTAACGTATATATTCATGACATTTAACTGGTTTGGCTTTTTTTATAAAATTTGAATTATATCATCGTTAATAAAATCGCAAAAAGAAAAGGATCGAAATATTTTTTTGCATTTACTTTGTTCGCAGAAATGTTACGTATGTGGTTTATCTCAGATGTTCTTTTAGATAAATTTTCACTTTCGCTAAACACTTCTAGTTACTACTTTGTTTCAGTCTTACTTTTTCTGGTGCAATAATATTTTTACCGAGGGCTTGTTCAACATTTTGTTCCATCATCTGAATCATCACTACCATCTGCTGCAACACTGTTTTCATTAAGTTTTCTTTTCAATCTGTGTACCAACAGCTAGTCAGTAATTTCATTGGGTTGATACTTATTATCACTGTTACTAACTTTAGAGAAGAAATGAATCGTTGTCTTCTGATTGCTTTCTGATAATTTTCTGTTTGTTTTGCTACAATCCTGTCAGTCATAGGACAATTCGTCTTCATTTTGATGTTCTAAATAAAAGTAAATTATTCAATAACTAAATTATCCTTGAATGGCTGAATGTAAGCAATGGGATTTTGAACAATTTTATGATATTTAAAACAGTTGCACCGAATCAACCGACTCGAATATTTTACAAAGATCTGGTGTTGTCTGATTAAATTTTTTACTCAAATAATTTGTTTTTAATCACAGATAATATTTTTAAAAAGTGGTAATAAGTATTTATAAAGTGCATTCTGATGATCTCTATCTACATTTTTCAAATAAGAAACAAATTATTTTTATCCTTATTTTTTGGAATCATGTTCATTATAAATGTAAAAGATAAAATATTTATTTTAAATTTCCACGAAAACAGTTCTATAAATTTCTTAGATGTAACTAACAAAAGAGTAAACTGTAATCTTCAATTCTCAATTTATCGGAAACCAACTAATACAAATATGAAATATAAATAAAATCACATCTATCACATACATTGGCAGCTTATAAAATAGCTAATCTAATAACTATCCATTACATCTAATAAATAGGTTGGTCATTAAAAAAGAGGAAAAGGTTTCCATTAACCTTATATTTCCGAAACAGCCTAAATAAATCAAACTTTAAAAAGTTGTTACGTATTTTGGAAATATTTCCAATAAAATATCAAAAAATGTATCTCAAGCAACATCTTCAGTAACGTATTTTAAATTTAGCAAATTAAAAACTAAAATTCCATCTAGATTGTAATGCTACTATATTGGCCAAAACCTTAGAAATTTTGAAATCAGATATAGTCAACATTTTCGGATTCATAGATTAAACCCGATATATCACATTAGGCAAAACACACTACTGAGACTCAACACACACCTACACTTAACAGAATAATGGAGGAAAAATATTTATATATGCGATAAGAAGTAGGAACTTGATTTGTGAAAGAATTTGAAATAAAGAAACATCTTCGATATCTTCAATGTGCAGTGCTAAAAGAACAAATAAATTTGAGGAATTCACCTTTATGAGATTGCATTCTTTAATAAATATATCATTTTAACCATATGTTCTAGAAAATGAAGAATAATTATTAGTTAGAATATTCGTAATATAAAACGAAGTATGCTTGTCAATTTCTTTATTCTTATCTGACGATGATGAAAGGTGAAAAAATTGTCTTAATGATATATAAAAAGTTCCGGAAAATCGTGAACATTTATGATAAATACATATGTTTTACAATAGTTAACAAAATAATTTCAAAACTTCTTTACTTAAGTGTTTGTACACTATTCACTAGACGTGAAATAATTGTAAGTAATCAAATCCACTACAAAGCGAATGGTAGTGCTAGGGTGAGTGTCTTTGGCATTTTCACCCTTTGCAGTCGGTTTACCGTTAGAACGCTTCTAAACAAAGGTAGTTCAAAATTTAATGTAACGTGAAATTTCACCTTGGTAATAAATAACCCTTGATAAGACTCATAAACATTAAAAACGGAATAATACTTGTAAGCCAGGGGGGAAATGGTGCTTTGATTCGATATCTTTTAAGTGTTTGGCCAGAAAGTCTAGTTTAAGATCATGTGAAATAAAGAAGAATCTAAATTTAAAATCGCTACTATTCACAATAAATCCATTATGCAAATTATTGAAAAGTATTCTCATTAAGGAACTACTAATGTTTTAGTAACCAATAATTTATAGGATTAAAAAATTCAGATTTGTTGCATATATGATATGTTTTTCATTAGTATTTGTATAAAAATGTAAAATTACAAAAAAGGGTGTGGCATAATTTATAGAGCATGCATTATTTAAATTATTTAAAAAACTTTTAGAGGTAGATTTAAAATTTTATAATATACAGGGTGTCCGCGAAAATAATGCATTCCTTTAGAGGATTGGTAGAATGTGTTATTAGCAACAAAAAATTCTAATAATTTTTTTTTCTAACATCAATAGTTTTCACAAAAATGATCAATAAACTTTCCTTCGGAAATCACAACGTGACAACACCGCGAAGATAGAAAGAATCGGAACTATTTTTTTTTTTTTTTTTTTTTTTTTTTTTTTTTTTTTTTTTTTTTTTTTTTTTTTTTTTTTTTAATATTTTGGTAGTCACAAGCATAAGTAATTAGTCACTTACTAGATGCCACTGCCAGTTTTAACGTTGGGAGGTGTATCTAGGTGCTTATGGTACAAATTAATGTAAAAATATTAAGATGGCATTTTTTTCAACTCGCGAGTACCACGATATGCTACTTATTTATGGTGAATCACAGGGTAATAGTCGTGTTGCTGTAAGACTTTACAATGAACGATACCCAAATAGGCGGCAACCAAACTGTCGTACTTTTGTTTCCGTGTCTCAAAGATTGTTGGAAAACGGTAGTGTAATTCCTAAAAAAACTAGTGGTCGAAATCGCACGGATCGTGTATTAGCAGTGGAGGAGGATATCTTAGATATTGTTGCCCAAAATCCCACAGTGAGTGTACGATCTGTCGCAAGGCAAGTTAATGTTGGTAGAACTAGTGTACACAGAACATTAAAAGAACAACTATTACATCCGTACCACATTCAACGGGTGCAAGATTTGCATCAAGGTGATTTTGCAAGGAGACTACAATTCTGTACATGGTTTCAGAATAAAACAACCAGAAATCCTTTGTTTCCTTCTGAAATATTATGTACAGACGAGGCTTCTTTTACGAGACAGGGAGTTTTGAATTTCCACAATTGCCATATTTGGGATGATCATAATCCACACGCAACGCGTAGAACAAACTTCCAGCACCATACGAATTACCGAGACAGTTACGTGGAGATAGCTATTTAAACTTTTTGGAAAATGTTTTACCAGGGTTACTAGAAGAGTTGCCATTGAACATTCGTCAGGACATGTGGTTTCTACACGATGGCGCACCACCACATTTTGCTCGAGCTGTAAAATTATTTCTTGACGATCATTATCCTCGCCGTTGGATTGGTCGAAATGGACCATTTTTATGGCCACCAAGATCGCCTGATTTAAATGTCATGGACTATTATTTCTGGGGTCATATGAAGTCCCTCGTGTATGATAATCGTCCTGAGATTGAAACAGAGAATGAACTACGAAATCGCGTTTTCGCAGCAGCCGATACAATTCGTCATAATTTATTCAATTATGATATTAATGAAAATTGGGTTCGCCGCGTTAATGCGTGTGTGCGTGCAAATGGAAACCATTTTGAACATTTTTTATAAACAATATCGCAGTCGCTGAACCTAAACTTTTCGATATGCCTTAAATGTAGCTTGACGTTATGGTAAGTTATTTTGTGTATCTAGTCTAATTAAATTTTCCACATTTATCAAAATCAAAAATCAAAACATTTCAAAGGTCATTATTTCTAAAATAAAGATAGTACTTCTCAATTAAATTGCAAGAAAATAAGTTCACTTTAAACAAATTCTCAAGATACAAAGTCAGCTGTTAGCACTATTTCTTATCTATTACAAAAATAAAAGTTTTTTACTCGTATTTACTGCGATTAGCTATCATCGAATACAATAAAAACAAGACACCTGATTTTCTTTGCATAAAACCAACCCACTGACCTATTAAAGCCAGATATCAGCTGTTTTTCGTGGCGCTTCAGAATAGGCGGCGTTGTCGGTTTTAGTAAATTTACTGTAGATATCATACCAGGTATACAAAAATCAATGTTATTTTTTTGTTGAAAACCGTTGACTTTACAAAAAAATGTTATAAGACTTTTTTAATCAATAGCACATTTTATACCTCCCCCATAAAGGAATGCATTATTTTCGCGGACACCCTGTATAGTTAATTTAAAATTAATTGGCCAAAGATAGTATAAAAATATGAACTATTTCATATTCAAGTTGTTGGTATAGACAATTGTTTTGAATTTACCGTTTACATAGACAAAAAAATGTTAGTTAACGAAGATTTTTTTGGCACGTAATGACAGTAAATATTAAAGAAAAATTTAAATACACACTAAGATTATTTTATATTTATTTAATTATTGTTATTATTTTTATTTTATTATTGTTTCAGAAATGATATATAAAGAACACATATAATGGGGTTGTTGTTTACCATTGTCACCTTATCATTTAAAGCAACTGGTTGTCAGAATGAGCCTTACAAATGGTTTGTTTTTCTCGAATATTGTGGAATAAATAATGCTGTTACGTGGTTTTTTGTGATCAGTTGATTGAACAGACATTTCAGTTCTAAAAAAATATCTAATACTCTGCAAAATTAATTAGTTTTTTCTTCCCTTATTTTTAATTGCCATATAAACATGAAATGTATTTATCAAATCGGCCCCAAGCAGATGTAACAAAACAATACTTGACATAGTCTCTAATAAAATCTAGAATAACACAATAATTGGTGTTAGAATTTGACGTAATGCAATTTTAAAATTTGGCACAATGTATATGAATAAAAAGCTTAGACCATATACGAGTATGTATAGATCTCTGGACCGAGTGTGTGCGAAAGAAAATTATCATGAACATTACTAGAGAGAGAGAGAAAGGGAAATAGAAGGGGAAATAATCAGTAGTGTTATTATTGTAGTTACCGTAATTTTATAAAGTTTATACTTCTGTGAGCTTTGTTTCCCCTTCTGTTTCCATCTCTCTCTTAGATCATATATTTTCTAAGATCTTTCTAGTATTCTCTCACTCTATGAATGTTCATTACACATTCGTTCCAAATAACGTATATTTAATGGGTCTTCCACGTCGTAGGGTGGAAATAAGTATTTTTATAGCCTTTGGAAACAGAAATTTATTTCAGGTAAATTATATTTTGAAGGTAAAATTTTGGTGGTAAAATTGTCTGCAGGAAACTGAAAAGTAGATGAGCAGATTCAGTTTTTTCTGGTCTTTCGAATTATAGAAAGCAATTTAGAAAAATCGATGTACAGGGTGTTGTTTTTAAAAAAGGCGAGTTTTAAATGTTTTTTCAGGTAAGATAATAAATGCTGTTTGAAAACAGTAGAAAAATGTGTATATTCTTAAATTAATTGTTTCAACTATTACATATTTTCGAGATATTTATCAAAAATTATATCTCGTAGAACATTTTCAACAATATCTTTTAAAGTAAGATGTAATGTGGATTTATTTTTATTAAATGTAAAATCTAAATTTAAAAAAAAATTTAAAAATCAGGTATTTACAAACTAAATTGTCCGGATTTTAACGCCATTTATATTGACCTGACCCTTAGAAATTTTGAAATAAGGTAAACACTTTTGATCGTATAGATTAAAATAACAAGATAAGTCACATTACGCAAAACACCAAACATAAACCTACACTTAATACCACGATGGAAATTGATTTTTTGGAGGAATTTAAAATCAAGAAATATCTAAAATGTCCTCTGTACAAAAAGAATGCTGAAATTCGTGGGAATAATTCTTTCTGAGAAAAATGAATTTGAATATAAAGTGATTAGTACTGAATGAACAATTAAACTTTTGAAGGTCAATTAGTTTAGAATCCCTTTCAGACTAAAAATTAGTTAATAATTTTTGTCCCACCCTATACAAAATAATTTGGTTAAAAATGTAATGTCGTTAAATAGAGAATTAAAGTCCCTTTCAAATGAGATATGATATGATATCGATTTCTATTTAAAAAAATTAAAGATTACGTCACTACACCAACACCGGTGACGTCATCCCTACTCTATGTAAATTATAACATTTGGTATTTTACAACAAAAATCGACATGTTTCGGGATTTTCCTAAAAATTCAACGGTTTTCGAAATGGTCTTATTCCTTAATTTAGCCGTTCACTGTATGTATTGCCTGAAACTTATTGGTTCAAATGTATACAATGAGTAATCAAGTATATGTACATGATAAATTTGTTAATTTCTGTGAAATGTCAGACGATGGTTGAAAGTGCGAAACTTAAATTACATAATTTTTATAAAAACTATAGAAATTTTATATATAATTTATTTTATATATTTATAATGAATAGATTCCACAAACTAAGGGTAGATACAGTCAATTTAATATTTATTTGAAATAATTCAAGATAAGTATAATTTATCTTTTATTGGAAAAAGTAGAATTCGGTAGAATGCGCTGTCAAATATCAATCAAAGCAGTAAAACAAAAACAAACATCCGAAAACAAACACGATTATTGTGCGTTGTGCTTTCTGGCTTGTATATTGGAGGTGTTGTCAAACTGTGTGTTTGTTTCGGTTTTTAGAACTGTTATAATATACCAATTGCGGGAAATTTATGAAAAGATAAATTGGGATTATTTACTTTTCGGTAAGTGCAATCAAATACGCATAAATTTTGATTGTAAAGAGCCATGATGGATGGTCTATTGACGTAATCATAACAGTTTTATTATAAAATAGTAAAGGTAAAGTAAGTAACAAAGTACAAACAAATTGACATACTATGCTTTGTTCGTTTTTGTTTTTATTTTACTACTTTGTGATAGGTATATTTTTGGTTATCTAGAAGTAGATTTAAATTAATAAAAAAACTGTATTTTCGAAATCATTATGATTGTTTAATGAGGTATTTATCTGTTTATTCCTGAATAATTCTGAAATTAGCTTGTACTAATAATAACACAGAACTTCGAGAAAGACAAGAATATAGACGCATCATAAATGTTTTTTCTAATAGAAAAAAGCTTAATCTTCAATTTGGTTGTAGTTTGAAGCTGTTACTCGATAGCTACAGTGATAAGCAAAAAAAAATAAAAAAATTGTGTTATAATGAGAACCATAAATATATTTGTTTACTTTTGTTTTGAAAGCAATTTGAAGGTATTACCACATTGGTATAATTGTTGTACAAATTGTTTTCAAAAGAGATTTACCTTTATATATTTAGAATTTTATATACGATCTCTAAGCGGACTAACATCATAACCAGATTTTATTCTGTTTCTGGATTTGCCAGATTTTTGCAACGAGTTTTTGCTCTATAATGGTATAATGCTGTACGAGTATACATTTTTGATATTAGGAAAAATATTAATTAAACTGTACCACTAAAAAATTGAAGTATCTTTTATTGGGTGCGTCCTATATAAGTAAAAATATATTATTAACCTTTAAATGTTATTATCTACCAGTATAATAAGAATGAAAATAAGATACTATATAATTTAAGTTAAAATTGTTACCTTCATACGACACTGAAACTCAAACCTTATGTACTTTAAATGTTACTTTTAACGTTTGTTGTTATAGTTCGTGCATTTTAAATTTTATTTATATATATATATATATATATATTTGTTTTTAATATTATATTGTATATGCCTAAAAATACTAATTATCTAGTTTATCATTTGTGAGTAACTCAAAGACGCAAGCCCTGCTCTTATTTCCTCTATGCTCTTCTGGTTCTCTGTCTCCATATCTTTATAAATTAATCCCTAGAAGATAAGAGGGTTTGAAATTAGTTTTTCCTTACCTTCGCTCGCTTTATGCCGAAGCCTTGTTAAGAAAAATACCGCAGTATAACTTTGCAGACGCTTTACATCCAACCCAAGATAAATAATTTTAAATTAGAGTCAAGTTTCGTGTAGTTTTCTGAAACGACTATCAAGAAGTTCTTAGAATTGCTTTCCAATTTCTTTTCAGCATAAAAAAGATTAAACGTATTCTTTAATTTATATTAGATAATAGTTAACGTATTAGATTAATTTCTCAATTTGTTTCAAAAGAAATTTAGTTCATTGATGATACTTTACCTATTTGACTACTGACCACTAAATCTTGTAATAAAGGTTTTTGTAGTCTCTTAGCCCTTTTGTTATTCTGTTAATACGAGGATTGCTATTTATGTATTTAGAATAGAAAGAGCAAATAAATGAATTTTATCAAAAATATATTTATTGCTTTTCAAAATATTCGCCTTTAAGCTTTATACACTTTTGCATGCGATTGAACCACCCTTAAAAGCACTTTGTCCAGTCAAAAGATGATGGCTCTAAAATATGGTTTTTGAAAGCCTCAACCGTTTCTTCGGGCGATAAAAATCGTTGTCTAGGCAATTTATCTTTAATTTGTGGGAACAAGAAGAAGTCATTAGGTGCCACGTCGGGGCTGTAATGCCGACGACCCATCAATTCAATCTTTTGTGTGTCCAAATATTCGCTTGGTTCACTTGATGTGTGTGAGCTCGCTTTGTCGTGAAGGAAAATTATTCGTCGTTTTGGATTGGTTACGTGAAGAAATACGCCTTCTTAACCCTGCAAGAACGAGTAACTTTTATTGGCTTTTCTTCACATTGAAACGCCCAAACTGCCGATTGGTCTTTTCTTTCTGGCTCATATGCATAAATCTATATGTAGGTATATGGCTTTGGACGCACCACAGGTGTAGTTTTTATTCTACTCACTTGGAGAAGTAATCCACCACGATGAAGACTTATTTATTACGTGGTAGTCCTAATATGTAAGCAACGTTTCTCCCGAATGGGTTGTTTCCTGCAATATACATGGTGTATCCTGACCTTTTGACAGTCCAGTATCTCGAAAACTGTATGAAATTTAGTAGCTAGGAACAGTCAAAACTAATGCTTGTATTTATTATAAATATCCTCCATTTTTTCGCCCATTTCCCGTCACGTCA
This sequence comes from Hermaeophaga mercurialis, assembly GCA_951812935.1. Lineage (NCBI taxonomy): Eukaryota > Metazoa > Arthropoda > Insecta > Coleoptera > Chrysomelidae > Hermaeophaga > Hermaeophaga mercurialis. The sequence continues at coordinate 38,993,017 of OX638361.1, read as the reverse complement.
CCCAAACATTTTTTTTAAATGGGCAACCGTAATAATATTACATTTTGGGTTATAACTCACAAAAACAAATTCAACGATACCACACTTGGCATCATCCTATCCGGACACCTTAATTTATAAATAGCTGATTTTTTTAAATTTTGACATTTGTTAAAAACGAACCTATATAATTCGTAATTTTGAACGATATCACTGAAGTTGTTTCTCGTGATATAATTTTTGATATTTCATTTGATATATCTGCAAAATATGTAATAGCTTTCTATGATTTGGTTTCTTTAGATTGTTTTGGAAAATGGTGAAATTTTAAGATAAGTATATTTTATCTTTGATATTTATAAAAACGAAATATATAAATAAGTGTAGAAACAATCGCACAGGTCAGGTAAATAAATAAAATGACATACTGAAATTTAAAATAAATAAACTATATATTAAGAAAAAAGAAGGTGTAACTGAGATAGATTATTTTGGTACAAAAGTAAATATTAAAAGAATAGATCCGCAGGATCAATGCTCATCTGAGGATGTTGTCCGATTTTTGAACATTTAACATGATTTCAATAGATAAGTGCTTTAATACTACTGAATATTAATTTATAATTTCCATATTAAAAATTAATGGTACTAACGCATTCTTTTTTTCTACTGTGTTTTATAATATAAATGGGTGGTACCCAAAATCATGCACACACCTGCAACTGCAATAAGACGGCCGCGATTCATGATCTAGAATTCCAGATACGAAATTGACAAGATAATTGTAGTTCTCGGATATAAAGGGTTCATTCAATATTAGGTTGTTTCACATGTGGGATGGAGCTTGTCACTGACAGTGGATTCGGAAAATTTTAGGGCGGTATTTTTCATTACATTCATGGCATTCGAAGAATGAGGCGGGATCTGAAATTCAGAATCACACTGTCGCTCTGATGTTGAATCTCAAAGGTTTGTTAAAAGGGCCAAACTAGTCGCGCCCTCTATTTAAAGAAGGGAGCCTTTTGTGTAATATCAAATTTCACAATAAGTGCCTGATTAGAATAATAGCAGGTTTCGGGAGAAAGACGATCGAACATTCTAAAATGTATGCTGTACTCCTATTTTTATGTTACATTTCAAGTAACTAAAAGTATGCATGCGAGTAGTTTATAATGAGAAATGAAAAGGATCTAATTTCTACTTTAAGAAGAACTAGATAAATTTACATTAAGTATGATTGTAAACAATAATCGCCGCAAGTATGTTAAATTTGCTAGGAAACTAAAATTTTATATATGTAGGTATTATGTATCTTAATCTTAATTACTAAACATTATTATCATGTAGATCTTAAAATATTACATTTTTAGAGGCAAAAGCATTTGAATTTTAATAAACAATGGATTAAATTGTTGCCTCTATGAGATATTAGGTGTTGTCAATGAAAAAATTTAATTAAACTTTTATTAATACAGATACAGGTTTGATATAATACTGAAATTTAAAGTAAATCCAAAAGATATAAGAAAAGTTTGAAAGTAACCTTCAATTCAACAATACATTGAGCTATATACAGGGTTGGGATAAAGTATGGAACCAAGTAAATATCTTTAAAACGAAACAGACGATATTTATGAAATTTTGTAATGCATCTAATGTACATTTTTTTATTAATAATATACTTCCGGTTAACCGGAAATACCCTCAACTTTTTTCTTTTAAATGGGACACCCTGTATATTTTTGCAGATTTTGATAGAGCTTGTTATTTCTTGAATTTGTACATACTGGGTTTAGTGGAAATAATTTGTAAAAACGAGAAATAACTCACTTTTAGTTGTAGAATAAGTAAATTTATTTAATTTAGACTAATGAGAATAATAATTTAAACAAAATTCATCCAAATGTTCAAAACGTTCTGCGTTCATCTCCTGACAATATGCCAGCCCATTAACAAATTCTTGAGTCACTCTTTCCAAGACTTCTCCACGTTTTAGTTCACATTCATCAATGATTCTTTGTCTCAATTCCTGCAAGCTTATTGGTCGTTTAACGTAAACACATGATTTTAGATAAACCCAAAGAATAAAATCTAATGGGCTTAGATCTAGAGAACGAGCAGGCCACTCTATGAATCGATCACCATAACCGATCATCATTAATATTTCAATACGATCTTTTTCATTTAATGAACCATTCTTAATCGTACAATTTATTTCCGTAAATTACAGTTTGACAGTTTGGCAACAGTTACCTACTAAATAGTACTCATTTATTTCTTACTATTAATACAAATAATATCAATTTGTTTATCTAAATGGTATTTTACTCTAATGTATAAAAACTTAAAAGTGGTTTATTAAAGGCCTGTATTCCTCGTTTTTACAAATTATTCCCACCAAATCCAGTATGTATAAATTCGAGAAATAACAAGTTCTTTCAAAATCTGCAAAAATATACAAGGTGTCCCATTTAAAATAAAAAAGTTGATGGTATTTCCTGTTAAACCGGAATTATATTATTAACAAAACAGTGTACATCAGCTGCATTTTGGCCCATTGCATTTCCTATAAAATTTCATAAATATCGTCCTTTTCGTTTTAAAGATATTTACTTGGTTCCATACTTCATCCCAACCATGTATACATCAAATAAATATATTTATATAAAATTTATTTCCAAAATCTTAATAATAAGTGATTTTTGTATTAGGATGCTAGGAAACCGAATAAATGGTTAAAAATGCACGTTGAAAATAAAAGAAGATTAAGGGAACGGTACCATGAAAGTCTGGATTGCAATTTAAGGACTTTTGCTGACCACTGCGACTACCTGCTCCAAGAGGAGTTTTAAACCCGTCTATGTACTATTATATCTGGTTATGCACAAATAAAGAACACAGCACTACATTGCAAGTGTATTTAAGAGGAAAATATTAAATTTTACACGTATGTAATTATGGAGCAGCTGTAAAATGTAATTCCAAGGGCATAATATTTTCATAATAATGATCACACTCTTTATAATCTAGAGCTTACTTATTGTTATTTTGATATAAATTTTTTCGAATGAGCGCATTCTGGATGACTTTCCCCGTATATACCGTAAAACTCAGTCTAAGGCAAAACTAATTTCCAAACTTATCCAAAGTTTCTGGATTAATTTATGAAAGGGGGTGTTTCTAAGCTGTTCGGAATTATTCCTTTGACTAAGGGTTAGAAGAGTGCGGATGAATATCTTATACGTATTATTTTATAATTAATATACAAGGGCGTACATAAAATTGTGAGAATTGCTTTTACCTAATAGAACATAAATCCTTTTTATTGCAATAAATATTGCCGTTATAGGTAAAATTGTTTAATGCAAAATACTAATTACTGATTTTATTACTTTCACAGAATGAAGTTGAAAACTCCAAGAAATATTGATATTAATATTTATAATTTCGTCGTAAATTACAAATTCGATATTATAATGAAAATAAAGTATCATCAGTACTTTTTTAATCGGGCCTGGCTAAAAATAAAACAGAAAATTACAGTCAAACCAATCAAAATAATATACAAAATAACGAAATGAATGAAATAATTGAATTTAAAAATATTTTAACGGAAATAAATAAAATTGTTAATTTAAATAAAATGAAAACAATACTATAGAAAGTGAAAAAGCGAGCGGCCGTAGTCTTAAAATATGAAGAAGTATACAATGAGACATAGAAATATTAAAAAGTAAAATTAAAATCTCACTAAAAAATAAAATGATTTGATTGAAAAATCAAATAAATTTGATAAACTTGACCCCCGATCTTCTTTTATTTTACTGACCAAGAAGAACCTAATGTTTATTAATTTTGATGGTTCTACTAAAAATATTTATTTAACATTCGTTGGCGGCCTTGTCCCATAACTCTCGCTCATGTAATGTTAAATAAATAGTAAATATTATAATTTGGAAAATTAAAATAAGTTTTATGTACGAGACGATATTTAACTAAATCCCTGCATTCTGTCGTAAGAATACACAGGGTGCGACATTAGTGCGTCGAAGTTAATTTCAACGATGTATCACAATTGATGTCTTTTATATTTAATAAAGGATCTACATCCACCTGAAAATCCCAAAATATACGGGGTGTTTCATTTAAAAAACATTTTTTTTGGCACTGAGTTCCTGAACACAATGTATACTTGGGACTAATTTTAAAATATGAACTTCAAGACTGCCTACACTTTTCGTAAAAACTTTTTTTTTGTAACTTTAATAATAGTGGACTAATCGAGGTTTACCACACTAATGCTTCACCCTGTATATTGTTCTTTGTTGTAGACGTAGAAAGATCGAGTAGACTGATTTCTGTTTGTATCATCGCTCCGGTTTCCTCTTAATGTAGAAAATTTATATAATTTTATCGGGTAGCAGTTATAAAATTACAAGTTTAGAAGTTAAAAGTTAAGGAGTTGTTAGTTAAAGAGTTATCATTCAAGGAGTTGTTGCATGGGAAGTTCGAGTTTATCAAAATTCAATGTATTGCGTATTTTATTTGCCTCAATAAACGCATTTTTGTAATATTCAACATAATTTATACTACCACGCTTGTAATTCATTAATAACTTTTAAGACGAAGTTTTTTCAAATCTGCTACCGATACCGAAATAGGAGTTTATTTTTTAATAAACCCACTCTTTAATCTTTTTCATCCCTATTTGCTGTCCATCCCAACTAATAAAAATCTATCTACTTTCACACGTCCTTTTCTTAGCCGGTCCTCGCTTATTGTTTTATCAATGCCCTTCGATAGTGAACTTCAAAAGATATTGGAATTAAAAAACTTTTGCTGCGCATTCTGGATATATATCAGAAAAGCACTGTGTCGGTGGCAGTGGGAAATCTTTTGAAGCTACAAACAAGTCCATTGTTGTCTCCGGTGAACACAAAGAATACAACTTTTAATTTGTTCTTTTACGGGTCAGTCTCTTTGTATTATTGGGTCTTTTTTAATTCTGGTTATAACATGAAGTAAAGTCACCCTGTAGAAAAAAGGAAAATTATAATTTAGATAAAGAAACTGGCATTTGAAAAAAATTAAAGACAAAGCATTTTTATACATATAAAGAACATTTTAAATTTGTCACCAAGTGAAATTTATTGTACATTACTTATTATGTTACAAAATTAAAAAAATAGAATAGTACGATTACATCATGAATATATTATTTGATGATATCGTCATCTATTTTGTATTTCACATGATCCACGGTATCTAAAAAATAAATAAGAATATATTTATTTGTAGATATGCAAATAAAATACCTAATAATACACTAGAGAATTTTAGTCATTTACCCTCTTTTAATCTTCAACAGAATGTGAATTTTGCTCAATTAATATGGAATTAAATCTTCTAAATTCATTTCTATTTTCGTTAAAATTTCTTTTATTTCTGTAATCCTTCCTACAATTTTATGACGATATAGTTTATTAATTAAAAAAGAAAAAAAAAGAAGGAAAACTTTTATCTTAACTTAATGTAACATAACATACTACTAATTTTAGTAACTATTATCTTCGACCTTGCATTTTTAAAAGCAACCATTTACAAACCAATTAAAGCACACTAAACTGGATATTATTAAATTGACTAAAAGCATACGTAAACTGACAAGTGGTTTTTTTAATGAGACTTTCATTTTAATAATCAAATTTAGTGCTTAAACGAGCAGTGAGTGCTTTTTATTTTAACTTTATTTAAACTCAATTTATTTCATATAAACTTATTATGTAACACAGTTATTCCGCAAAATAATTTACGTAAAATAATTTCAAACTAATTCAATGTATTCAGTGGCTAAATAAACAGTTTTGATGAAAATTCCTGAGACAGGTCAATTTTTATTTGAATTTCACTATATTTATGGATAATAATTCAATATATAGAGTGATGAAAATAATTTAAACTTTTTGCTGAATCCAAAAAATCGTGATTCGTCCCCAAAGTAATGCATATACTCATTCATTTTTAACGAAAACAACTATATTGAAAAAAAATTTTATAACACGTTAATTTTTTATCTTATTTCAGTGTAGCGTACTATTAAAAAAATACTAATACATGCATATATACAGAGTGGGCCACTCAAAACAGTCCGCCCTAATATTTGGCAGTATTCATTAGGTTTTTAGAAAATGCTAAAACACCTCGAGTTTTATTCCAAAGGGGACTCATTTTTACGATTGTATGTCAATCCCCCTCTCTTCGACATCTCCAACCCCTTAATATGAATAATTTGAAAGGTATTGCGATGAACTAATCAACGATATGAACATTCATGCCTTTTCTTTCGACATTAACTCTAAGTTTGTAAAAAAAAATTTAATCAAAGCGTAGTACCTCTTAAAAAAGATACACAACGCCGTCAATCAAATCGACAATTTTTTTGGCGAAAAATGATTAACAAAAAAAAACGAAAAAAAGATGCATGGCTAAATTGAGCCTTAATTAGAAGAATAGGTGTATATAGAAGAGGAAGACAGCCACGAAGAAAATAACTACATATAGGCAAAGACAACATTCAGAAGATAAGAATAGTGAACTGGTCTGAAGCAGCCACGAAAAAAACAACGGGGGAAAAAAAATAATTTTCCTTTTTTCAATCTTAGACCATCAACTGAGAGGAACTTGTAATAAATGTACAGGGTGTTTCTAAATCCATGCTAAAAAATTCAATAGGAGATTCCTTAGAACATATTATAACGGGTTTTTCCTATAAAAGAAAAATTCTGCCCCACCCTTTAAATGATACACCCGCCAAAGAACGAAATTCAAATTGAGTTTATTTTTTTCTTAAATCCGACTTAATGTAGAAATGTAGAAATTTTGAAGCTAACCAAAACTTGTATAGAGGTATTTCTAGAATTTTTTTCCGTACTACCACTATGTTATTAAGGGGGTGAAATTAACAAACCTTATTATGTTTTATCTGAGAATTATATTACGGGATTGAATTTTTAAATTAAAAATATTATTTGGAATTCCTGTTTAATTTCTCAACGTTTTTTCAATTGCTTTTTTCTGCAAGAACTAATAGTTTACTAAAATATAAAATACGTACAATAACATTGTTTTTAATGTTAATTAAATGAAATAACATAATTGAAAATGCGAATAAATAGATATGTATAGAACATAATAAATGTTGAACGTATTCGCCTCTAGTTGTAACATACGAATATAGTATTTCTTTCATTTATTGCCGAATATATTCAACATTTTTAATTCCATTCTTTCTGTTAGGTTAGGATGTGATTTTCTTTTTATAAAAGACCACTCACAATTTTTAACTTTTTCTTAATTTCGCGAAAGTTCGACAGAAAATAATCATAAAATATCTCATTTCTCAAATAATCACAAAATATCTGGATATTAATGTATCGTTTTATACTGCATCAAAGTTTTCACGAGTAATTGGTCCATTTGTCTAAAGAGTTCTTATACTTTTAAAATATATAATAAAAAGATCAAGCGACATTTAAATAACACACAGCTTTATAAAACTAATTTTCCAAAATCTCGAAACATCTTCGTTCATATAATCAACCGTAGCTATACCGATTTCTTAATACTTTCGCGACACGATTCGAACACAATTAAAGTCAAAATTTAAAAGGCAATAAGTGTTTAGTAGTCACTTTGTACTACTTGTAAAAAGATTGCTGTTTGCGTGTTGTTTATTGTTTATTAAACCTGTAAGATTGGGATACTGAGTGTTTATACACCCCTATACTGAGATTTCTGTCACATTGTGTGATCCAGTTACAGATTCAATGTCCATGGTAACTTTAGTCTGTTAATTCGAAATTTTATCTAATGAATTTTTACCGAGATTTAATCTTATCAAAAATCTGATTGCTTGATTGAAAATCGGATAATCAATGTTTTTCTTTTCTTGATTAAATATTCCATCAATTAAAAAAGATGGAAAACAAACAAACCGAAAATAAACTCGCTTCTTCTTTCCAGGTATATGTCCGATTCTTTGCTCGGGACATGGCCAATACGGGGGCGGCCTTTGCCACTGCGAGGAGGACTGGAAAGGGCCAGAATGTGATATCCCGGAGAGCGACTGCCGCATCGCAGACTGTTCAGGACACGGGCAGTGCGTGCGAGGTTCCTGTCACTGCAGACCCGGATGGAAAGGTAAGAAAGTCCTGGAGATATAACAAGGAATCAGTGGGCTACTCACTGATACTCTATAACGACATAAACCATTTGAACAGAATTTAAATCAAACAAAATATATTAAAAAATACTTGACATCAGGCAAACCAACGTTATTATAAATCTGGTTTTATTCAAACTAATGAATAATGACAGTGACAGAAATGCGTAAAATAATCGTATTTCAGTTAAACTAGAACAGGAATGATTTTAAAAAATTTTTATTTCATGTCAGTAAAATTTAAATATTTGAAAGTTATTTATGTATAAAATGAACATCAAATTAACCTTTGTAATGAACTTTTTATTATTTATTTTATCTACTATAAATATAATAAATAAAAATATAATTCCAATTTCTGTCTTCATTAACACTATAGTTCAACAATTACGGTAACGATAGTAAAAAAAAATTCTATTTATGTCCTGTCACTCAATAGATATACATATACATATTCGGTTCATCAAATAAAATCGGGAAAACTTTATACGCTAGTTGCATAAGTAACTATTTTCAAATAAGCCATGGGATAAAACGTAGCAGCAATTAATAATTATTTTTTATGATTAAACTAGTGTGAGATGCCCATAAGTAATAATGTTAAATTAATATGAATCTTATGCATTTGTGCGCAAATATCTCGAAAACTACTCACTCTATCGGAATGAAACCACAGGACAGTATTTACTGATAAAATAATGTTATTATGATGATTACGACCATAAATTAAAGTATCCTGATGCTCTCGGACAGGGGGAAATCGGGAGCAGGAATACTGATAAGAGACCTAGGAATGCAGGAGAGCTACGCTCTAGGAAAGCATTCCATGGTATTTCAATCTGGAGTATTCGCTTTATTAAAGGCGGCAGAGGAACTGGAACAAAGGCGGACTCTCAGCAACGCATATTCATTTTCTGCGACAGTCAGGCAGTTCTAAGGGCAGTCTATCATCCCAGAAGCAGAATGGTTCTGATTCAGGAATGTGTAGAGGCCCTAGAGAAGTTAAACAATAACAGAGAGGTAACACTACTATGGGTTCCGAGCCATAGAGGGATCGTGGGGAACGAACGAGTGGATGAACCTCTTCATTACTTGAAAAGTGGACGCAACAGAAGGTAAAAAGAGCCTGGGAAGGCAGTCGAGGATGTAGACAAGCCAAGCAGGCAATCGCCGGACCGGATCCAACAAGGACCAGGTGGCTGCTGGAAAGAACCAGACAGCAACTACGGTTGATCGTCTTCATTGGGCATTGCAGGCTCCGAAGACACCTGTCCTTGTTTGAGGCAGTGGAGGACCCAGACTGCCAGAAATGTGGAGGGGAGGAGGAAACCGCTCTCCACTATCTGTGGAACTGTGAGGTCTACCGGCATCTGAGGAAAGAAATCTTTGGTGTCGAACAGGTCAAGGCGTTTCGAGGAGGGGCAAACGTGAGGAAGAAAGGAGGGGGAAGATTGGGGATGGTAAAAAGGGCCTGAACAGACCTACTTACCAGGCATTCACCTCCCCGCCCTTATACAATTACCATTACCATTTCCAAAGTATCCTGATACGCATAAGTATGCCTAGTATGAACAAAAAAATATCAGAAAACAGTTAGAAAATTTTTTTAAATAAAACACCCTTTATCTCGATTAGGAGGAATAGTTTACCCAAGTTTAACAGCAATATTTTCAGGTTCCATGGCATTAAATTTTCTTTAATAAAAATTTTTGAAACAACAATCTGATGATAACATCTCAAGCCGTACATCTTTATGTATTAGAAGATAATACATATAAAAAGAAATGCATAAGTATGCAAAACAAATTACGACGATGAAAAGTATCAATTGAAAATAATAATTACGGATATACTAAAACATTTAAAACCAATTTTACCTGGAATATAGGGAACAAGTTAACTAGTAACTATTTTTTGTAAACTAAACTGATTAGTAGATAGATATAAATTCATTAATTTTAAAAGATAATCGTAACATATACAAACTGTAAGTATGAGGTCGAAAGCAAAAAACAACAGAAAAGTTTAGCTCCCAATTTATAAAACGAATTTGAACTGAATTGAACTCATTTTATAATTACCAAACTACCAATAAAATTAATTTTAAATTACTTTTATTAATTTACAGCGATGGTAATATTTAATTTTGTTACGATCGTATATACAGGAATTTAAATAAATATCGCCTTATACATAAAACTTATTTTTTAACATTTTCCAAATTATAACTTTTACTATTTATTTAATATTATTAACCAAAACTTTTGGGTCAAGTTCAGGATCAAATAACAACTAAATATTTTTATTAGAGTTATAAAAATTAATAAGCTTTGGGTTCTTTTTAGGTCGAAAATAAAATGAAATTAGAAAGTCAACATAGAGAGTGATGTGCCTGCCATTAAATATATTATTTATTTAAAGGTGTAAATTGCCCTTATATTTTATATTAGTTGTTTTCTTTAGATATAAAAATTGTTATTATTTTTACTCAGGCTCTTTAATTTCCAATAACCATATTACGTAATTGGTTAAATCCTCCTGAAAATAATATTTAGATTTGTTACGTACGTAACAATATCATAATTGTCATTATGAAAAACCTATTCTATAATATACTTTTTAAATAATCTTGCAGTATTTTATTGCACGATGTACCTCTGATACTAAGAAAATCGAGCTCAACCAAAAAGAAAAGATTTATAGCTATCCTCCCTAGTTGGCATCTCGAGCTACCCCAAATAAAAACCCTACATTGGTAAAGGTGGCGATAGCCGAAAAATGAGGGTCATTTATATCTAAAAAAATCCGCTTCCATGCGATGTAAGTTTTACGTGGTAAAGATGCGAATTCGCTAGGTAAACGAACGTGATGCAATACGAACCGAAGCAATCAGACGCTCGCACATTAGGTATAGAAAAAACATTTTAATAATAGAAGGAAAAATATAAATAGATATAGGTATAAATTTTACTTACTACCAACTGATAACAATAATAGTATCAACGATGTTGGATACTACAAGGTTCTATCGGTCGCAAAATTAAATTTAAGCCACATTGAAAATCCCATTAAGCTTTACGCAGGTGTGTTAGACAGCGTCTCTAGTGTACTCTTAGATCGCGTCATATTGCAATTGTCAGTTCAGAGTACGCGGTGAGCACGTAAACATGCCCACAATTTTAAAATTTCCCGCCAAGTACGAAGTACATGGTGTAATTCTCGGGCATCTACTGCATCTGCAACAAATACAATTTTCGATGGGAAGTTTTCGATCAACTAATGATTTGGCTACATCTCATTTTCATCTCTTTATAATTAATACTTTATTTTTATTAATATATATGAGACCAGTTAGCTAATACTTTCCAATAAAATTATAATAATTCCTGAAAATACCGTCTCTTATTAGCGATGCAAATCTTTGTTCTCCACTATAAACTAATTATTCCATGTAGCCCTACAAAAAAGGCACAGAGGCCTGGAAACCTCGGAGGTCAACATTCTGCTCATTTCACCTGTGAGGTATACAGTCTTGATCACTACGTTCGTAGACAGCTAAAGATTTTCATATTAAATATTTCACCTCGAGTAAAAGTAGCCGCATCAGTAAATAAAATATTTTTACGAAGTCTTCCACATCAGCGATTTTTTATAATACCTAGTGATAAAACGAATTTCTTCTCCTCCTCGTCCTCTGGATATAACGCATGTACTTTGTGAATAAGATAAGGTTCTAAACTTGTTCTATTAGAGTTCTCCAGCCAACAAAATGAAATACTCCATTTTCAGGAGCAAATCTTTTGTAATTTGCGTTTGGTCTATCTTCAAACATTTTTAGTATTAATTCTTCGACATCAATTATTTTTATAGAACGAGTTTAACTTTTATTAGCGTTAAAATATCGAAAGACTCATACTGTCTTAGATGCTGAGCAGAAGTTACAAATATACAGGAGTTTGGAGATTATTAAATCGTTAAAGATTATAAAGTACCTGCTTAACTAGCATTTTTACTTGGATCACCATATACCAAAACCATATCAGTGAATTCAGTGTTAGGACACATTTTAGAAGGCATAAAATTGCACTTCAAAAACACTCCACAAACAATAATCTCACAACACCGTTTAAATAGCATTTAACCTGTACATGGATTTTTCAATTTAAACGTAGAAACTTGCCCTAAATATATACGAGATGAGAAATTGACATCTCAATATTTTTATACAGACCCTTTGCACTCGTATGTCGCCGTAGGAGCGGCAAGATGCGTTTTACCGTTGCACTCGTATGTCGCCGTAGGAGCGGCAAGATGTTTTTTACCGTTGCACTCGAATGTCGCCGTATAGGCGGCATACCATGTCTTATCATTACAGCGGGTTGGCCTGTCTGTCATCCCCTAAGCCCATGTCTAATATTTCTAAATTGCTTTCTTATACCTTCTTTGAGTACATGTTTATGTAAAAATAAAAGATAACATGTCATATAACTTGCTATCCTAAGCTGATTATTTTATATCTGCTGATGTATATATTACAACCACTTCGGTATTCACATGTGCACTATTTTTGCGTTTTGAATATTACTCAGTTTTATAACTAACACGATTGGGTAAAGTTCGGTGTGTTTTTTCGTTATATTTTTAAAAAAAAATATTTGAAATGACCAAGAGATTTTTACAAGATGAAATTGAAAATGATTTGCAAACTAGTGACGATGATACTACTGTAGAAGAGTTTACTGCTTTTATTGGGGTTGTCCTAAATATGGGTACGATAACCGTATCTAGTCTCCAAGAGTATTGGTCACAACAGTTTAACGCCAACATACCTTTTTTTAGTAGCATATTTAAAAGGGAACGATTTTTACAAATTTTTTGGATGCTCCACTTGCATCAAAACGATCCAAATGACCGAACCCTTAGGGCTCGAACTCAAAAAGTCAGCCACTATTTAGATCGTTTAGACAAACAGTTCAAAGAACATTTTGTTCCGTCAAGAGAGATATCAGTAGACGAATCTGTTGTTGGATTTAAGGGTAAAATTAGTTTTTTAACTTACAACCCTAACAAGCCTACGAAATAGGGGATCAGAATATATGTAATGGCAGATGCTAACACCGGGTATGTTTTTTCAATTTTGCCGTACTACGGAAGCTTGACTTCAGAAGATTTAGTGAGACCTGACCTACCTGTGACTACAAGGATTGTATTACATCTTTGTCAAAATTTATTGGACAATAACCCAGGATGTAAAGGGTATCATTTTTACACCGATAGATACTATACGAGCTTGCCACTTGCAGAAGAGTTGTTAAAACTAAATGTTCATTTGACAGGCACTATTCAAATCAAAAAACCCACATTTACCGAAGATAACACCTTTGCATGCAGATCAGATCAGGTAATTTGATGTTATTGGCATGGAAAGATAAAAGGGTCGTTACTACACTTACTTCGTGGGATATTTCAGGAACACAGCCTATCAACAGAAGAATACGTGGAGGTAACTTACAAGTTGTAAATAAGCCAAATGTAGTGGTCAATTACAATAAATTTATGGGAGGTGTCGACCGAGCAGACTCTTATTCAGCGTCATACTGTTTCCTGAGGAAGTCATTGAAATGGTGGCGAAAGTTATTTTTCTGGGGACTCGAAATGTCCAGTGTCAATGCTTATTTATTATATAAAATTTCACAACGGGGCCAAAACAAAAAACCTATGACACATCTACAGTTTGTTCGGGAATTGGTTGACGAGCTGACAAAAAACTTTCGACAGGGGTCCAAAACTTCTGGGAGACCATCATCTGTAGATACAGAAGAGCGGCTAAATGGTAAACTACATATTTTACGCCAAAATGATGGGAAGAAAAAAGACTGTGCGGTATGTTCTAACCGCAAAGTACAAGGCGGCAGGCGGGAAACTAAGTACATTTGTGACACTTGCACCCGTAAGCCTGGACTACATATTGGTGACTGCTTCGAACGGTACCATACACTACAACATTATAAAATGTAATTTTTTTAACTTGTCTATAAATGTATTTGATAATAATGGTAGTGATGATGATAATGTTAGGTTTTATTTGTGTACCTCTCTCCTCAAAATTTGTAATTTTTGTAAACTTTTATTTTTTTCAAGTTTTTTTTTATTTAGAGTTTTTCAAGTTTTTTTTTATTTAGTTATTTTTCATGTTCTAATGGTAATAAATTATTGTGTCTAATTTGAATAAACATCTGTGCAAAAAATATTATTTTTTAAAAAACATCCCATAGTTTTTGACATTGAGCGATTTTTGCTTTTTTTTCTAAAACAATAAAAAATTTTCCACATTTTTATTTTGTTTTACACTAAGTGTATCTACTATGCAATTTTAGCGCATTTTAAAAAAATTCGCATATAAAAAAAAATTCCTAGTAGATAGATAAGTAGATAAAATAATAGTCCGAGTACACTGTAATCACAACAGAACATATACACGAGTGCAAAGGGTTAAATCTAATATAGTGGCGTATTTCGTTTTAAACACAACGTTTTAAAAATTCATAGTAATTTCTATAAGATTGTTAGAACTTTACATAGTTTTAGGGTTTGTTTCATTAATGAAAGGTATATCATGAACTTGCACCGTATGCGTGAACGTATTATTATAACTATCCTCATATTATCAATTTGATGTTTGGGTTACAATTTTAAATTTTTCTCTTGCACCAATAAGTTATTTAGGACGCATGCTTTTATATAGGCATCCGGAGGTGTAGGAGCAGGGGAATGTGATGGGTAATTGAAATTAGACTCGCGGAAAATGATGCGTCCTTCAAAAGTTTCCTGCAGCAATGCTATCGTGTGTAAGGCGATGCTACTGGTCGCCCCGTCCTATTGAAACCACTGTCTTTCTATCCGAAGGTTCCTGGCACGTCAAAACCTTCTGAGATCCCGGACAAATGGCGTTACCACCATGTTTGTATTCCTGGGGTTTACCATCATCATCCTCAACGAAATACGGACCAATCACACCGTGTGCTGACACTGCACACCATAAAGTCACACGGTCACTATGCAGCGGTTTTTGGATAATAATGTCTGGCTTCTCGAAAACAAGGAAGCGAGTTGTTTGCTTATTGATATAACCTTCCAAGTGAATGTGACTTTCGTCGGAGAACCACACATTATGCAATAAATCTGGATCCTCGTACACCATAGTCAAAACTTGTCCACAATACATAACCCTGGGCATATCTTGGTTTGTCAGTGGCTGTCCAACCTGAATTCGGTAGGGAAATCCGCCTACGTCTTTGAACAAACTTCGAAGCGATGTATTGCTATTATTCAACTTCAATGACGTTCACCCAAGATTCGTTTCGGTGATTCCAAAACCTGATTGACGACAAGCTCATGGTTCTCATTTGTTCTCACAGTTACTGGCCTAGCAGACCTTCTCTTCCGTACAATACACTGCCAGTACGAGGAAATTTCTCAACAATAGAAAGCATAACTGCGTTGGTTGGTGCTTCTTTATGAAATTGTTCCTTCACTAATTTCAAACTTGGTGCATCTTGTTTGCCATTTCTGTACGATCGAAAATAATGATTTTTCTTTAGTAGTGAGATCCATTCTCAACTATAGCATCACACAACAACGTTCTTTGCACTATAAGAACACATGCTACAGTCATACGTCAAAAAGCAGATATGTCCGTGACACGCAATTTAGTATTGTATTGTATTTTCGTTTGGCAGCTTTTTAAAACATGTTTCTTTTTGTTGTGTGAGGGCTTCAACCAATCAAATTATTAACTTCGTGTTCTGTGTAGGCTTTATTACTATTTTCCGATGCCACTTTATAGACAGCATCGTTAATTTAAAACCAACTGTGAATTTTAGAATGGGGAAACACTTTTAGGATATGAAAACTGATTTTCTATCTTGTATAAATAAAATACTGAAATGGCTCTTCAGTTGAAAAAATATTTTGGCTCAAATAAACTCTTAAAAATTATATATTTATTTTGAAAGTCAAATTCTAAATAAAATTCACAATATTTATTAGAGGTATTTCAATATTTATTTTAATTTTTAAAGTGCTATAAAAATAGTAATGCGTAATGTATAGGTATATCTAATTATTTAAAAATATATTAGGTCCTATATATCTTTTAATACTATGAAAATAAAATAGTATTTTACACTATAAATTATAATTATTAAAGACCAAAAAGTCACATTGTCTAGAAATTACAAATAATTTCTCGAATAAAAGTCAGTTTAAAATAATATTCGAAATTTAAAAATAAAAATTTATTAAAAAAGTTATTTTTTTGAAAGTTTTTACGTACTATACATTATAATATAAAAGTGCTATGAGGTAAATATTTTAATTAATTAAATAGAATTTAAATACCAACTATAAAAACATTTCTTACTGAAATTGTTTCATATCTTAACTACACGTATCTAAAACACTCACGAAACCAGCATATTTATAAATTAAAGGAACTGTATGGAGCGTATTTTTACATGTATTATTTTAACTAGATTTTTTTACTAAAGCGAAACCTTAAATCATGTATTCTCAGAAATATTTACATCGTAAAGCAGGTTTAATTATCAACCTTCACTCGAATGCTCCATGATTCCCGCATCGTAGCTGATTAGTCCAATATCAACAATGTATGAGTGGTACACCCCTTCCTCGGAGAACACTTGGTTCATTCCAACACCTAGAATAATAATTCTGTTATGTTTAACTTCCGACTTCTGGGGAAGTAAATAATAAACTTATAAAGATAACAAAGATAAAATAAACGGAACTACATGGAAATAATTAGATCCAATTTTCAGATGAATGCCACCTTTTGGAGAATCTAGCGAAATATAATTGTAAAATGTTAATGGATGTTTGTTGTTAGTCTCGTTTAAATAACTACAGACACACAGTAATAAAATTAAATTATTTGATACCAACAGTAATAACAATTTGAACAATGGTAAGGGACATTTTTAAATATTTGGTCTTTAACGTTAATTTTAATTACAATTACTTACACAATTTTGAATCACAAGTGTATATAAATGAAAAATAATGTGCTCGAATAGTAATATAGCAAAGTATAAATTTTTAAAAAATTCTTGAAACTAAACTTTCTGTCTTGAATACCTATACAACATGACGGTTTTGGCTCTCATTTAATAAAAAAAATTACTATCAATTCAGCTATGACTCAAAGCGGATGTTTGATTATATCAACGATATTCTAAATGCTTATTTGAAGTGCTACCGATTTTATCAAAACTAATGTAGTGAAATATTTACAACCGAATCGATTCAGGCACAACACTAATTACTAATTGCTACATTTGCCGACGATACAGCAATAATAGCATCTGTCCCAAATCCTGATAGAGCATCTGAGAGTTTTCAAAGTCATCTAAATCAACTACAAATATTGTTAGATTAATGGAGAATTAAGGTAAATAGTGCAAAATCTACCAAATAACTTTCACAACAGAACGCAGCGTTGGACCACTAGTCACAATTTACAACACACATACACCTAGGAAATCAGTGAAAATGGAACTGAACTAAAAGCTGCTTTGACTTACCCATATTAAAGCTAAATGATAATACCTTAATTTAGGAGTAAAAAATATATATTGGCTCTATGGACGACACTCTCAGCTCTTAATGAGGAACAAACTGTTATAGAAAATTATACTCAAGCCAATCCGGACATATGACATAGAGCTGTGGGTTCGGTCGCCATAAACCATTAAGTACTAAAATCCTCTGTTAAACCTATAAAATTTTAAAACCAACTAAATTTTCTAAATTTTGCATACATTGTCGATGTTGTTAGAAACACCAATTGTAGTCTTAATTTTTGTTCATGAACTCACTTAAGTGCAAATCGAACCTCAGCTTCTTTGCGTCAGTCTCGAGTCTCAGCAGTTTCTTTGCTGCCGCCTACTACCTTTTTTCGTGTCGCTCGCTAATCTGATGCTTTTACTCTTTATGAACCCTTATACTTCTATCCCTTGTTAGATCTTGTACTGCTTGTTCACAGTTCAGATGGATAGCAATAAGTCCTTAAACCTTCGTGGGATTTCGTCCCCCATTTCCTCTTTTTGGCATTCTAAAACTCCAGCAATGTCACAGAGACTTGACCAATTAAATTCCCTCTAAGGTATAATTTTCTTCTTGATTTTTAAACTCGGCTTTCATGTTTAATCGCTTCAATATAACATAAAATAATCCTTAGTTACAAGAAAAAACAAAATCTCTTCTGTTTTCATTATGGATTTTAATGTTACGAACAGTCACCATTTCATTATCTCAATATATACCATATGGAAATGATGTCACCATATTCACAATCAAAAAAAGGTTAGATTGTAGCAGTGATCATACCAAACAATTAATTGCATAGCTCTATAGCCAAATGTGAGTGAATAGCAAAACCTAATATACAAATGGTCAGAAGACTTAACCGAGTAAATAATAGAGACCCATCATTGAATAATACCCTGCTCCAGTTACCTAACAACATTAGTCATATTCTTTACTAAATAATCTATATTAGTGTAAGAGTAGATTGTAAATTAACATAAAAATCTAACAAAATTATACTTCTCTCCTGGTGAAATTAACACTGGTATAGAAACGTCCGTCAATTTGGGAAAAGTATAACTTGATTAATGGCAATATTGTTCAAAATTATAAAGAAACGAAAGTTTCCAACCTCCAACCGTAATTTTTTCCAGCAAAAACCAAAACAAAATTCTTGGATAATATGACAAAAATTTAAACGGCTTCCCAGCAAAGTCTTTGCTGGATTTGTATTCTAGGAGATGTCGAGATTTCAGCTACTCTTTACGCTGGTACTTGATCGTTATTGAAATATTTAGTAACGGATAGTAATGCCGCGAAATGAGAGATTCCTGTTTTTACTCTCTTCTCGTCTACTAACGACGAGACGTGAGAGACATTTTATCCCAAAAACAGACTCGAGAGGAGACGAGAATTTCGTCGTTTCTCCATTTCCTCTCTTGAGAAACTTTATTTTTGTAATTTATTTAAAAATTTGAAAATATATAAACATGAAATTGTTGGTATTAGGAATCAGCAATAAATTTTTTATTACTTTAAAATTGAAAAATAATTTTTCTCGAAATAATGGTGAATAAAATTGCAGTAACGTTTTTTTTTATCGTATGTATGGTAGTTGTTTCCACATTTTTAGTAGATTGTTTATACGTTTAAATGAAACAAAATAAATATTTTAATTGTCTTAAGTTACTTTTAACAGTTAAAGCAGTAAAACATGATTGTCAAAGAAAAAAGGTATTGCCATATAATTTTTTGAAATATCACATGTCACACGTACCTCTAGTTCGACCGAGAAGGGACACATTATTGTGGTCTCTCCCGGTTAAATTTATATATATATATATATATATATATATATATATGTAACTTTAGGATATTTAAACCACTTTTCGCCCCAATATTAACTTCAGCGACGGTCATTGATAGTCAAACTAGTATTACCGGGAGGGCGGTTTAAGGCTAGCAAATTTTTGCCCCGAAACTTAAAAATAAATCTCACCGCGAGTAGATGATGTTTTTTGGTCGTGAAAAGAAGATGCAATCGGGAGACGTTCGATTATTCTTTGTTCCAAAGAACGGCGTGGTGCTGTTAATCCATTTAATCAACTATATCGTTATTTTTGCCATCAAAACCATATATTTCTAATAACATTCGTTTTGTTATCTCTTTACATTATGTTTCGTTGTAATAACATTTGTTTCGTTATTAAATAACATTGTGTCTCGCTGTCAAATATTTGTTTTTCCCTAGACAAACATAAAAAAACCCATATAACATACATATATTTTGTAGTTTTACCCTTTAAGAATTTTAAATACTTTCTAAACCTGTATATTTTTAGTACCCACATCTAAATCTGCGGCTAAACTCCGAATGTACTTTTTACCTTTTGTTGTTGGGCGTATCGCTTTCACGCTAGACAAATACACTGCGCCGCAAAATTAACGTATATTGTAAAAACTGCAAAATTTTATTAATACATGTATAAATGTATCTGTTTTGTTCAAAAAAGAGGTGATGTAGTAAAGAACATTCTTTTAAATTGCCAAACTTTTATTTATAGAAATTAATTTACAGTGCGTGTTCAATAATACGATAAATCCTTATTGTCAAGCGATTAATAATACTCCAAAAGAGACATTAATATTGCGTATTTCCACCTCTTGACCTAATTACCGCTTGACATCTCCTTGGCATACTCAAAATCAAGTTTCTGATAACATTTTAATCCAATTCGTTACATATCTTAATGAGCCTTAGTGACAGTTCATTTCGGGCAGTGTAGAGCACTAACTTGCTCTCCCATATTATCCCATATCTGCTCTATAAGGTTGAGATCAGGGCTTCTGGCTGGCCAAGCCATTCTTGAAATGCCGACAGCTTGAAGATAATTTGTGCAACGTGTGGGCGAGCATTGTCTTGCATGAATTCAAAATTATCCTCAATAAATGGGGCATATGGGACCACGTGTAGTTCTAAAATATCTCCAAGGTAATGCCACCCCATATCATAACAGGTCCACCACCCTAGGCAACTGTTGCACTGAGAATATCGCTCTCCAGGGCGTCAATAAACTCTTCTAAGTGCTTGTAACAAACCGACTTCGAAGGGTTTCTAAACGCAAAAATCGATCTCGGCGATCTTTGGTGACCCTATTACGTCCTTGACTACGTCTTCTTTGGTTACTATCAGTTTCTCTAAATCGTGCTAAAGCTCTAGAAATCGCGGATTGCTAAACCGTAAATCTAACTATGTTTAGGATAAGCCTTCCTCTACAAGAGCAACCACAACCAGCACATTCCTCCTGAGAAAGGTTTCTCAATTCACGTACGTGTTGTGCCATAATGAAACACACTTAATACAAATGAGAAATATTTTTAGACTAATAAACAGAGCCAACTAAATCAGTAGAAAGCCAAATAAACAATATTGATAAAATTTAATTTGTACCGATTTTTAAATGGTTGCACCTTTTTACAGTTCCCAAAAACCAAAGATATCTTAAAAATGTTGGATGACAACGTAAATAAATATTTCTTAGCCATTAACGTAGACATAAAATATCTACCAAGGTACATATTTAATTTTAAATGACTATGCGTTTATTTTGCTGCTAATCCATAGATATAAAGTTTACAAGGACTGCTAAATTATCTTAAGACTTTTTTACATTGTGATAAGTAAGACAAAAAGTACGTCGCAGCGTACTGTTAAAATAAAATTTCAAATTAATTAGGCTCGTTTAAAACGTGGTGCTTATACTTGTGGTATTTGTTTTAGAAATTTGAATAAATTGTAAGATACGTGAAAAATACAATTCATAATAAATCTGATAGCCATTTTCAGAAAGGCCTTAGACACAAAACCTTTATTTATCGATGATAATCCAAATTGTGAGCTAGGCTACAACAAAGTAGAAGTGTTTCTTATTTTTCTCATAACATCGCAGGAATCAAACTGATGTAGGTTTTGTTCCACAAAAAATTTTTTTGTATTAAAGATTCTCTGCAATGGGTGGAATCGAAGGGAATAACTATATAGATCGCCCAATTAAAATCCACTTTTTTCTCTATAGATAACTTAATTTAGTTGAGTAGAAAACAATAAAGCTAAGATATTCACTAAATAAAATGAAATATTATTACTTCTTAGTGCCAAAACATTTCTGCAAATTACTTGGCAACGTAAAAAGAACTTGGTAACATTTTCATCAGAAACCTTTTGGAAAATTCTTAAGACGAAAACATTGTAATTGTAGTTTTTCCTGAATTGCTAGGTAGAAATGTGAAAATATGAAATATCTAAAGAAAAATTTAGTAGGATTTAGAGTGGGTTGGCATTTGAAATTAAACTTGGTATTTTGCAGATTTTTATTTTTATTGCATAATAATATATTTTGGAATTGTCTATTTCACCTTCTTAGATACAACTATGGTTTCTTTTAAAATCAATAAAAAAGCACGATTATAATTTGTCTTCTGTATTTAATGTTTTTCTTTCTCAGACGGCCGAAGTACTAGTAGATTTTATTTAAATAGGTATTACTATGCAAATAAATAAAAATTGACAACGAAACCACTAAAATTTAAAAAAATATATACACAAACATGATAGTAAAATTAATGAACTCGATAATAATGAATTAAAAAACAACTCAGATTAAGAGTAATAGGAAAACAATCCCCGATGAATCATGCTCACATCGAATTAAGATAATTCCGTAATTTACTCTTAAAAGTAAATATAGACTTTTAATATTTTTTATATCAATTGGCAGATTATTGAAATCTTGAATGCCCTGCTCAAACAACGTTTTTGTGGACTTTTTGTGCACTGCTGTGTTTCCAAGAAAATTATTCAGGTTTGTAGTCTTATATCTATGGACTTTTCTATTGTAACTTATAAACTGCTCTAGGTAATTAGGTAATAAATTCTCATGTAGTTTGAAAATAAATAATAAGGTCATATAGTAATCATAAATTTATGAAATACCAGTTGAGTCTTTGCAGCATACTTTGTATTGGTGTATATCTACTACAATGAAGTATAATTCTAATGCCTCGATTTTGTAATTTCTGTAACATCTGCCTATGGTTTAAGTCGATCAAATATAACAAACTGGCACAATAATCAAAATGAGGCCGAATAATTGATTACATACATAATTACAGTGAATATTAAGGTCGACATATTCATTGATAATAAAACCTAAATATTTAAATTCTTTCATTAACTGAACAGCTTTTCCATGATCTTTAGTTTGTTACAAGCGAGAAGGACTAATTGTGAAGATTTTTTCCATAGCAGGCAATAAGATTCATCGGCGCAAAGAGATTTAAAAAGTCAAATCCATCCAAATAATTAATATAATTTAAATAAATTATAAAGAGCAACCTACCCAAGACGCTTTCTTGAGGAACGCCAAGATTATTACTTAATTGATCAGATTGCATATTGCCCATTTCTGTAACATGAACTCTATTGCTAAGATGTTCATCAACTGAATTTAACACCCTTCCTCCAATGCCATAATATTTCAGCTTCTTAATCAATAAAATTCCATCTATAGTCTCAAGTGCTCTTTGAAAATCCAGAAATACATTTACAATATAATTATTATCATCCATTAGCAGCTTATATTGTTAATTGCAGTTTCACATTAATGATGTTGCCTAAAACCTGATTGATTAACACAGTTGATTTTCAGTAAAATACGGTAATACGAATAATTGGTCATGAACTACAATTTCTAAAACTTTTCAATTGAAGGAAAGGTGATAATTAGTTTACACAAAATACATTATTTACTTTAGGTGTAGGAACAATTTTACTTACTTTTAAGTTATCAAAAAACTTGGCACATTCAAGTGAAGTATTAATAATCCGTAATATTGAGTATCCTAGTGTTGTAAAGGTTTTTTTTTTAAATTTACAGTAAGCACATCACTTTTGGGACCTTTATTTGGCAAGGTGAAAATTATACGTTTTAACTGATTAATTCTGAGAGGCAGAAATTCACAAAATGAAGAATCAATTATTTGAAGGGATATGCTAGACCATTGAATTTTTGACGTTATAGAATTAGCAAGGTCATTAATGCTTTCAACAAAATAAGAATTGAACATATTGGCTACTTCAATTGCAACAATCATTCCCTCACCAGTAAAGAAATTAACATTTTTAAAATTTAGTTCAGCTATGTTACCCTTAGTCAATTCTTTAAGTATGTACCACATCTTTTGAGGATCATTTTTATTGCCATTAATTATACTTTCATAGTATTCCCTTTTTTTCTGTTTCAACGTATTAACTAGCATTTCTCTTCGCTTTGTAATTTTCGCAAGCAACACCGTTACTATTTTGAAATATTTTATAACCTTTACCCCTATCTTTTTTTTTATTTTTAACATCATTATCGTGCCATGGTAGTTGATTATTCTTTTTGCTAATTTCAACCTCGGGAGCATATGTATGAACTATTTCAGTACAGTTCTTAATATATTTCATTAATATTAGTTGTAATTGTCATCCAATTGCAATTTATTAAACTAAGATTAATATTATTATATACCTCATTATTAAAAAATTTCATAATAAAAGTTTCATTGGGTAAAAAATTAGATAAACTTGTTAATAAAAATATTAAAGTGATCGATGGAGCGGCTAATTACTGGTTAGGGGGTGGCAGTGGACTGTTTAAGTGTTTTTAGTAATTAGCGTCCATTTTCCCCAAGACTGCTCGTGCGGGGAAATATCGAGAGGGGTTTAAGTAAAATTAAAATTGTGTGTAAACCAGAACAAATATATCTGCTGCTGTGCAGCCTTGAAAAATAAATCTGCACAGGAAGTTAAACACAAAACAAATTACAAGGTTTTAAGAGCAGTGCAATTTAACAATTGGAATGAGCGACAACTTCGCCACAAACACGGATTTAAGGGATGTATCGATAATAATAAAATATAAAATTTAATTACACCGCAATTACGCAGCACAACACTACACTTGTATGTCGTTTGCACTAGGAATTCTTATAACAAATTTGCCGGGAGAGTGGGTCAATTTATCACTAATGAAACACATTCGCTTTAGCACTACAGCCGTAAACTTTATATATTCTTGTGCGTGGACAATAATCAATAACTTTTTTAGAGAAGCTTAAAAATAATCATTAACGCGGTAAAGACTTCCAAAAATATATTAAGCAATAGAGATCGAGAGAGAGCGAGTTTTAGAGAAAACTTTACGAGATGTACAAACACGTTTGATGCTCTTGAAAGACGTTTTGTGATTTTTTGACTTCGTGACCTAATTTTGTCTTTAGGGTTGTTTTGGCGCCTGGTCTGACCAATAACAATTGAGCCGGTTTTTATTTTACAATTAAGAACGTCTTATTTTAATTATAAATAGTTTCTAGAGGAATGGCATTTATAAATGAATGTGCATGATTTTTAAGTATCATCAAAAAATTTTACATTTAATGTTTAAGCAATATGAGAGGTGGTGTGAGAGGAAAAGATTTCCATCACGATAATTCAAAGTCGAATTAGAGGATTACATCTAATTTTCCGTAGGAAATGTCGAGTTTCCAACAATCAGTAATACGAGGTTCTTTATGAACTTTGACAATAACATTATCTTGATTTGTCACTACATAGTCATTTAATGTATTAGAATTTTTGAAACACCTGGTATATTCAAGGTCATATATTTGAAATATTTTTTAAATTTTATTACTATAAAATGAATCTTGTAAGTAATCGATATTAACATCACCCACCAAAATTGCTTTTGTAGTACCTTTAAAATATTTATCACACCATTCTTCCACTTGGTTTAAGAAGACAGCATCACTTGAATTTGGTGAATGATAACAACCTCCAATAGTTCATTTAACACTATAATATAGTGAATAATTACAAACTGAGCCCAAAAATTTGAATGATACATTACTTTTTTTTCGCTTGATATTTAATGTCTCTCCTAATAAAAATGAATCAATCAAAATATTGTTTAAAGTACGATAAACATTATCTTCTACTGGTTTCAAAGATGTCTGTTTCTGTTGTGAAATACTCATTATATATTAATTATTTTAAATTTCAGGTGAGGCATGTGATGAGGCAGACTGCGAGGACCCGACCTGTTCGGAACATGGTGCCTGCGTCCATGGCCAGTGTTTCTGTAAAGCTGGTTGGAAGGGAAATCTCTGCGACGTAATTGACGAACAGGTTCATAAGTGTTTGCCCACGTGTTCTGATCATGGGGTCTATGATTTGGAGACAGCGAAGTGTGTATGCAACAGACACTGGACGGGACCAGATTGCTTTCAAGGTAAAAGGACACGTTTTTATAAAATGGAGTCGCGCAATGTGACAACGCAGAGAGTTCTTTGTTTACTCAATTCACCTTATCCTGTTTTGAAATATTCCCTGGATGATGTAGACTCCCACTCTTCAGTTATTGTAGGGGAAAGAAAGGCACTAGAATTAAGTTGGCACTTTAAAAGTACCTAGTTTTTTATTGGTATCACTGTTCTGTTTTTTGTCCCAGTTCTTGTACTTTTGACATATTGTCACTTTTAAATGTTACTAGAATGAGGAGAAATTTTAGGGTAGTGGGAGGAGCGCCTGAGCATAGTTGACCCGGTGTTTTTTTTTATCAGGAAAGGTCCATAATGAATTCACATAAAGATATACGATTTTAATTTTACCGAAAGATATGTATATTCTAGCCTATATAATTTTATCACGATATTTAGCAAGATGAAAATATTTGTCTTCTAATCGTATTATTATTTGGTTATTATTAAAAAAGTGTTTATTCAAGAATATTTATATTAAATGTGTATCATATTTAAGAAAAATAATTCATTGAGAAAAAAAATACCTTGAAAAATAATGAAGTTTCCATACTGTAAATAATTTAATTAAAAAAATTATTGGATTTCTTGTAGCTTTCATATGTAAGTAAATCTTAATATTGCAAGCTCCACTAAATAGCTTCACACACTGCACAGGCAAGGACTAAATTCATTGAATCAAGAATAGACAATTTTTGAAAATAATTCTAATAATTTTAATTTTGGAAGGGTCATTTTGTAATATAAATGTAAGAGAGTACTATTTTTAATACGAGGGTTGCTATTTACGAGTATGTATTGAGAATAGAAAGAACAAACAAATGAATGTTATCAAAAATGTATTTATTGCTTCTCAAAATATTCGCATTTAAGCTTTATACCCTTTTGCATGCGATTGAACAACCCTTCAAAGCACTTTGTCCAGTCAAAAGTTAAAAGATGATCGCTCTGAAACATGGATTTTCGGGCGATGAAAATCATTGTCCACGCGGTTTATCTTTCATTTGTGGGAACAAGAAGAAGTCATTAGGTGCCAAGTCGGGGCTGTAAGGCGGATGACCCATCAATTCGATCTTTTGTATGTCCAAATACTCGCATTGTCGTGATAGAAAATGATTCGTCGTTTTGGATTGGTTTCTCTCAATTTACCGAAAACTTCTGGCAAGCAAATGATCGTATACTACGCTGAATTAACGTTCTTTTGATTTTCGAGAGCCACAGTTGCCAAATGACAGGTTTTCGTGAAGAAACACGCCACCATTTGCTTCTTGACACTTCGAGAAGTAACTTTTGTTAGCATTTCTTCACATTGAAACACCCAAACTACCAACTAGCATTTTCTTTCTGGCTCATATGCTAAAATCCACGACTTGTCACCTATGACGATGCTCTCTACGGCTTTGGATGCAATAAAGTATTTTTTAACCATTTTACGGCACCAATCGACACGAGTCTTTTGTAAGCATCTGTCAAAACAAATGTTGAATCCAACGCGCACACAGCTTCCGAACACCCAAATGTTCGTGCAAAATCTTATGTATGCTGGTCATACTAATGCTTAAACATGCCTTGATTTCACGGTAAGTCACATAACGATCTTCTTCAATTAGTATTTGCATAGAATCGATGTTTTCCGGCGCAACGACCGATTTTGGACGCCCTTCTTGAACTTCGTCCGTGAGCGAACTACTAATCCTTAATTCAACAATATATAATACAATGAAATTTTTAAAAATATTCAAAGTTGCAATGGGAACATCTGGCAGCAAACTATTTTCTACCGTTTTTGAGTTTTTAGACAATTTCCATTCTGTTGTGCTCCTTTAACTCTTATAAATTATTTGGTAGGTTGTGATGAACTTTGCTCTCCAAGTATCTCTATAAAAAATTGAGTTAAATCTTAAGACCTTAGTGATCATTCGACCGATTCTGTTATCGCAAAACCTTTTTTTAAGTTAGTTCGTTCATCAGCGGCGTAGTGTGGGAGCGCCAAATCCTGCTGGAATTATAAATAATTTCTATCTTCTGCTTCAACAGATGAATCTGAGAAAATTCTAAGTATCAAGAACCATTTAATTATTTTTCAAAAAAAATTGCCTCTATAGTCCCGCTCAAACATTCACCATTTGTGGATATTGTGTACGATGCTCTTCATTTCAACGTTAAATTTCACTTACCCAGCATCTATTCCTCTAAAGTGACTGTTGAGCATAATAAAAGTAGGTTCCATATTGGTTTTGCATTATTTGGTTATTCTGTTAAACCCATCTTCTAACAACTCTTGGACAAGACGTACTTTGTATTAATACCACTGTTCTTTTCTTAGCATTCTAACATTAGGTGACTTGTGTAAATTATTATAAAGAGGACTTGCCTCTATTTGGTACGGGGTTTTTGTTGAAACGTAAGTACCACAAAATAATTTTTTGGTTTAGAAAATTGATTTTCTACCATTTTTGGGGATATGTTTGGACGTGGCAGGTTTCAGAAAACATGTTTTTCAATTTTACTAGTTATTGATTTAGAAATGGGTTCTCGGTTGGGATATTTATCATTAAATAAATAACGGATATTTATATGGGTCTTTATCTAATCTTCACAGCCAATGATAATTGAAATTTCGAATCTTTTCTTGCTAATTTGAATATTTTTTTGAAAATATAACATTTCCCTGATACTACAACTAATTCGAAATTAGAGTGTAGTACGTTTAGCAGCTAATCATCAATATAACTGTTAATGTATTTCTCTTCTTTGAATCAATAAAAACAGTAGAATGCACTACGATGTTTTATTACCAATGGTGGACTTTTTTTACCGCGTAGAAATAAATATTTAAATAATGACATAGTTGGAAATGAGGATTACTTTTTCCGGAGGACTACGTCATTTTTGATATATTTTTCAATGTTTCGCCGTCTATTATAAGCCCTTTGTTCAGGAAATGAGATGTGCATGGTGACTTAACTACTCAACGAAATAAGAGGTGGAAACCACATCCGGAAACAATAATTTTCTAATGGACTCCAACTGTGGAAGTGAGGTAGACGATTAGGAGAACTTACAAATTAACAGTCACATGATCTCTGTATTTAAAAAATTGTCGATTACGCCAACACTACTGACATAACATCTATATCTGTACATCTCAAGATGGCCCTTCAAAAACTAAAATGGAAGTGTTTCAGAATTTCTTGATAAGTTTTCTATTTTTGAAAAAATGAATTGACTTAAAACATTTGCATCATACTACATATCACTGTCTTATTTATATCAAATTATCCTTTCTTTTTACCATTGGACGATGAAGGTGACATAGCGGAATTAAGTATAAAACTAAAGCAGATGCGACTAAAGTAAAACAAAAGAATGACTTTAAGGATTACTTAGTTTACTTGGGATCCTTTTTTACTATTACACGATATACGGGGTATCAATTTCAAAATTTTTTATTGGCTATAGCTTTGCAGATTGAATTTTGTTTTAGAATAGAAAAAAACGGTTTCGGCGGAATAGAGGGGTAAACAGTTTTCTGAATTATCTCCTAAGCTAGTTATCCAACGCCAAAATTTCAAATTGACCCGCATCATGTGATACCCCAATTTAAAGGTCTTTTTCCATAAAAAGTCCCATGTAGTTGTAGTTTTTGAAAATAAAAGCAAATAAAAGTTTTTTGTAACTCTGTTTTTTGTGGCTTTCACTTATCTATTATGTTCGGGAATTCCTTTGTTGGAGAAAAAATTGTTGGATCTTTGTTTCTTAATGAATGAATGTGATATTTTTGTACAATCGCTTGAAAACACATGGAGCCGTTGATTTTTCAAACTTTGGAAGTACCAAATAGACGGCGAGCCGCGATTAGATGAAAATTTTCTTCACCTTCAACTGGATGATGCTCCACCGTATTAGACTCTGAAAAACAAGAAAATAGCTAGATCAATATTATCGAGTGGCCACCGCGATCACCAGATTTGACGCCTCTGTAATTCTTTTTTGGCGCCACATCAGATCAGTTACCAATAAGATGAAACCAACAAATATACAAGACTTATAGCAACGAATTACCGATGTTTCGAAAAAGTGAAAAAATATGTTGAATTTCGACTGTTCTTTTATTAGAAAAAAACGGTGAAAGTTTGGAACGGTTTCTGTAAATATTTTTACGGTACATTTCATTCTCAACATGACATAATTTTTGAAAAAATAAAAATATTTTTTTGTACGAACTGTACAGAGACCTTTAAATTGAGATATCACATGATAGAGGTTGCAATTTGAAATTTTCGAGTTGGGATAACTTCTTCGTATTGGGCAGAATTCAGAAAAGTACTGCTAGTCCTAAACTGCTTTTCTCTCCATTCAGTCGAAATTGGTTTTGTTTTTTCTAAAAAAAAATTCAATCTTCACAGCTATTGCTAATCCCTGTGTAGAAATTTTTTCATTAAGATCGATTTCTAATTAGATTTTTAGATTTAGAATAATAATATTACTTGTACAATCAGAGAATATTTGGCTAAATTGTTTTACATAAAACTAACTTTGCCGCGGTAACTTTTCGTTGTTTTAATTAATTGATACCGTCCAAAAAAACGCTGAAATAGTTTTTGCTTACTTTCTGATTATTATCAAGAACTCCAAGCCCCTACTTCCCATTTAAAAATCACTCGAAGTTGGTTTAATGTAGGGACGAAATTATTTCGTTACAGGATGTCATTTCCTAATCTAAAATTGACATATTTCGGGATTTCTTATAAATATGCGCAATAATTGAAATACTGAATTTATTCCATTTGGTTGTTTCACATTATAAATGAATCTTATTTATGCCTAAGAAGCATTCATAATAAAAATTATGAGCCTTACTATAAACCTGACGTATACCATAACGCTCGTATTATACTAATTGCCTATAAAATTTTATGGTAAAAAGATCATAATAATAATAATTTTGGTATATAATGCAGGACCTAAAAAAATCAGTATCCCTCTCAAATAGATGAAAAATGGATAGAGAGAAAAAACCTTTAAACTTCAAAAATAAATATTGTTTTTCTTTGCAATACAATAAAATCAGCAATCTTGTTTTCAGTCTTGGTACATCTTTTGTGGAAATGGAAATAATATCGCTAATTAGGGTAACTTTAGCTCCCATTTTTTGACACCACTGGTTGAATGTCAATCATTTTAGCATAATTGGATTCCTCATTCAATTTTCTTGAAATAACGGATAACTTTTAATTAACCAAAAATTAATCCTTTTCATGTTAATCTATAGTTATTGACTTTCAGTCAATGGCGTGGAAGGGTCGTAAACTTATATTAACCCGCTGTAGCGTGCTCACTCATTGTTTTATTAGTTAAAGAGGATTTTAAAAATCAACAGAGAATTAAATTAGTTACTAAAGTTTTCAGAGAAAGTTAAACTTGATAAGGATAAGGATTTTTGAGATAGTACTCAACGTATCGCCATCTGTCATAAGCGGCTTCTTTAAAAGGTGAGATGTGTATGGTAACCCAACTACTTAACGTAGCTAGAGGCGAAACACATATGAAGTGGATGATAAGTGGGGATGAACTTACATTATGATGTCACGGAACCTTGGTTTGGTGAGATCGTGGTGGCGGGTGGAATAACTATATTCCAAATAGGGAAAATATAATCGCCATACTCTCTGTTGATATTTTGGTATTTCTATTACTGCTCGAATCTTCTGCTACTGTGCTATCAAATTGAATCTGATTAGTCTGGTACTGATGTCTCTGTCATGAATTGGTTCTCCAATTTTATGTATTACTGCTGAAATTCCTTACTGATCCATATCCCTACCCATGTCTTTTTCCATATCTTGGTCTTTATTCTCCATCGGGTGTTTCTTTGGTCTGGCATGTCTTTGATAATTATCTCTCTATTAGTTTTTGGTTTAGATGATTTCTTACATCTTCTTATACCTTCTTAATGGCTTCTAGTTTCCTGTATATTTAGTTGTTACTTACGTACCAGGTTGTGTTGACTGCCATTCTTAGCGATATGTTCAGTTGTTGATGCATACGTCATGATCGGTGGTATCAGGAGTAATTTTGTCTTTAGGCTCAAGTTACTACTTCTTCCTATGAAATGATTCATCTGTGGTCTTACTTGCTTTAATTTGGGTGTGACAATATCTACATGTTTTTGAACATTAGTCCATTGTTGTACCTGGTACTTGACTTTGTTTATACATCTGATGTTTCTAGTTTTACTTGATTATCTGGGCCTAAATTGTTCATTGAGCTTACTGGTCTTCAATATTCTTGTGTGAAACTAGACGACCGAAACTAACAAAACTTACAGAGTGCGTACGATTCAGTTTTGTTTTAAAATTAAATTGCGAATGCAACTTTATTTCGTAATTTATTTATTTCTTTTTAAAAAATCCCAATACCAAAAAATTATAACAGAAATAAATATAAAAGAGTACTTGACGTCAAGGGTCTGCTATTTTTCTGTTTTAAAAATGTTTGTCGGTAAAATGACCGAAAAATAATCAGTACAAAGAAATAGTTGTGGCATATTTAATTTGTAAAAAAATTTAGTACGTTCAACGAATATTTGAAGAAAAACCACAAAGTGGAAAAAGCTTCTAATATTTTTTCCATACATTTGTACAAAGTTAAGTGATGGATTGTCAGTATTCTGATTTGCGCTATTACTTGGACATTTTTCTTAAATTTAGAAGTGACAAGTAAAAAATTGTGAATGTACAACTAAATACTTTTAACTTATATAGATATTTTTCAGTTTTAGTTACATAAAGAAATACAACCTAAAATATATACTTTTATTACAAATTTCCCGAAATGGATTAATAACATTAAGTTAGAACGTACATATGTGTTAATTATATTAAAATCCCAAAAGAACAATTATTTATTATAACTGCAACAGAATTGCTGTTGACGTCAAAGTTAAAACCACTAAGAAAAGTTTAACAAAAAGGCTACAAAGTTGTAAAATGAATTTTCTGTGCACCAGCCAAATTGTTACTAAATAAATAGCTTCACTA
Source organism: Hermaeophaga mercurialis (assembly GCA_951812935.1). Taxonomy (NCBI): domain Eukaryota; kingdom Metazoa; phylum Arthropoda; class Insecta; order Coleoptera; family Chrysomelidae; genus Hermaeophaga; species Hermaeophaga mercurialis. Next base: position 38,959,807 of record OX638361.1, on the reverse strand, counting down.
TTAAAGTTACGTGGTACAAGTCTTATTATAAACATAACGAAGATGTTGATCATGTGAGAATTCTCCTAAAAGAGAAACATAAAATTGGCAAGAAGTTTGTTTCAGGGATATCCATGCCTCAGCTAGTAAATTAAATTGCTGCTTAAATAGAATGTTTTTATAACTAGACAATTTACGATTATTTTAGTATTATAGATCAAACATGGTAAATTATTTTATAAGACGAGTTTCAAGAGTCTATCTGCTGACACAAAATCAGAAATTCATTTAGGATTCTTAATAAAATAATGCAATAAAAATGATAAAATTAGAGTCAACGTGTGGGTAGAAGAACCGAAAAGACTAGAATTTGGAATGCAAAGAATAAGAACAAGCATATGATATATTAGAAATACAAGATTTTTATATAATTTTACCTAAAAAATGGAAATGATGTATTTTGTTTACATTCCAAAAACGTTCTTAATAAGTTCGATTTTGAATGCATGAATGTACTCTAATAATCCTAGATGAATATCGGCTATAATTTACTACTTCCGGAATATAAGGTTAATTTATTTTTTTTATGAATCTATATATTTCTAAAAGAAACGAATAAAATTAAATCATACAAAGCTATTTAGTATTTTGACAACTGAAATAAAACGTCAAAAATTATATACCGGGCAACATTTAATAATATCGTTTGAAATAAATTATAATGTAATAAATGTAACAACCAAAATTGCTAAATTAAAAAAATTCAGGTATTTATAAATTAAATTGTACCCATTATTGGCCAAATTCTTAGAAGTTATAAAATCAGATATAGTGAGCACTTACGAGCTTATAGATTAAACCAGATAATTGACATTGAACAAAACATTTCTTTGACATCAAATACAAACCTACATTTAAAGCAAAAGAAACAACAAAGGAGGTCCTTCATATGAACGATAAAAATAAAAAACTGATTTGTTTAGGAATTGGAACTAAAGAGATATATACCGTATCCCCAAAATAAATGAACAAATAAATATGGGAATTTCTCCTTTTTTAGATTTTCTTCTAAATATTAATTAATGGGTAGTCTAATATTACTATTTATAACTAATATTTTTATAGATAATTAAGACTAAAAAGTTTTTGATTCCAATATTTCCAAAAAAAATTGTTTTGGTATTTGATATTTTGCCTGGTTTTACAGGTAGTAATGAAATAGTTTCTTTAATTTTAGTAATAACTTATATACAAAAATGAAATTTGTCATTGAAATTGAAGAAAACAATTCCATAAATTTCTTAATTTCTACTCCAGAATAAACTGTAATCTTCAATATCCATTTTATAGAAAACCAATTCATAACAGATATGACTATTCCTTTTAATTCAAATCACATCTATCACATAAACTGGCAACTTATAATTTAATGATACATAGAACTTTTTCAAAATCAATGAATATAAATGATTTTAAAACAAATAGATACCTCTAATAACTATCCATTACATCTAATAAATAAATCAATAAAAAAGAGTTACCATTAACCTTATATTTCCAGAACAACACAAATAAATCAAATCATACTACATATTTTATATATTTTGGAATTATTTGAAATAAAATATCAAAAATTGTACCTCGAGCAACATCTTCAGAATATCTTTTAAAGAATAATGTAGGTTTATTTTTAACAAATTCCTAAGTTCTAAAATTTGAAAACCAAATATAACGAACAATTGCAAGCCTATAGTTTAAAGCAATCAGATAAGTCACATTAGGTAAAACACCTCATTGAAAATCAACACAAACATACACAATGGAAACACTAATGGAAATTCTTTATGTAAGCAATAAAAAGCAGAAACTTGATTTTTTGGAAGAATTTGTAATACAGAGACATCTACGATATCCTCAGTATATGTACAGTATTAAACGAACAAACAAATCTGAGAAATTTACCTTTATTATACTGTTTTCTGTAATAAATATATAATATTAACCAAATGTTTTGGAAAAAGAGGAATATAATTTCCAATCATCTTGCAGCCATTCAAGATTTTTGAACTTAATACAATTATTCCGCATGCTTCATTAAGGTCTTCATTTACATCTTTTTAGAAATTTAAAGATTGAGATCTTATCGCAAGTAGAGAAATGAAAGAAAAATAGATAAAAAAAGCAAAATACTACATATGGGGGTTCACTGTTCAAACATGAACAAAGTTTAAATTCCAACAATGGTATTTTAGTAATTTTTATATATTTTGTACTTACATTGGTTGATTCTGCATATAAACAAACAAACTACCAAACAATTGCTTCATACACGGTGATCAACTTTCAAACCCGATTTCGATATCTCAGTTCTCCCACTAATTTACCATAATTGTGATTGCTGGAATACCTTTAGAATTCTAAAAATATTTGTGTTTATGTTTCAGCATTGTGCAATTTGGACTGTGGATCACATGGTCAGTGCGATTCTGGCAAGTGTCGATGTGAACCTGGTTGGACCGGTTCAAGGTGCGAACAGCTCCTCTGTGATATTCGGTGTCTAGAACATGGTCAATGCAGGAATGGAACATGTGTCTGTTCGCAAGGATGGAACGGACGTCATTGTACACTCCGTAAGTTGTTTCTTAATTTAAATTTAATCTGTATTTGAAAAATAAAATTCGCAAACGTAAAGTCCAAACCGACACAAGCATTTTTATAAAGCTAACAACAATCGCCATCTATTTATGTATCCTCATTGTAATGTAATATCTTGGTTATTTATTTTTTTGTATCAACTAGCAGTTGAATTAGATTAGAAGATTAAGTTGTTGATTAGTATGTCTTGATTTCCAGATTTGAAATGTAAAAATATTTTTTAAATTTAATGAATTTATCATATCATAACAATTTCGTCTGCAACGTTGAGCACACAGATTAAAAAACTGTAGAACTAAGAAACGGGATTTTCAATTAATGTCGCATCATAAGAATCTGAGAATGTTTCATAGAAGACAAGAGGATGGTAGTGGAGATTAACAAAGAGCACCTGAACAACAAAATAGAGTAAAGGTGATGGAAGGAAGTGATTTAGAAGAGAATATAACTATGCTGACTATGGAAGACCAAAATGAGACGAAGAAAATAGTATTGAAAATATAGTAGCTATTTTAAGAAGCCTGTTAGAAAACATGGAAGAAACGTTGAATAATAAATTACAAGAATATAATAATAAGATTAAAACATTTGAGAAGAAAACAGAGTAATTTAAAAAAATGAGGAAAGAATATTGATAATTTAAGAAGAGACATGGAAAATAAAATAGAAACAAAATTGGAAGAAATAAAGAAAATGGATAAAAAGATCAAAGAAAAATATAATTAAGTGGAAGATAGGTTAAAGATCAATTTTGCAACAATAGAATCTTCGGCCCACCTGTCTTTAAGGAAATATACAAATAGTTATCAATTTTCAGTACAGCGCTAACAAACCTCTTTTGTACAATATTTTATAGAAATATGTATCAAACAATATATACAGAAAGTTGAGAGGTTAATTTACGTAAAATAGAAAATTGTTTAAAATTCTCCGTTATAACTGGGTCTTCATCAATTTCACACTAACAAACTCCGTTCACATTTCAGCATCTATATTTCATTTGAACTTTAAAGTAGAATAAATTCTGAGAAATATTTTGTGATAATACATAATTTGGTATGCAAATCATAGTACGGTACATACGGTACATCTTCAATATTTGTAACTGATTTTAAATTGTTTTCGCCGACTTCACTATAAAACTTCTCGGACTATATTATTCTTTTTTATGATCTTTCATTGTTATAGCAGAGTATCTAAGAGGATTAACGCCGATCATAGCCGTAACTGTAATAGAAAGCGATAATTATATATTAATAGCCACGACGCCCACAAGTAAAAAATAAAATTCAAGTTTTTATAAATTCAGTTATTTAGGGTTCGATGAACAACAAAAATAGTAGTGACCAAGAATGGAATTCAATTGTGTTCAGTGATGAGTCCAGATTCTGTTTGGGTATGCACGACGGTCGTGCAAGGGTGAAAATACGGCGTGGTGAAAGACGAGATCCCCAATTTTCTGTGGAAAGGCATGTGCACCATACAGTTGGAGTTTTGGTATGTATGAGAGTCTATTGCTATTGGAAGTAGGTCACCTTTGGTATTCATTAGAGGTAACATGACCGCTGCGCGCTACTACCAAGAGGTCATAGAACCCCATATTGTACCTTATGTTCAGACCATCCCCAACAGAATATTCCAACAAGACAACGCACGACCTCATGTTGTTATGGCTTCTTTGGCTCATTTTGAGAACAATCAAGTTGCTTTGTTGCTTTGGCCACCGAGCTCTCCCGATCTTTCACCCAGCGAACACCTCTGGGATATTATGGGAAGAAAATTACTCAATTTACCCAACCCTCCACAAACTCTGAAGAGCCAGTTACAGATAGCATGGGATGAGATACCTCAGGAGGAAATCGATCACATCATTAGAAGTATGCCCAGACATGTTAAGGCATAGTAGTGGCGCAACCCATTATTAATGGTTTTTTAAGAAATTAACAATTTAATTTTTATCAAATCTTGATAATTTACTAGTCTAACTCAAATATACTTGTATACCAAAAATAGTTCAAATAAAATAATTATTACTGGGTGTTCTTCTTTCTATGTCACTTAGGAGAAGTAAAAAGATACGTTTTTATATTTTATTAAATAAATTACAAAATACTATATTCTTGAATTCCACTTTATTTTGGAAACGCACATCAATAGTTTATTGATTATGGGACTGATTAACGCAATGTATCTAGGAATTTGCTCTACCTTAATGTTCAAATAAAGTATGTTTAACTAATAGTATTTTGTACCACCTCAGCCATAAAAAAGTAGATGTCATATATTTCTATATATGAGCGAAATATCGTAAACGATTAAGTTTAGCTGAAAGAAAGAAGCTCTGTGTTAAGTATATACTAATAATAAATTTCAAAGTCTTGATCTTCCAGGTAATGATGTAAATATTGTAATCAAAAGGCGTTATGGTCAAATTATAAAAGCTCCTGATAGGATAGTCTTCTTGAAGGTATGAACATATTTAAATTTTTTATTAGAAGAAAAATTACAATTTTGTAATAAAATTCCAAGATGAAAGAATGTGCCGTCTAAGCATATGTTGTAAATCCGATTTTTGTATTACAATATAAAATGTTTAAAAAGCTATAGATATAGTTTTTCGATGCCAGGAAGTAGTTTAAATAAAGGCATTTTAAGGAAAATGTATATATTTTGTTTGACTTTTTCCATATTATATTCATATAACATTCTAAAAAAGAAATGTTTTAGTAACAATGTCAGTTGTTCTAATCAAATGTATAAAATTTATTTTATGACGGTAACTTATTAGAGAGGGAAAAAAGTGTTACAGTTTCTTCTTGGATTAAAAAAAAAGTGGAAAAGTATATATACATATATATATATATATATATATATATATATATATAAAGAGTATAAGTTTAAAGGTAAATTTTCAAAAAAGTTACTTGTTAGTTTTAATTTATAAATATTTTAAATTGTAACACAATTATTTCAAATATTAAAATTATTTAGAAAAAAAGTGATCAATGAAAAAACAATTATTAGCCAGAATACAATTACGCGGTTTGCGTACCGGAATAGCTATTACCATATCAATTTCATATTTGAATCGAACGAGAAATTCTAAATTGAACTTGCTATTGCCCATAATAGTAAAGTATACCTTTCCTTTTATATAAATTATAAAAAGAGTTATGCAAATGTAGATCTAATTTTATAGAAAAACAAATATTATTCCCAAGAATGTTTCTTTAAGTTCTTATTTATAAAATTGTTCAATTCTTTTCGTATGACCAAAGGAATTTCATTATTACATCCACTACCGCATTAAAACACCTAAAATTAAATTCTAATAACATTTTGCTTGTTCCGAGAAAAATAAAGGACCTCAAATAACCACGAACTGAAAAAAGTTTCCACCATTTCTACGTCAGTGACTTCTTTTTATAGCCAAAACCTTCAAGACGACTCACTAATAGTTTTTCGCATTTATCTCTTTAACGGCTGTTCGGATGACAGTGGAAAAGGCCGGCAATGTTGTGGTTTTTTCTAACAAAAAATACATCACAGTTGTATGTATTATGGAAGTAAATAGATTTTCTTTCATTCGAAGTGAGACTGTCTCTAAAAAATATTTTTTTGAAGGTACTTTTCTGCACATTAAATGAACTTAATTCGTTTGGTGTTTTGGTATATTTTAAGTCGCTTTATTTTAGAAACAACTGATTTTTATTCCTCAAATTTGAACTGCATATTAAACTAATTGCTGTAGTTCCATTGCTATAACAATTTTGGTGGCCGTTACTTATTAGTCCTAAATTAAATGTATTTTATATTGGATATCCCATATTTTTTTTTATTATAAAAGTCGTTCATACGCTTTCATGTTTACTACAGTATCACTAATAAATAAAACTTTGAGTTTATTATCGAGATAATGTTTATCCCAAAAACTATTTTTAACCAATTTAGCTAAACTCCTGGACAAAATTAACGCACCACTCATATTTTTCTCAATAATCTTTATTTATTGTTAACTTAGTGTACGACAAGTAGGCTATGGACCTTGTTTGACACTGACAGATGTTATTTAAACTAGCTAGTGTCACATAATACCTTGTTTTGACAGTAATTCATATTAAACTTCGTTTTAGAGTAAATCTGTGTTAATTTTTTTTTAAAAAGTGTTGATTAAAACAAAATTTCTGTAAGAAGCAAGCGTTTGTTTGTAATTGTTTTTATCATATGCATGTTTTGAAGTTCATTTGCGAGTAAAACAAGTAAGAAAAATGAACCGCTAAAGAAATTTGTCAATAGAGGAGGCAGTGCGAGCATCGACTCTTCTGGATGAAGGATATTTAATGCGACATGTTGCTGGTTTATTAGGAAGACATCATTCCAGTATCAGTCGCGTAGTGAGACGTCATAATGAAACAGGCTCGTACCTTCGAAGACCAGGACAAGGGCGAAAACGTTGCACTAATCAAATTGATGATCGTTTTTTGAGACAACGTGCTCTCAGAGACAGGAGAGTTACCAGCAATCTGTTAAAAAATGAATTAGCGGATGTTCGCAACGTCGCTATATCATCTCGAACGGTTAGAAGACGTTTACATGAAGCAGAATTGAGCAATAGAAGACCAGCCAAAAAGCCCTTGCTTACCAGAGAACACAAAGTTCAGAGATTGAATTTTGCAAGACTACATCAGAATTGGACCATCAATGATTGGAAACGGGTTATGTTCTCCGATGAAACCAGAGTTAGCCTTAAAGCTCCAGATGGACGTGAGCGTGTCTGGCGAAGACGAGGAGAAAGGTTTGCTAGCTGTAATATCTCTCCTAAAGTACCTTTTGGTGGTGGCTCTAAAATGTTTTGGGGAGGAATTTGCTTCGATGCTCGTACGGAATTAGTCCCTATACGTACGAGGTCTATGAATGCCCAATATTACTTAGACAACATTATTGTCGAACATGTAATGCCTTTTGCTCCATTTGTTGGGCCTAATTTTTAATTCATGCAGGACAACGCTCGTCCCCACGTGGCAAGACAGGTTATTGGTTACCTAAATAATGTTAATATCCCTTTATTAGAGTGGCCACCTAACAGTCCGGACATGAATCCTATAGAGCATCTATGGGACTATCTCAAAAAGAAGATTCGAAGTCTTAGACCTCCTGTTGTTAATCACAACCAACTTATAGAGGCCGTTATTGAAGAATGGGAGACTATTCCGCAAGCGTTTGTTGAACATTTAATATCAAGCATGCCTCGACGCATGAATGCAGTAATAAGAAGTAGAGAAGGCCCTACACGGTATTAGGGTTCACCAAAATTCATTTATTGTGTTTCACATATTCTTTTTTCTTTTTTCAATTTGAAAACATGATAGCTTAATTATGCATTTTCAGCAAAAACAAATTTTTAAAGAAAAAATAAGGCAAATTAAGGTCATGTTAAGGTAATATTCGACTAATTTTTAGGTATTCATTATTGTTTCAATTTAACTAAGTTTTATTTTGTGTTTATATTGTAAATATTTAGAATAATTAAAATGGTGCGTTAATTTTGTCCAGGAGTTTATTAATATAGCATATATATCCTTTCTAAAACCTTATATGTTAACAGGTATATAGTATACTTTTATCTTTCAAAGCTTCTATTACAACAATCAGTTATTTTACCTGAAGTTTCAGTCATTTCATCCACTCTGAACCAAATATATTTATCTTTATTATGTTTTGAAGCAACGGTAGATTTCTGTGTAGATATTAATAATAAGGGTTTGCCTTTTTACACTTTAATTTCCCGAGTATTTCACTCATTTACAATTTATCTTTTTTTATTTGTTCCGAAAACTCACCAAATTATTTTATTTTCATTCTTAAATTGTATTTATTATATTTTTATTTCCTGCTATTATTTCGGCATTAGACAGGGTTTTCTTATTTTAATATTTATTACTTATGATCAATGATCATTTTCTGTTCTTTTTATTTGTTTCTATTACCGTAATTCAATACTACTTAATTATGTTTGTATAATTCCTCGTATTTGAACATTACTTCGACTCTTTCCATAAAATTTTTCGTGGTTTTTAATTCGTCTCTCATCTACTTTAATAATATTAACATTTTATCTAAAGTTACTTATAATTTCGTTTTGATTGGCCGGGTTATTTGAATTTTCGTTTGGTGTTATTTGACTGTAAGTTATATTGCTTTTAACCACATTACTTTCAAATTTCTTTGGTATTACGTTATTTTGTTTTTTGTTTCTATTTATCTTGATTTTTTCAACATATTTTATGTACACCTCACATATCTTACTATTTGTTGTATGGTCACCACCACAGTTACAGCCGTTTGATTTGCTATTTTCAGTTTTTATGAGTTAACATTCACGCGTCACGTGGTCTCTACCACATTTAACACACTTAGGATTCATGCAACAATTTATTTGTGAGTGCCCAAAGCTTTGACAATTGAAGTATTGGATCACTTTATTTCTTCGAATATAAGGCTCCCATTTAATTATGATATTGTCTACCTCTCTTACATTATACAAATTTTTGGTGGAATATGAAATAAAGAAATACCTAAAATATCCTCAAAATACAACAGTATTGAATGAATAACTAAAGCGGGGAAGTTGAATTATCTTAGATCACCTTCTGAACTAAATACCTATATAATACTGACCAAATATATTTTTAAAAAATGAAAAATATTGCTTAATAATGATTGGTTGTAATGTCTACTACATGAAATTATTTACGTTTTAAAAAGATCTGTCAAACTTGTTTCTGTCTGGGAAAACGGTATGTCAAAATACCGAAACCTGGGTAGATTAGAATATATATTAAAACGCTTTAGAAGACTATGGAAATTCAAGATAAGTATTATTTATCTTTCCATATTTATTATGAATAATTTCCATAAAATAAGAGTTGAAACAATTAATTTAATTTCTTACTTTGTTCCTTATTTTTGAAAATTCCTAATTCCGCATACTCTTCCTCTGATTTGATCATAATATCTTTCAGGAAATATTCAAATCTTTAATTATTAATCTTTTTATTTTCTAATATCGTATAATATTCTTTTTTGTTTCTTGATCTTTCAATTTATTTACTTTTATATACTTCTGCAGCGCTTTTGAGTCAGTTTTAGTAACACTCTCATCTTATGTTATTTCTTCTCTCATTTATGCTTCAATCATATACATTATACTTGCTTGTTTTCTTTTTTACTAGAATATGTGTATTTATTGAATTCTGGTATTATGAATATGTCTTTTTTCATTAATATATATTTTTTGTATTGATTTTTACCTTTGATAGAGATCGCTAAAGTGAATAATCACACATGATGTCGAAAATGATTTCAGTTACTAATGCCCTCCATCCAATGAAAAATGATTGGACTGTACACATTATGTTATGTAAACACATTTATTGGTCCTAAAAGATTAGAATTTGAGCTATTAGTTTTATCCTTATAATCAAAATTGAAATCTTATTATTGAAGATCAAAGTAGGTAACATATTCTGTAACTCATAAACTTTATTTTCCTCTTTTCTCTCTCCGATATTTTTAGTCCGACTGGATGAAAGTTTCCCTGAAAGTTGGAAAACTCGATTTCTCTAAAAGCCACGTCAAATTTCGCCCCTGGTAGTTTGTTATAATTAATATTCTATTAGTGAAGCGAGTTTCCGAAAACCCTCAACAGATTTTTCCGATGCATAAATATTTAGAGATAACTGACGATTTAAAATTTCCAGCAAGGTGTGGTTTCTCATTAAGTTTCTAGATTATAGAAAACTTAATTTTCTTTAAAATGTTTTAAGAATTAGAGTTCTAGTATAATGCCGTTATCGCTTAAAATTTAATATGCTTTATTATATTTTGATTAATAGATCCATTTAAATATGGAATGTAAGCAACAGCCTTTGGCTGTCATAGACGATTATATTGAGCGACCTCATTTTTGTAATTACTAGTTATAATTGGTTGATTCCAAAACAGTTAAGTTTAAGTTCATATATTTAAATTTAAACTTTTAGAAACAACCCAGAAAAACGCTTATTTCAATTTAAAGCAGAGTAAAAGTGTGGCTATTTTTTTGGTCAGATGCAACAATGAACTATATCCTGATTTTAATTAAGGTTATTTTCCTAATTGGTCGATATAACATATACTAATCATTTGATTTGATCATCTAAATAATAAACGCCTTCAAATAGAAAGAAGTAAATGTATTGATGTATTTCTTCAACTTCGTTGATCGGTTCCAATGAAGTATAAAGCAAATTGGTCAAATAAAGACTTTGTAAATACGAAAATATTCTTAATTCGAAGATATGTCGTTACTTCAGAAGATTGTTAACTGGTATTTCTCGTAGTTCAAAATTAATATAATTTATGAAACTTTTCGTTACTATTTACGAAAAAGTTTCTCTTCCATATGTATGTCGAGTTTTCATAATTTATTTCAATTTTGAAAACTTGTACCACCGATATTTAACCGAGAGCTTTAGATATGGTACCAACTTGGAACTGTGCGATACATGTAATACTCGTTGAATATTATTATTATTTACTGGTACAATAGTTCTTGATACAAAAAAATATGAACGGTATATATGGAAAATGTCATTACTGTATTGAAATAACAATGTTCTCTTGTTACAGCTGGTTGCGAGAATGGCTGCTCAGGTCAAGGGCAGTGTACCCTCGAAGAAGGACTGTATAAATGTGTCTGCATTCCAGGTTGGGCTGGATCAGATTGCAGCATACCATTGGAAAAAGATTGTCAAGATGATCTAGATAATGATCATGGTACGTAATAAAGTGTATACAAAACATGTTTTACGTTATTACTGTTAAGCTTCGAAAGCTAAGCTATATTCCTCCTTGTTAGATAATCTATATGTCCGATGTACAGGTGAGAAAAGCCTAAAAATCTTTCTTTTATTTTTTTTATCATCTTTACTCTTCTATGGAACACGCCAAACGCAATATCGGTACTTTTTATTCCAATGTTGTTCATTTACTTGCCTTCATTTATATTTATCTCTTTTTTATTCTTTTAAGTAAACGGTTCTTTCCATGACCTGTAAGATGTTATATTTCATTAGTAAAAGTTTATTAATACATCAAATTTGCAGTACTTATCCAATAATACAAAAATATTACTTTTTTAAGTGTTTTATTATAATTGTTTTAATTATTCAAACGTCCTGTAAAGTACTGAAGTGATTCTAAATTCACTGCAAAGTTATATCTGAGGTACTATCCGTCAAGAATATCTGAAACCGCGAGATGCACAAATACTTGAAGGTGTAGGGATACCACAAATTAGAAACTGGCGAAGAATTTGTAGGACCAGAGGGATTCAGTTATTATTAAAATATTTTGCCGGTCATTACCAATATAAATTAGTATATTCTTGGAAAGGTCAGTGGAAAGTACATTATTATTATTATATTTCAAAATAATTTAAAATTGGTAAAACCTATTTTACCCCCCCATAAACCATTATATTATTTTAATAACAGAACTATTTACATTAGTTATACATATATTTGTTATTTGGGGTGGTCAGATAAAAAGATATTTTTTTAGTGAGTTGTTTGTTATTCAGATTTAAACATAGGAAATTCTTTTTTGGGTGCATAAAGTAGAATATTTGTTTATATCATTGTAACTGAATATTTTAATGTAATGTATAATGTAGTGTGCATTAAAATTTAGTCGTCTACGAAGGTTGCTATTTAGGTACTGAGAATAGAAAGAACAAACAAATAAATTTTATCAAAAATATATTTATTGCTTTCAAAATATTCGCCTTTAAGCTTTATACACATTTGCATGCAATTTGTCCAGTCAAAAGATGATGGCTCTAAAACATGGTTTTTGAAGGCCTCAATCGTTGTCCACGCAGCTTATCTTTAATTTGTGGGAACAAGAAGAAGTTATTAGGTGCCAAGTCGGGGCTGTAAGGCGGATGACCCATCAATTCGATCTTTTGTGTATCCAAATACTAGCTTGTTTCACTTGATTGATGTGTGTGAGCTCGCATTGTCGTGATGCAAAATGATTCGTCGTTTTGGATTGGTTTCTCTCAATTTACCGAGAACTTCTGGTAAGTAAGTAAATTTTCGAGAGCCACAGTAGCCACATGACCAGTTTTCGTGAAGAAACATGCCACCATTTGCTTCGAGAACGAGTAACTTTTGTTTTGCCTTTCTTCACATTGAAACACCCAGACTGCCGATTGGCCTTATTTTTCTAGGTCACATGCATAAATCCACGTCTCGTCACCTGTGACGATGCTGTATACAGCTTTGGATGCACAACAGTTGTATTTTTTATTCATTTTACGGCACCGATCGACACGAGCCTTTTTTTGAGCTTCTGTCAACAAATGTGGAATACAACGCGCAGACAGCTTGGGAACACCCAAATGTTCGTGGAAAATCTTATGTATGCTGGTCATACTAATGCTTAAACATGCCTCGATTTCACGGTATGTCACATGACGATCCTCTTCAATTAGTTTTTTCATAGCATGGCAATGACAGATTTCACCTGGCAACACTGGTGTTGCCAGTTCTCAATACATAAATAGCAACCCTCGTATCTAGAATCACTCCAAATTAGTACATGGAATGTTTTTCAATTAAAATTTCGTTATTAATATTTAAAATATTAAGGTTCTCCAAAAATTTACACGTGCAGTTTTCTTTCCATACACTAACACGAATCACTACTACAGTATTGAACAGTCCTGTTTGAATGGGTAATCAATTACTAATTATACATAATATGATAGATACTCAAATAAATCTAGTCGCATAAATTTTGACCATTATCATTCATTGAATTTCAATTCAACGTCAACATTTGCGGATTTTTACTTTATTTATTTTATTTCAGACGGCATGATCGATTGCTCTGACAGCGAATGCTGCTCACATCCGGGTTGTTCCGATCACATAATGTGTATTTCAAGTAACGACCCAGTAGAGGTTTTGCTACGCAAGCAACCACCTTCAGTGACTGCTTCATTTTACCAACGTGTCAAATTCCTCATTGAGGAGAATTCCGTGCAGTCATATGCACATATGGATGAGTATACGGAAAGGTAAGGAAGACATTTTTGAATAAATTCTTAGAGCTTTCATCGAGTTGTTCCTAGTAAATACGAGATCGAGAAATATGTTTTGTCTGATCTTATACAGAATGAAGTTGAATTGAACTAATCGAGCTATATTTATTGTTCACTATTTTTTAGAACTCTAATAAATCAAACGGTTAATGAAGGCTAAACCGATTTAATATTACAATACTTTTTACCGACGAACACTATTCTCACTATTAAAATTTTATATTTTACTTATTTAATTTTACCTGTTTTATTTTCTTAAAAAACTGCACTAATTTTAAGTAAATAGAGGAATAATACCTTTCTCAAATAATTACCAACCTTTATGGTACATTTCATGACATTCCTACATAATACACAAACTGTTGTGAGAAAATTATGGGCATTTGTTGGCAAACATGCCTTAATAGTAAATTGCCGTTTTGTAATATATGTAAATCAACACATCTGACAATTTATAAAATGTATTTACACTATTTAAAGGGTTTACTTTAAACGTTTGTTTGTTAGAATATGAGAATCTGCTCTTTTAAACTAATTTAAATTAATATTTAAACGAAAAGATGCTTACAAATTAAATATGAAATATAAAGTAACATTTATATATGATGTATATTATTTACTTATAGTAATAAGGTTTGATATATATATATTAGTATTTAGGGTCAGTCAGAAAGAAACAGAGACACAGACTAAGGGGAGATTCTTGAGTAAAAAATTTTAAAATTTAACGATACATGTTGAAATATATTTTTTTGGCATTGGTATCAAAAACTGTTGAGAATATTAAATTCTAAATTAGTAAAAAAATACTTTTTAAAACGAAAACTCGAAATATCGAAAAATTTACGTTTACAATCACTTTTACTTGAAATTATAGTAAAGTTATTAATTCTAAATGAAATATATATATAATTTTAAAATGTGAAGCTTGACTTTATCTATAACTTTTATTTAAAACATTCTTTCCTATTTGTCAAGATATCGGAGATATTAAACTTCGGAGTATAAATTGATCACCCTGTACATATAAAATAAATATAAATATTTCAAAAAAGCGAAATTATTTAGGGACCTTTAGTAAAACATTGGAATGTGTTGGAACGCTGTGTATATCTTTTGTATAAAATATTTCAATATTTTGATTTTGTGGCTTTAAATAATCAATTTTTACTGATTTTGAGTTTAATAATAATTCAATGTTGGTTTTATAAGAAAGAAAAATATTTAAATGAAATACTTAAACTTTTTGTATGTTTTTAATCAAGAGCACTTAACTTGAGCCTAAATCTTCAATACTTTGTGTCAAAGGTTCTCCATTTTTTTGGTTTTATCCGGTAGACTAACTAAATATGAATTACCATAAAAATGAAGTGATAACCAATTTCTTTTACAAAATATGGAAAAAAATTACACTTAATGGTAACATTTCCTCAGATAAAATATAATTTCTCGATCTGGTATCTACAAAAGGTTCAAAAACAGCCACGCTGTCGATCTACTATCGCGCTATATCACAGGATTTCAGCTCTGCACGTTTGAGCGGATTTTGGGGAGGAACCTCTCCCTAATTTTTTGCTCGGGCATCGCACTCCCTTAGCGGAGCTCTATCCCTATTTAACCCCAAATACCCAACCTTACCTTCCCCCCGAAACTCCATATCATGTTGTTTTCAAATTAAATTTAGTACAATACATTAAAACAATATTGGTAGTGGGTTACGGGACATCATTGTGTCTCGTCTACAATTCCCTGTGTTCGTCTAAACCTGATCCTTAGCCCGAGCTGTCGCTCACAATTGCGGAAAATCTCCCTTAATAAGGGCTTATTATAAAATAAATCCGGATTTTTTTTTGATTTGCTGCATATTACCTATGAAAAATTATATAGGTACAAAAAAGTAATACACAAAAGGTTACCAGTTTTGGTTACTTATTTGAATATTTATAACTTGTTCTGAAAATGTATTTAAGAGCTAAATAATTATTATAGTATAGAGAGAATTGCATATATCAATATTGTTATTGACAGTAGAATCATATTTATTAAACTTCCGTTAACAAAAGACAAACATAAAATTCCTGCTCACAGTTAGAAACATATTTGCTTATTAAATACAAGGTTTGTAGTATAAAGTATAGAATCACCCGAATGTTTATCACGAACGGAAAAAAAATAAAATTGCCATAAGAGAATATTTTTTAGATCACAACACTTTTTGAGTTATCCAGAAACTCGTACACAGCAAACCTTAAAAATGTTTATTCGAATATTACAACTTTAAATTCTACGAGCAATAAATATAAATATTAACTATGCAGAGCGTCCGCGGATTGAGTTTACAAAAAAATTTATTTTTAGTGGTATTGAATTTATTGCAAAATAATTTTATAATTATCTAAGTAAAAAAATTAATTATAATAATAAATTGAAAATGTTAAAGACACTTTTATATATTAAACCATTTCTTATTTGGAATTCTAATCACATAATTTGTTTTCTCTGATAATACGTATATACGGTAGTAATATTTTGACAGAGACCAGATGATTTGCTAGGGACTAACACACTATTTTTGAAATATTGGTGAGAATTCGGTATATTCAAATTTTGGTGATACAGCACATACTAAGTAAGTAGTTAATTTGGATATATTATTTTTGTTTGTTTTATTTAACAAATAAAAACATATAAAAGTTAGTGTAAAAACAAATGTTTTAAAAATATATTTTCAGAACGTAATAGTTTCTATTATCTTTCTAATAAATACGGTTAACTCATAAAAGCTGATTCAAATTTAACTAAAAAAAATTAAATGTGTTATTACATTTTTTGTTTATTTCATCAGATATTTATAAAATACCTCAAAAAAATATGCAGGAAATCTATTACGATTAAAACTGGCCTATGTGTATATCACGATGTTAAATCGTATTTCGAAAAAATGAAGACAATATATAATTAGGTAACCATTTAGTCATAGGTATGTATTAAAAATAATGACATGGTGGACACAAGTTGAGCATGCCACATCGCTTTTCATAGTCTCCTGATGCAATTTTTAGACACCAATTTTACCAAATTATTGGAATGCCGAGATCCAATGCAAAAAAAGTATACTGATATCATATATATATTTATAAATATAGCTAATTATTTGTTGGAAAATATAATTAAACAGCTATTAACAGAAAATAAAAATGGGCTTCCATTTATGCAGCGTGGAACATTTTTATGTGAAATGTTTTGCTCTTTGTGAACCGTTGCATGTATATATGAATTCCGTTAAATAGGAAAGCAACCGCACATTTAACAACTGATCCGAAAAATCCAACCTTTAAAAAAAAGTCGATATTTTGCTCCTGGCGTCTTCTTTTTTTGTTTGAAAATACGAACACCTCAAACTTTTTTCAAATACTGATATTCTGAGGATTTCTGCTTCCGGACGACCACGTCAACGTTTCGTCGTCTTCAATAGGTGAGATGTGCACGGTAACGGTAACTCAACTACTAAAGGTAACTAATATAACTAAATTCGAAAATAGTTTAAAATCGGATTGGACGGTGAAATGATAACTATCTTCATTGTTTATATTATTAGGATGTTTATTTAATAATTCTATTGTTTCTCCAATCTTTCTATGACAGCAACAAGCTTCGTTTTTTCTGTCATTAAACAGCATGTCACGATCCAGTGACAATCACCCATTTTCGATTTAGTTGTGCTTCAACTCTGGATACGGGCACATCTCACCTCCTAAAAAAGCCGCTTATAATAAACGGCGAAAAGTTGAGAATTATCTCAAAAACGACGCGGAAACAGTAATCTTAAGATACTCTCTGACCGCGAAAGCTTTCATTATTTGATGCTTTATTTGAAGCCCTTGTTATTGCTTTCTAGAGTGAATATTTAATGATTTTTAGCGAACCGTTGTTTATAATTCATACAGAGTTGCTACGTAGCATTAATTTGCGTGTTTCCTCTTATTAGATTACAATGAATGCAGCATATATCAAAATTAAATAAAATGTTCACATAATTAAAACGTATACAAACTTTATCAAACTATTTTAGTCATTCAATTTCGCCTTTAAATTAACTTCTCTCTCATTTAATAGTATAAAAATAAAAAAATTCATATTCTCTACCCATCTATTTATTCATTTTTTACATACAACCAAAATGTATCAATGTATGTAATATAATTCTGTATTATATTTTGTTTAATATGAAGCATATCGATTTTAATTAGAAACTTTTGAAATGCCATGAAAATATTGACTGTTTTCGATGGCACTAACTGCATTGGGTCTCGGTTATAAAGTCAATAAAAATTATGCTATGAAACTTTATATACCTTCATGTGTTTTCATATAGATATTATAGTCATTCTTTCACTATATATTTTGTTTGCAAGTAGACTTTTCTTTATTGGTGTCTGTTGCGGTCGAAAATATTTTCCAGACACTTGCGGTAAAAAAGTAAACACGTATTATATGTTTTCATTTATTTTTATATATGTTTAATTTTGATAGTAAAAAAATTGTACTTTAAGCAACCTATGTTGAAGTAATCTAATTACCGATTACAATCAATTTTTTTTTGACAAATTTTGTCCAATTATATATAAATCATTGTTTCACGGATAACGTTTAAAAATTATATTGTTTTACAAGTCTGAAATATATCGTTCTATTATTATTATTATTATTATTATTATTATTATTAGCTTATCAAAAGAGTTTCATTTTTTTCTGCTTTTTAAATTGAAACCTACATTATAAAGGTATAAATATATTAAAAATTTCATTTACGATTGCTTAACAATATTCTTTTTATATTTCTACTTTAAGATACACAGTTAATGTCAAAAATGTTAAATTTTATTCTATTTAATTTTGATACCCCGTTTTTATGCAATATTTCGATATACATATAGATTCAAATTGGTTAAAAACAAAATATATTTATATTTTTCCAAATTTTGAGCTTTCAAAATTCGATTTGGACGTTTTTACAAATTATTCCTTTTTTTTGAGGATAATAATACGTTTTAATAACTAACCAAAGTTCGTTTATTAAAATAGAAAGTTAAGTTGTTTTAATGGAACGACGCTTCATTTTATTATATTCAATTGGCTGATTTTGACATAAATATTTTGAACAGTGCAATCACATACTTTAGATTTGAATTTTATCAAAACAATTAAATTTAAAAAATCCGAGAAAACAATTTGATTTAAAACATTTTTATAAAATGTGTAATTAATGTCTTAAAGTTATTGCCGAAAAATATGGTAAATATAAATTGGCCATCTGAATAATATTCTTAAATTTTGTATTGGTAAAAAAATAAATAAATATTTTTTACTTTTGCACTTAACTTAAGTTAAGTAATAAATGGAGTGTCCCAAAAAAATGGACCCAAAAACAGCTGTGTTCGAACAATAAGCCTAGAAGAAAAACACTTTACTTAATTTGGTGTAGCAAAGCTTACAATTTATTTAAATTCTTTGTATCCATATCCTACTATTAGCTTTATAGCTAAAACCAGAATTTGTTTGTCACCCTGTATAAAGTAACTGAATTAAATCTAATTTAATATACTTTAGACATATATGTTTTTATTGGATTTTAGCCCTGTTGTAAGGGCCCAATTTTTTCTAATGTCTTTTCGATTTTTTCAAATTAACCATTAATTAGAATTTGCGTTGTGTGTAATATTTTTCCGTTAATTCTCGTAATATTAAAAATAACATATATGCAAAACAAAATATCTTATTTCTGAAAAAGCAAACATTTATAATGCAAAAAATCAAACTGGAAGTTATCAAAAAACATATAATTATCCATGTAATGAATTTGATAATACAATTAAACGAAAACCTCATCTCATTTCTTTAAAAAAACTGAGACATCGATCTTTTAAAAAAACACCAGATAGTGAGATTGTTATCCACTTAATTAATTAATGTCTTAATCGTATTCTTCTAAATTTTTTGTTCAGCCATAAGAAAATAATCCAGAGTCTTCTTATTACAACGATTTTTTCAATATAAAAATATCAATAATTTACTGCACCTTATTCTAAAATGCTAGTTTATCGCAACTGCCTAAATAATTATACCTACGACCGTAAACAAGACGTCGATAATTTGTTTGCCTAACTTGTGTCTGTCATAGTCTGTAGCTACAATTTTTTGTTTTTAAATTTTTTTTTGTGTGTCCGTCATACTTTGTCTCGTCACTAAACCGATTGAAAGAAGGAAGCAGTGAGAGAGTGTGCAAACTGTTTGTCTCAATTTGTTAATGGGAGTTGTGATAGAGAAAACAAAAGAAGCCAGGTTTAAAAATTAAATCCAAGTATCGCAATTGGAGATATTTATCTTATTTTTAGGAACCCTTAGTTGGTTTATATATATTTATTTTTAAAACGTTGTCTTAAATTATTTAAATATTAAAAAGATCTAAATCTACAGATTTTATATCATAAATTTGAAAAATATTATTACTTAATATAATTATAAAAGAAACTTCTGTTTTAAATGTTAT
The DNA here is from genome assembly GCA_951812935.1 of Hermaeophaga mercurialis. Lineage (NCBI taxonomy): Eukaryota > Metazoa > Arthropoda > Insecta > Coleoptera > Chrysomelidae > Hermaeophaga > Hermaeophaga mercurialis. The sequence goes on along the minus strand of OX638361.1, from coordinate 38,939,474 downwards.
ATTTGCTAGTTTACTATTTTTAAAAATGAATTTTGGAACTTTATTTTTTTGGGATTATAATTAACGATGTCGATATTTTAAGTTAATAGTAAATATGCAATATTCAAGTAGCTATGATTTAGCAATGTATTTTCTAAATTATTAATTAGTGACTTGATTAACTGAGTTACATAGTAATAATGAAAGTTCCGTCAACCATTAAAGTATCAGTAAACGTTAACTATTTCCTTTTGATTGTTGAGGACAGCACAACATTTACGTGAATAAAATTTAATATGCGAAACAACGTTTAATGAAATTTCCAAATCGATTGTTAATTAATTCAATTTGATCGAAAATGTAGTTATTATTGTTCATTATATCAGGCTTTAGAGAATTTCGTACTAATGTGCGAGTCCCTGCAAATTGAAAAAAAACCTAAAATGCTTTTGCTTTTTTAAGTTACGTTAATGTATTGGTTTAAATTTAATCTGTTATGGTTGGAGGCTCCTAAATTTCTATGTTAGTTTAATGGAGTTTCATAAAATTGGTACTAAAATACGCATCATAGTGCTGCTATTACGAGATGCCAGCAGATAAAATATTTATTATTAAATTTAACAATCATTTTATTATCCATTGCGGCTATCACGAAATATTGTATAGATATTAAGACTAGAAAAAAAAATTAAAGATTATTTTATTGGTAGTGAACAATTCATTCGTGTATAATATTGCATATTAACTTTTTAAAATCATATCATTGAATTAAATTTGCTTTTTGCTGCAACAGTCGATTGTTAATTTCAAGTTTGTTTTAAAAAATAAGTGATTTTTTTATTTAATTCAGTCTCTATCACAGCTCGCTAAACGCTTAGTAGTACATGCGCAGATGCCGAGATTCGTTCAAAATCATTAGAATATTATATGTGAAATATTAAAATAATATGACACCAAAACTGATTATTGTTTGCATATCATCTTAATATTTGATACATGAGATCTTTATCAATATTCACGCAGTACTGAAACCACGCGTTGTACAACAATATGACACATACTGCGCAAGATTTTGCGCATGATATTGCAATGTACTATATGCGCGGCCATAATTAAGGTAGTAGCGTGCGCTGGAGTATTTTTTTTGAGTGCATCTGTGCATAGTAATGCTGTGTGATTAGTTAATTGTCCTGTCTTCTGTGTTCCCTATGTCGCTGCTGCTGCTGCAACCACGAAATTAGCGAGTTCTGGAACTCCTTTACACCGCGGTAAGTGGCAGCATCTCCCCATGTTCGTATACTGTCTGTCTGTTCGTCAGTTCGTGTGCTGCCTGTTATCAAGATATACATTATATATACATATATATGAAGCCTGAAACCGAAATGCTCTATACAGAAACATCATTCTCATCGTTTAGCCCAGTCGATCGAGGAGCCACCTGTTTGTAAAAATAATTTAATTTCTACAAAAAAAAATTATTTCATTGATAATAATTATAATGTAGTTATTCAATTCATTTTTTATTTTATCTCTCTAATGACTTTACTTACACTGTTTAAATTTTTTAATATTTAAAAATCTTTCGTCATTGCTCTACTATATGCAAAATACATGTAACACCTAATTTTTGGATATTATTATTTAGATTAAAAATGGATCTTAACAGAGGTTTTTGAATATTCCGTAAAAATAGCTGTTGGTACACGTGCCATCCCGAATATATTTTTTTTATTAATTTGGTCCTTATTTAAGTCCGCAAGTAGATGTCATCCAATAAATCCTACCCTTAAATTCGTACCCATGCTAATCACCTTTCACTAAATTCGATATCGAGTAAAGGATTATGAACGAATCTTGGGTTAGCTTAAATTAGGTAATTATTTTTGATAAATAATTTTTTGTGTTATTGTGAATATTTTTCTGTTAAGTAAAACAGGATGGAGAAACTGACAGACATTAAATTTAATTTGGGAAAGAGTTTAGGTGCTCATTTTTTTCGGTCTGTATTAATCGGGGATTAATTTAGTTATACTGTTCCAAATAGGAATTTAAGCAAGAAATTACATTTGAATTTGTATTATTATAACAGTATTTCCTTAGTAACAAGGAAAAATCTATATGAAGTTACGCTTCTACATATTTTTTGTTAATTTAATAGAAAAGAGATAATTATTATTTACAAGGAACCTACTTTTTGCACATACATAATTTAAATGTTTTTTTATGTCTATCATATTTGTCACGTTATAGCGTCATTGGCTATATTTTAATGCATCACCTCATATTTATTATCTTTTTTTAGAATTTAAACTAAGAACCGTTGGGTTTTCGGTCAACCAATAATAAATACGCAGATGGATTGATTAATTCGCGGCCTACCATAGTAAGCCATGGTTTTTCTTTTTAATTTTTATGTTTGCATTTAGTAACATCTGAGCTATGTTTGCAGCCGTTTCAAAGCAATCGAACATATGTTGTTCGCCGATTCATAACAGTGGATGAAACTTGGATACACCATTATACATCAAAGACGAAACAACAATCCAAACGATGGACAGCAAAGGGTGAACCGCCTCCGAAAAAGGCCAAAACAGTTCTTTTAGCAGGAAAGTTGATGGCGACGGTTTTCTGGGACGCGAAAGGAATTCTTTTGGTTGACTACCTTGAAAAAAGAAAAACAATAAACAGCGAATACTACGCTAATCTACTACAACAGCTCTACCAAAAAATTCAAGAAAAAAAGATCCGGGTTGGTCAAACATAAAATCTTGTTTCATCAGGACAACGCCCCATGCCACAAGTCGTTTATCGCGATGACTAAAATTAATGAGCTGGGCTTTGAACTGGTACCTCACGCACCCTACCCCTCCCCGATTTGGCCCCGTCGGATTTCAGCCTATTCCCCAAGTGAAGAAATTTCATGCGGGAAAGAAATATGCTTCAAACTTGGAGGTGATTAAAGCGACAAACAGTTATTTTGAAGAGTTACCAGAAGAGTTTTGAACATCGATGGACCAGTACATTCAACTATAAGGAGATAATGTTCTAAATTATTGTTTTCTTTGTTAGACTGCGAACTAATCAACTCATTCTCGTAAATAATGTCTCATTTTCAACATTAAATTTTTACTGTTTTCCTATTATTTACCCCAGATATAATATATTTCAGACAATATTGGCGAGTATTCATTTTTTTGATAATTCACAATTGAATCTTGATTATAGTAACTGATCGTATAATGCTACTTCGAAAATTAAACAACAAAAATTTCAAAAAACTATTGTGCCACCTGTTGACGAAAAATCGTTATCTACAAATTTTATCCAAAATAATATACACATGATATATTTAAAATAATAGCCAATGAAGTCTTAATTTTAGTAACATAAAGAACAACGAAAATGTACAAAAGCTAGAGTTTGGTTTTGGGGATGTGTTTCTTTTTTCATTACCTTTAAAATAAGGTGAAACTCGACAGGGGTTGCAATTTAAAAATTTTGGGGTTATCACCCCTTAAAAACTCCCCAGTCCAGAAAAATTTTAAATCATCTAAAAATGTAGTTTTTATGGCCCTTTAGTGGTCTCCAAATTTTCAGATTCTTTTCAACTCTTATTTTGTGAAAACGATCCATAATAAATATGAAAAAACTAAATTATACTTATCTGTGTTTCCACAGTATTCAAAGACCAAGGTTTCACTATTTTCACATATAGCATTTTCAAGTTTTTAGAGAACAACCAAAAAAGCGTTGGAATCTAAATATAATATATATTTTTCAAATTTTTATATGTAAATTTTGTATTAATCAGGCTCAAAAAAATTTATTATATATGAACAACATAAAATAATATAATAAGCCGGACACTTCACAAATATATTGTAGATGAAGAATTGTTAAAATAAATAATAATCGACAAATTTTTAACTTCAATAATAAATGCTGTATTTCTATTTTATGCTAAATGATCTCTTATTCAGTTGTCCTCAGTTTTAGTTTTTGAACAAAATCAGAATCGTCATTAATTATTTACAGTGGTATTTTGAACTCATATGAGCTTTCCATAGTTCTAGTGCTAAAACCATTTAAGTTTTTAATGCAATTTCTTTACGTTTATGTATCAATTTAAAAGGTATAGATTTAACTTTCTAATATTAAATAATGCTAAATTCATTCAATCGTAAATTAATAGATTTACGTTATCCCTTTTGTTTTAATTATTATTACATAATTGAAATGATTTAGTCACTGTTATTAACGTTCAATATTTAATGATTATTTTATTAGGGTAGTAAAATATTCTAAATGTTAATGTCTTTTGAATAGGGGAAATTTTCGTTTTTTTCTGCTAAAAACTTATATACGGAAAAATAATTATTCAAATGGATCAAAATTTTGATATCGTTGAAAAAAATCTAACATTTTATTTGAAAAATTACTTTTAAATCATCATTTACGCCGGTGATTAATGTCTCAATTGATAATGCAAAACATTTTTAATTCTATATCTACACGGGCCATCCAAATAAAAGGTTCATCTAATTTCTAATAATCTATAACTAAAAATTTTAATTACCAAAAACCTATTTATTATATAATTATTATAGATTGGCATTAAAAATAATTTAAGAGTAATAATGGACGTACCTACATTAAACGAAAAAGTACAGAATTGATTACGAGCTACATCCTGAACTAAACTTTCTAATAAAGTAGAATATCAGATAAGGGTAGTCCTATATTTCGGAAGACCCTATCCAATATTGGGTCGGTTACCATAAACTCGGCATCTAAAACAAGTAATAACGTTGCGCTAAAGTCCCCGAACATCTCCATTTTAGGCAGGTTATTAGAATAACGTTTTAATTTCCGCGCCAATGTCAGTTCCTTCTAAATACCTGAAAATCTATATTAGTTGAAAACTTTTGTTCACCTGCACTCTATTATTTCTAAAGCTAGTTCAGACCGATGGTCCAAAAAGTATTGTCTTTGTTAAATAAATAAAATGAGTGAGTTTTCTTCTAATTCTTGCGGTAGGTATAGTTTAAGTTCATATTTTTATATACGTAGAAGATATAATCTGAATTATTAATCGTTACATCTACAGCCCCATTATTTCTTAATTCAACGTACGAATACATTTGTATCCAAAATTAGGTAATAAAAATACATTAGAAATTTTCAATTCTAATCTGTTAACCATTGTAAGGAAAAGTAACCAACAGTTATTTAAAAAATTAAAATACCCACTTTCTACAAACCTAAATGTCTACAAATACATCTGTTTAGAATTTGCTAACCAATGTTTAAAAATTAATACGGTGTTAAATGAATGTAATGTTATATCGAATTTAGTTGCAAGTTACTCAGTGCCAACGAAATACATACATTTTATTTTTGTATAACAATCCTTGATCGACTGGTTTTGCATTTCTTATTTATTTGTCAATTTGTATTTTTTAGTTATCAGTGTCCGTTTCTTTCTATGCTTTTTATTTCATTTGGTTTCTCTTACAGGAATAACGGCTAGAGATTTCTTTAGACGCCTAAGTTACTGAAAATTTTACTTCACACATTTAACTGACACGAACATTATATATTAATAATAAATATTCGAAATTCAAGTTTATTTAGCTAATGTAAACATGCAATAATCACTTCGTCCATTTCTTTTATAAAAAATTGAATTCGGTAATATATTTTATTTTTGAATGCACGATTAAAATATTTATTATAGATATTATTATTACATAATATGAATTTTCAATTTGTGTCCACCATTAGAAAGAAGGAAAAAACATTTCGTAAGAGATTCCAAAATTTTCATTTGCTATGAATGTACATGTGCTCTTCTCATTTATATCTCATTTATACATTCATATTTATATGATTTACAACATATTTAAAACAACACAATCAAATTGTACATCAAGCAAATACATAGAATTTAATGCGAGATGCTGTAGTTATTAATAATTAGGATATAACGAAACATTGATATTTTTATTAGGTAATCAAAATTACCAAAATCCAATGTAATACAAAATCAATGGCAGTTATAGTAATTTAAGTTTTAGAAAAACTTTTGACTAATATTCATCATAATAGCAATATTAGATATTTCATTACTTGTTATTACATATTTAAATCCACAACTTAGATTTTCTTTTTTTTTATCTATTCTAAATTACATACAAAGTATATCCGCCAAATGCAATCAAATCAATATAATATCTCTATATTTTGAAAATTGTCACTGACATGCAAAAACATGTCAATAAATTTTGATTTTAGTGGATATTTACTGTTTATTATTTACATTAATGGCTTACGTGACTTCTGTCTTTGACGTAACCAACAATGGAAAGGCCATTCAAAGGGATATTCGGTACTGTGTCTAGTTTTGAATCCCATTGGAAATTAAAAAATAATTTCGCAAATATAAATTTTTATACATAGGAATAAATTAAAATTACAATTAATGTAAGTGAAACTCGAAATGCTCCCCTTGAAAGTCCTACCAACACACCGAAGATAAATAAAGTAATATCTGACATTGTTTATCATATATGACGTAATAGATCTAATTGTGTTGATAATGCGTCATCTAAATCGTATGGTTTAGATTTGTAAGTAGTAGCTTAAGATATCCCCATAAGAAATAATCTAGGTGATTAAGGTCTGTTGACCTCGTTGGCCATTCTAGCTGTTCTCGTCTTCTAATCCAACGATTTGGAAAGACACAGTCTAAGGAAAAATCTACGTCTAAATCTAAAATCTAAATATAAGAAAAGGGGTGCCTTTAAATATAAAGCATTATAGTTCTTGTTAATAAATCAAATTGGTAAATTGTAGACAACATTTCCTTAAAGGTAATTCTAAGAAAATGCAAACAACTGATTTAGATAATGTTTTCATAGAAACGTAATAAATATAACGGTGTATTTTAAAAAACATATAAGGTATGATGGTACTATTAACGTTACAATACAAAATAAAAACAAACGGTACGCTATCTACTAATAATTTACCAACATTTAACGAAGTTTAAAAAACCATGGCAATTCTTAGTACCTTTTATCCTGTTCTATCCGGCTTTAATTCATTGTGAGCAATTCAAAGGCATTCCTACTCTTATTGTACAATACTTGCATGCTTTCATCAATTTACGTTTTTTTTAATAGTTTATAATTTGTCTTAATTTTATTTTGTGTACATTCTGTAACATTTCATGCATATGTATACAAAAAGGATAAAAAATTGTGCTACATATATTCCAGATAATGGATTATCTTCCCCACAAACTTTGTGTTTCCTTAAAAATAAACCGATCGATCTAACTTCCATATAAACACAGTGCACCGTTAATCATCAGATCAACAGAAAAATAAATAACCCGTTCAAAACGTAGACATGTATATTTTGTCTCCATTTTCGGTCTCACCTATCTTCGCTATAAATTGCGAGGAAAATTTCTCAGCTGCTACGTCCACAAAACAAGAAAAATGCTACTTTCAGCATCCCAAGGAAACAGATGCCATTTATTTTAGCGAAGTCATTTGACGTTGTTTTGCCGTGCCCCGGAACGGCTGAATCCTGGATGTTGGATGTTCACTAGCTCATCTTCTCGCATGATGAGATTGAATACAAAAAGTGATTTTCTTGGTGGTATTTTGAAATTAGGTCAACGTGGAGTTGCCGTAAATCAGCGGCGCATTTAGGGGTAACATCACCAGAATTTAAAAAAATTTATTGCGATTTTTACAAGCGTGTTGCAACTGCTAAGAATTAATTATCTTTTAATAATAAATTCAAAAGCGTTTAACTCAATTAAAAATATTTAAAAAATGGAGAAATAGAAGCAATAAATATGTAGAATTAGTTTATACTTCGTTCAGTCGCCGATCATGTGGTTCATTTACAGAACTGTTTTTTCTTTTTCGATGTTCGTCTCTTCTAATTGAGTAAACCACATTTTTTGGTCACAAACTGATTATTTTCATTCATTTTCCTTAGCTGTATCAGATTAACATCAGGTTAACTGCATGTTGGCTATCTTCTTTATTATTCTTTATTCTATGTTTTTCTAATAATGTTATCATTAATTCTATGCAGTATTGTATTTCCGTCTATATTTCCAAACTGCTTAATTTCTACTTCAAATATTTGACTTTTGTTATTGTCTATTACCTATCTCTCACTTTGATAAACTAGAGTTTTAAAATATTTAACGCCAATAACACATACGAATATTGTGAATTTCAAAAAATTTCGCAATCAATTGTCTTATCCAACGCCGCATAATTCAAAAAATACAATTAACAATAGACACTAAACCAGAGCTGTAGTGACAGCCAATGACAATTACAATTTTATTTCGTTGAAAATTGTCTATAATATAATATATAATAGTAAAAGTTATTGTTAACATATAAATTAGTTATTTTGATAATAAATCATCGTCATCGCTAGAATCATTCTTATTAATTATTAAATGATAAATAACAGGTATTGTCTTAAATATGTTTCTTCAACCTGACTCATATGAATATTTGCAATGGATCAACATACATTCTAATTTCCTGAGTATATCCCGTTATCAGCACTCTAAGCCGATTAAGGTTCTTTTTCCTTATTAATGATTGTACCTGCTATAAATGATAAGATTTGTTGTATAATTTGAAATCGCCAATACTTTATTTATAAAATTAATTTATATTATAAGTATACTTTTGATTGGACCCTTTAGAAAAATAATGTACGCCATTGAACTTCTTTTAGGAGGATTCAAAGTTTAGATTGTTAGATATTTTTAAAAATATCTAAGAGATTTTGTCAATTTTTCAATTTTACCATGTAACACAAAAACTATAGAATTTGCAAAAAAAACTATATAGGCCCTTGTTAATTTCAGAAAAAATACCCTATAACAAATTAATTACCTTTTCTGTCTCTGCTAGTTTTCTGACAAACCATCCAATTTGAGATACCGTAAACATTATCTGAAATAAATATTTTCCAGACAGAAAAATTTCCCCTGAATCAATGTTTCTAAGCGCTCTCTTTGATCCTGGTATAGTGTACGAGGATGGAAAACAATAATTTAGAAGAATAAATTTAAACTACACTTTTTTACAATAAAACAATTGCCGTTCTACAATCAGTTCTAATTTTGATTAGTTAATTTCTTTCTCCGATTCAGTTGTTTCATTCAGTTTCTTATATTTAAATGTTAATTGCGTAGTTTTTTCCAGAATTTGCCGAAAGTGTTTCAGATTCATAATTATTTAAAATAGATTCATCGTGATTTGCATTAGTCTCTTCATCAGAATAAAAGAATATAATTGTTAATTTTTGCAGATAATTCCGCTTCTGTCAGCCGTTGCGAACTCCTTCTCGAATAGACTACCATTTTCTTATTTTACTTATACAATATGTCCCCCTAAGTTGGAATCATATGGAAAACCTTTTTATTATTAATTTTAGGAAAAAAAGTTATTTTTCATAAAAAGTTCTGCATTATCTAAAACCTAGAATACAGTCATCAAATATCAAACTTTTTAGTGGTATACGAGGTTTGTCAAAAAATATGAATTTTACTCAAGAGTAAAGTACCTTTAAATTTGACAATATCGAAAAATGTTACTAAAAAAAGTTGATCCGAATTAAAAATTACGTTTAAATATCCATTTACATTATTAAAATTTTGTATTTTATTATTTGCAAAATAAATGAATATGCACTTATTACGCGTTTTAATTGCAAAATTATTAGAAAACATCGAAAAACTAAAAGGTTATCACGTGTTTGGTAATCACAAGAGATAAATGTTCATTCAAAATAGAAATATTAGTAAAAAATAAAATATTCTGAAGTTTTAATTTAAATGGATGTACTTGCATATTTAAACGTAATTGTGATTAACTTTTTTTAGTAAAATTTTTCGATATTGTCAAATTTAAAGGTACTTTACTCTAGAGTAAAACTCATATTTTTTGACAAACCTCGTATACCACTGAAAAAATTTGATATTTGATGACTGTATTCTAAGTTTTAGATAATGCAGAACTTTTTACGAAGAATAACTTTTTTTCCTAAAATTAATAATAAAAAAGTTTTCCATATGATTCCAACTTAGGGGGACATATTGTATATGTACTTTGCAAAACCGAAAAACCAATATATCAATAATTTTATATTTAGAAAAAAAATCACTTATAACGAACAGTGAAATTACAAACTGATTACCTGTATAATTTAGGAGATTAATAAAAATAGAATTTTTTATATATCTACAGTGTGTATCTGCCAAATGGATGTCAAATGATATGCCGAAATACATCACTCGGTTTTGATTGATTTAAAAAAAATATTGGTGACGTAACCGCTAGAAATTACGTGAGCCATTAGTGCAATCAATAGAGTGTAAATATCCTCTAGAATCAAAACCAAATGACACGTTTCAGCGTATCAGTGGCAAGTATCAAAATACGAAGATATTGAATTTATTCCATCTGATACACTCTGTATGTATACGTATATATGATCCACTGTGAGTTTGATGTCAAAAGTGGGTATATTTAGGTTCAATTTTAGAACTAAATTAGTAAATAAACAGTATGGTTTTAGTATAGTTTTAAAGGAAAATTCTGAAACCCGTCGATTTTTATTTTTAAATGGGCGCTTCATCAGATCACCCTTTTATTTTTGACGTCATCTCTGTGAGCGTGATGATGTCATCAATAAAATTTTCAAATAGAAAAGTGGGTCTAGCAATACATCAATTGATAGCTCAAATTTAAGCTAAGTAATAATGTTTGATCACTACGTTTTCGTGAAAGTGTTGACGAGTGTTTGATTTACAATAATTTTAATTTCTTTGAGTTTAAGGACCCAGCTTTAAAATTCCAACATTCTGAACATATTTAGATTAATACTTAAATGATTTTCAGTCACTGCTCACTATCGTTTAAACATTTTGCATACCTTCACTAGTTACAGTATTTTTCGTCCGTTTGCTCTTTCCTTCTTATTTTAATCTACCACGGTTTCCAAATAAATAGTACTATTCATTTTTCTGATATGAGTAAAGTTTTTTAGCAATAAAGAGATAATTATTGTAGATATGTCAAAACATGTCGAAAGTTAAGAGATTCTCATCTTTGAGAATTAACAAAGATTTTAGAGGTTGAATAATTGGCGAATGTTAATGCTTGTTGCAATACATATATCTCAATTTAAAATATGGAAATTGAAGAAGCAAGCTTATATTATAAAATTAGATATCGGTCCAGCTGTATAAGCTTGTTTTGAAAAATTGGTAAATAGTTGTAATTAATCAAATGCGGTGAGTGAAGTAAAAAATGTGAGATTTTTTATTAACAAAGCAAACTATGGTAGTTCGGAGAGATGGAGTTGAGATCTTTTTGGTAACATCTTATTCGAAAGATTTAGTGGCTCTAGGATGTCGTGAGAATAGAGAGTGAAATCTCTGTAAAAACACATTTATGTACGCTACGGCTTGTGGAAAAGGATTTGATTACGTAGACGCAACTTCTGTTCTCCAAAGAAAGTTCACAACTTCAAAATATAGATTTTCAGCTGGCGACGTGCGCCAAACTTATGTAATTATTGGAAGTGCTGTGTTAGGTTAGTGTTTGGAGATGCAAGTAAAGTTTTATAAGCAGATGAATAAATAATTAATTAATGTACGGTATTATGTTGGGAGATCTAATGATCTGCTCCCCGATCTTTTTTTCTAATTTAAGCGGTTTAGCAAAGTGCAACAAACTAAACCATTACGTTTCTATATTCTATATCATCAAACAAAAAATCAACTTAATGTTAATAGGCGTTTTAATCATTATCATTTATATTAATAGAGAAAAACTATGAAAAAGTTATTATTTAAAGAGCAGATTTAGAATATCAACGGGATAATATCAAATTACCTACTGAAATTATAAAGAACACTAAAAAATATAGTATATTCTTATGTATTTGCTTGATGGCACCGAATATATATCCAAATGTTTAAATACTAAATTAAAACCACAAAATTACACAAGATGCTACAAGATCTTTAATGTATATTATGACGGCTCGGCCGAAGTTTTCCCTCCTTTGTCTACGTGTCATATGCCAAATCGCTCTTACCTCTGTACTACCTTTGTCCTTGACACCCTTCAGATGACCTTTTTGCATTTTTGCATTGTGATCAGATCACTTTACACCATTTCATTTCATATTTTAAGTGGAGCGGTGAATTATTTGTATGATTATCAGCGTTTATTTTAAATTTATTATATGAATAAAGAACTCCCATGGGCTACATATATTTTATTTTATTTAAACAGGTTTTTTGTGTAGTCAATTCCTAAAACAAAATGCTAAATATTTCAATATGTATAGTAAAAAAACTACTATGATATAGAAAGAGGTTATTTTTTAACATTTAAAATGTCAATTAAAACTAATTATTTATTTTTACCAATTCTCGTAATTTTAAAATGATAATTATTAAAATTATTTTTTCAGAAATCAACGCTTTATTGTATGTATTTTTATCTTTTAGTAGTATCATTTTAGTGTCAAAAAATGCTCTCTTTTCGCTTGTGGCCTATATTTTTTTATATTAGATTACTTCACAATACAAGAAACTGCGGCTGGGTAAGTAATATTTTTTAAACTATTTAGTTGCTTAATATTTTTGTAAAAAATAAATGAATGCCCTTAAATTTTTATCGAAGATTTCAAATAATTTTCTATGGTTTTGTAAAGAAAATATCAATATTTTAGTTATGAAATATTAGGTTAAAAGAAATACCTTCATATTATATTTATCGTAAATTTATTTTTGAGCTTAAATTACTGAATTTATTTTCATTCCTAAATATTTACCTGAACCTTGAAAAAATTTGATAACCATAGAAAATTATTAGATATTTACAATTAAATATAGAACTACTATCAAGTATTATCATACCTGAATCATAATAATTTGAATTATTTCGCTTTCATTAAAATAGTTCATCGTATCCACTAAAAAATATAATATATTATATTCACGTAATTTAAGTGTCCTAGATTTGATGTTACACAAATATATTATTGAATCAACAACCGAATAATGTATGTAGTGTTTCATCAAAATTGCCTGCATACTGATATTGCTGAGAAAATATAAATTTACCATTAATATTTTGCATGTAAAAGTTTGTTCTTTCATTATTGAAATTTTAAACTCAATTAAATTTTATTGTCATTGACATTCGAATGAAAAAATATTTGCAACAAATTACGCATCTGAAATATTAAAAAAGAAATGTGTACAAATATAAAAATGAAATCTAATGTTTACATGTTTAGTTAAATTTCTTTTTATATTTTTACAGCAATGCGCAGCTTACAATTAATGCTTTAATAACCGATGTTCTGATATCATGCATGAATATATTTTACATTGAAACATTCACAAATGCAAATTTCGGTATAATTTTTTCTACACACTCTTTGAATGTTGCACCAAAATGCATTGAACTGTTTAATTACAGCTCAACATGTTTATTGCTAAAATATTTCATTTCGAATGAAATTAATTTTTTGGTAAAAAACACAGACAAAATATATATATTTTCGAAAATATAGAGGGTATTTCAAAACTTTGGATACATGAAAGTTATGTGAGTTTTAAATATATATTTTTTACTTATTTCATTTCATTCATAATATTTTATATTACTGTATAAAAGAACTTTAATTATTCTATTGACTTTTATTTATTAAAGTATTTTGATATTTTCAATAAAATACAGAGTGATGAACTTAAAAAGCTTAACTTTGATTTTAAGCAATTTATAATTTAAAAAATAATTTTATACAAAAAGCTTTACGCCGTTTATTCTATATTTTTTAATACTCTATATTTTCCATTATGTGTTAGTCCAACCAGTCAGTAGACTAATAGGTAGGTATAGTTTGTTCTCAAAACAATTTGTGACAGAAAACGGTTATACATTTTAATAAAAACCACAAAAATTATAATGCGTTTATGAGAAAAATTTGTTCACTTCAAATGCTTTATTTTTTATGCTTTCTGTTACTTACTATTTATTTTTATCTTACTTTAACTCCTCTGTAAAAGATACACTTTTAATTTTATTTTCATTCACCAAAAATTTCGAAGATAATTTTTCTAAAAATTTGTATGAAATATCAATAAATTGATGGTAGTGGTGTTAAAAATCTATGATTTCTATACGATTTAAAGGTGAGTTAAAACATATTTGGATCTCACATTTTAGTTCTATGAAACTCAATTTAAAATAAAACATTACTAAAATCTATAATGAATAATAATGAAAAAATAACCAGAATGGATTTTTACTATATTTTTAATAAAATAATTGGATGTTTGAATTTAATTATTGATATGACAAATAATTACAAATATAAAATCACTATTTTAAATGAAAATTAAATTTGATAAATGAGTATAAAAAGGTTTGTTTCAATATAAACTTTTACCAGCTAAATCCATATCAGGTCTTTATTTTACGTTTTATCCAAAATCCAAATTCTATAGGTTTTTTCAGGAGATTTCAATTTAATTTAATCATTTAATTTGTTGATTTTAAAAATCTCTTTATGCAAAATTTCAGCTAAATAAAAAATGTTTCTTCTCCTTGATTTTCACCTAATGGTCCCATTGAAATGATTTTTTTTTAAACTTAAATATTGGTCGATTGCCTTTTAACAATTTCATGTAGGTACTATTTTTCTTTGGTGATAACGTGCATATTTCTCTTTTAAAAGAAGTAAGTTAAAAAGTCATATATTTTTCGATTTGAGTGATCCTTCCTGTACCTATAGTGTAGAGAAATTCATATCTATTCTAGTTTTTTGTTAAAATTATTTTAAAAAAGAGCATATTCAAAATGTTTTTGAAATTACTAAGTTTAGTTACATATACCTCGGCAACTAAGGCATTTACAAAAAATATAAATAAAAAATGTCAAAATAATTATGGCATTCTAGTGGTGTTCTATTCTTAGGGGGGTTAAGCAATGTGAACCCCTCTCTGGAATCCTATAGAAATGAAAAAAAAAATATTGATACTACCACTAATTTATTATTCATTCCTGTACTAACATCCCTTATACTTTTTCCTAAACCTCTGGAATCGACAGCAAGAAATTTCTAATTTAACAACCTGTAACATTTTTCTATTCATTTTTGTATGTCTACAAATTAGCTTAAATCGACCTATTTATATCCCCAGAAAGTGTGGTTACATTTTTTTTACTCTCTTTTTGTGGTACATATATCTATATACAGGGTGATTTATATGCCTACGAAAAAAATTAGGAGCTGATTCCTCGTTGGAAATTTTGAGTAGTTTTTCCTATAAAAAAATTTCGCTGTCCAACTCCTGAAGAGATATCACCCCCACTCCCCTCTCCAAGGGCGAGACCACAATTGAATTTTTAATTTTTTCTCAAGTTCGAGTTAATGTAGAATTTTAAAATTTTGGTGGTTACATACATTCATTAAAAAGTAATTATAGTCTTTTTTTTTCAGTATTACAATTATAATTTTTATTATCGTTTATATTATGTTCTTTACATTTCTATTTTTTCCGCATTTTTAATTATGTTACTTCACGTAATAAAAATTAAAAACTATTTTATTTTCAAATGCAATAATATTCAAAATCAAGCCACATATTTTTCTTTTATAATTTTTCAGACCTGATGATGACCTTAAGTGGTCGAAACTAGTTGTCGTTTTAATAAAATTGCATGTGGCTTGATTTGGAAGTTTATTGGATTTGAACCTTTGTACCACATTTGCGTGTTGCGCATAACCTTTTGTTTCTATTTTATTTTGTTTTTTTGTTCGAAATCTTGTTAAGAAATAAATCAGAAATTCCGAATAATATTTTTAATTTATAAAATTAATCCCAAACAGTTAGATGCAATTCAAAAGAAAGTTATAAAATTATTTGTTGAATCACAATTACTAAATCAATGACAATAATTTTTATTAGGTATTATAAATAATCTGCAAAAACTATTAATATCGCTACCACACAATTATCTTACGAGAAATAAAGAATAATTTCATATACTAGTAAACACAGCTAAACTAACTAGGGCAAAAAAATGTCCAATATATTCAGTTAAAGTTGTATAATCTATTAACAGATATAATCAAAAACTATCTGCTTACTATTCATTTTTCTAGAGTGATAAAAGATATCTTTAAAAAGTATCTAAAATTTACAGAAATCAATTTAATCATTTCTTTGAACAAATCTAAAAAAGGTACAAATTTTTGCTACGTAATAATGCTATTGTTAATACTGTCAATGAATTAGTTTATTATAGAGAAGATTCCCCATAAGTCTCAAATGTGGCTTAGTTAGTTTATTTATTATAACACTATTACAGTTAAACGGTTTTAATAGGATCTCTTAGTTTATTTTGTTTCATAAAAATGTAATAATATTATTATTGTGAATAATGTAACTAATCTTATTATTATTAAAAAAAACCATAAAAAAGTTTTGACATAAATTAAAATAGGTGTTGTTAATTTCACTCTCTTATAACACAAAGGAAATTCTTAAAAAGTTATATATTTATGAGTGTACGAGTCTACTTATTCCCAAAATTTCCACATTAACTCAGACTTGAAAAAAAATATTAAAAACTCGTTTCGGGGTTGGGTTAAGAAAAATTTTTATAGGTAAGACCATTAATAATTATCATCGAGAAATCTTCTGCTACATTTTTTCATATGAATTTAGAAACACCCTGTATACAAAACCTCCACTCTCAAAAGAATGAGATGTATCGGGTTTACGGAGTCTGAGGTTTCGTTTCTGTTTCCACTTAGAAGCCATTATAAAAAGCGATAACAACTAGTTCGATTTCGTGGCCACAATCTACAGTAATATGACTAAGCGGGTTCTGGACCAGGAAGTGAGATAAGAGCCGATAGAGGGCGCGGCCTTGACCACTGACGTCAGACGGAGATTCAAGGATTTTAAGCATAGCCCGGGACCACTGACGCCGATTCGCGGATTTCAAGGTCGCGCCCTCTATCGGCTCTTATTTCACTTCCTGGTCCAGAATGAAGATTAACTGATTGGACTCTCCAAGCAGATGGTAAGTCAACGAAATATCACGAAATAAACTTCACCATTTGCCCATTTTTGGTTTTTCGGCTTTTTCTCCGAATATTTCAATCTGTAGATAGAATTATTTGTACAAAATTTTATACGCAGTCTTTTAAATGTTTATTCCCAATACACTTTCTGTCCTCTGATTATTGCTGCCTAGTGTTTTTTCTTATTTCTTTGGCATTTGTCTTTCACCTGGCAACTCATTTACTTTTTTCATCAAGAACTCGTACCTGACACCTCACATTCTTTTCTTTCACTCCTACATCGAACAAATTAATAGTTCATCACTTTTTGAATATCACCTCAATATAATATAAAAAAGATCATAGAATATTTACTATTATTTATTTATCAATTAATTAGTTCGATAGTTAGTAATATACAGAACATGTAGATTTTTTACTTTGATTTCTATCCTCTTCTTTCTTTCCTATTTTTTCTTTATTGCACTTCTCATTTTTTCTACACTAGTTAAATTTAAAATCGTTATTATTTTAAATGAGTCAAAATAAAATTGGGGTGTGAGATTTAAAATATTGTAATTGCTAAAAAGACAACCACACTGTAGTCAGTAGACTCGAAGATCCATAACTCCAGAACGGTGCATTTAACAAAAATTTTGTAAGAGTACTTTTTTGTGTATATTCAAAAAAGCCATTGTCTGAAATTAGTTTCACTTGCACAGTGAAAGTGAAAGTAATGTTTTTTTAATAGGAACACTCCATATGTTTTTACATTTTTATAAAACTCTTGCCGAGCTGATTTTAACGATATATCATACTTGATGTTTATTATGTATAATAAAGTATCTACAGCCACTTGAAAATCACGTTTTTTTTTAATTTGGATGTCTGTAGCGGCCATATCTTCGAAAGTCATAAAAACGGCTTACATGTACCTATCTAAATTTTTCAAGTTTTTGATACAGAGTGTCAAAAATTTGAAATCCTGTCTGATTTTTGACCACTCTATATCAAATATTTTTTAGTATCATAGTGTAGAACTTAAAAAGTTAGGATAGATACATCTAAGCCGTGTTTATTGATATTCAACATTTTGGCTGCTACATACATCTAAATTCAAAAATATGTGATTTTCAGGTGGCTGTAGATCCTTTATTAGATATAGTAGACATGAAATGTGATACATCGTTGAAATTAGCTCGGCAAAAGGTTTATAAAAATTTAAAAATTACGGGGTATTTCATTTAAAAAAACATAACTTTGATACAAATATTTTGTATAACAACCTGTGTTAGTGAAACTAATTTCAAACAACGGCTTTTTTAAATATACACAAAAAAAATACTCTTTCAAAATTTTCTTCAAATGCACCGTTCTGGAGTTATGAACCTTGGCGTCTACGGTGACTCACCCTGTATATTTAGGTATTAGTATAGAATATATAGACTAACTTGTTGAAAGCCGGTTTTTAACTTGTTACACCAAGTTTCAACCAATTGAAACTTAGCAACTTAAAACATTTACCTTAAAAAGTCAATTTTCCTAAGTGTTCACAGACTTCATGTATCTAGCAGAATAAAATCATAGTTTTTCTCTAGAATTAAAATTTTTTAATCAAGCAAAATCACAGTTTAGATTTTCACCTAAAACAGACAAAATATTACCAATCGCTATTTTACATCTAATATTAGTACGTATATATATATATATTTTTATTTAAATAATAATCAAAAAACATTTTATAACTTACATAGATGGACATGCATATCATGTAATCGCAAAGTATTTCATAACGTGTTTTAAATTAAACATAAAATTAATAAGCACTAACTGGGTACCTTCATTCGAAAAAATATTTTTGGCAATAAACTTGATCAGCATACATTGAAGGAGGTTTCATATACACATCAAATACAAACACCATGTTCATCACACATGAAGCAAAACTTTTGGTACAAAAATCACACATAAAAAGTTTTTATGGATCCTAAATTCCCTTAAGATTTAAATGAAATCAAATATAGTAAAACACAGTTATAAAACATAATCAATAAGTAGTTTAAAACCGTTTATTTTATATTGTTATTATATTATTTAATGGAATCTATACATATATGCTCAAAAATAATTTTTATATTTTTTTATATATAGGCTGTAGACCCTTTATTAAACATAATAGATATCAAGTGTGATACATCGTTGAAATTAGCTCGGCAAGAGGTTTATAAAAATGTATATTACAAAGTAATTTTAAAATGGGAAACTTCACTCTATCTATAACTTTTATTTAAAACATTCTTTCCTGTTTTTCAACATAACTGAGATGTCAAACTTCGGAGTACAAGTTGATCACCCTGTATTTATATATATATATACAAATTTGTAAGTCTTTCATTTTGAACTCAAATTATTTACAGTTTTGAACTAGTATCAAACCAAACCAAAACAACTCCTGTGTACGATTCCTTTATCAGTCATTTAGTAAGGTAAATACTTCATAAATATGTAAAAAAGATAAAAAAATGTTATGCAGTGTCCTTATTTCACTTCTCCAATAAAATTTTATCTCGCCACAAATAAATATGCACAAGTCAATCAGGCGAAATACCTACATACATCATGTAATGCAACCATTCTACTGTGTTTCGAAATTTTGTGCTTTGATGTTGATTCTTAAATATTAACGAAATAAACTTACTTTTCCACGCGTTAATTTCCATAAATAATGAAATAATTATCTTTTCACATTATTAATGGGTATATGTGTACAGTAAAAAAATAATAAATCAATATATTCCTCCGGTTATTAATATCTATAGCTTTAATAAATAATATAATTACTGTGCATGAACTGAAAAAAGTAGGTACTTTCGATTTAAATTTCAAAAGTTATAACAATTTTGTTGTAGCTCTGTTTTTAATTTATATTAAATAATATATGGAGGTACTCGTAAAATGAAGTCTATAAAGTTTTCCCTTAAATAATTTAAAAGTTGTCATTTTTAATATTAAAATCATCCATTGAAGTTTCTCTACGGGATCACTTTTATTACGTTTGCAGAAAATCACATGTGTTATAGTTGCTGTAACTTTTTTCAACTGAAATTCTTTCTCTCGGCTACACTGCAGTTCGTCGCCATTTGATCATGTTGAACTCTGGAAGATGGATAAATACTAGTTAAACTAACACAGAAGTAGAATTCGCTTCACTATTAAAGAGCATACCTAAAGTTGAAACTGTTATATACGCAGAAACCTAAATGTCTCTTATTTATCTTCGTCGCTTAATAACAACCATGTCACGCCATTGACGTAGAATGAAGTTTTATGCCGAAAGTCATCGTTTTATTTGTTTATTTTTCGCATTTAAGGTTGTGTATTTGCAATCGATTATTTGTTCAGTATATATTTGTGATTTCTGACTATTTTAAGATGCTAGTTGGTTTATAGGTAGTGTGTTTATAATATAATTTAAACCGTTCTTCCTAAAAAAATTTATTAGTGTACAAGGAAAATTTCAAATCATTCGCGCATTCTCTTAAATGTTCAGATGTGCCATTCAAATCAAACTATCTCTTCTTATTATTCACAACCAAATTATGAAGGAAAAACAAATTACTTTATTTAATTCAGTATGAAAACTTATGTAATTTTTTAAACATATCAATCAAAACATTAGAAGATATACAATAAAAAAGCTAAATTACTGACTAGACTAGAAGCAAGGCGCTGACTCTTTTTGTCTCGTGCAGATATTCCGGACTTTTTTCTTCACGGTATGCTTTTCAATTTAAAAATTTGATTACACTCGAACGATAAGAAAAAATAAAATTTCTTTAATGGAGGGGCCACTGCCTGGCAGTGTCCGTACATGAGCATAACTTTTGGATGCATATACCTAAATTCCTGTTCAAAATTAACGCTCCACTATAAATTTTGTAATTATGTCTTTATTTTTGCACTCTTTATTTAATTTAGGATTAGTATAATATAAATAAAGATAATTAAATAATATTGCTCAAGAAAATATTTATTTTTAATTAAAGTTCGAAGAATTATACAAAATTTGGCGATCAGATACAAAAACTTAAAAATTATAAAAATCTACTTAACTTTACAAATAAAAAGAAAATTCCAATTTACAAAAATAATTGAACTTCAATAACGCGTAGTACCTCCTCGAGTTCTCATAATCGCTTGCATTCGTCGGGGTAAACTTGTTATTAAATTTTGGATGGTTGCTTGAGGAATGTTTTCCCATTCTAAGAGAACAAAACGCTCTAAATCTTGCAGGCTCATTGGGACAGGTAAACGACGCCGAACTAATCTTTTTAGAATATCCCAAAGGTGCTTTATTGGATTTAAGTCCGCGCTGGGCGGTGGCTACTCCAAGTACTGGATTTTGATTTCATTTAAGTAATCCAAAACAATCCTTGCAATGTGAGGCCTTACATTATCTTGCATAAAAATGAAGGTATCTCCTATTGAATGGCACAAACGACATCACGTGATCTTGAATAAGGTTTTCCACATAGAATTCTGCATTCATACACTGCGGACAAATAGGAATCAGCTCTGTGCGTACCTCAAAACATATTCTCCCCAGAACATTTTTGAACCGCCACCAAATGGCTTCTTTGGAGAGATAGTTCAATTAGAAAAGCTTTCTCCAGGTTCGCGCCATACTCTATCACGACCATCTGGAGATTTTAGGCCCACTCGAGGTTCATCTGTGAACAAAACTCTCTTCCCGTCATCGACAGTCCACTGTGCATGATCTATAGCGAATCTTAACCTGCGTGATCTTTGATCTGTGATATGCAGTAAGTAGCGGTGCAATAGCAGGCCTTTCACTAGGCAATCCGAATTCTTTTAATCTTCTCCTGACGGTTAAGGCCGAAATCCTGACATTTCTAACAGTTTCGAGTTGATTACTTAGCTCTATATTAGTACACTTTCTGTTTCGTAATACCTGTTGTCGGAGAAAGCGCTGATCAATTTGACTTGTAGCCATTTTCCTGCCCTGACCACGTTTTATATGGTGTGTTCCGATTTCCCTAAATCTTCGAACTATTCGACTAATTGTTGAATGATTAACACCTAGTAAATTGGCCACATAACGCTTGCTTAAATGACGTGCTCGATTCATATTTTTGTAATGAAATTGCTAAAAAATTGACCTAGCGAACCAATCTACACAAAAGAATAACCAACACTCAAACAGCAACTTTAAATAATGCACTTATCAAATTGAAAAAAATGACGTTAACGAAGTACTTAACTTTTTGACTTAATTAAATCAGATACAGTTATAAAAATAGTACAAAACTACTAAAAACAACTACTTGTTATAAACCAACTAAGATTCCTAACAATAAACGCTAATATTTGGGCGATATCTTTTTAAATAATACAAATAAGTCAGAAAGTGGTGCGTTAATTGTGAACAGGAGTGTAGTAGAATATTTTATTTTTATTGTAACTGAATAATTTAATATAACGTATAATTTAAAATTAATTAATTTTCGACGCGAGACACTTTTATCGAAGATTTATAATGCTAGTTTCGAAGATTTCTTGTTGAGTTTTCTGAGTGATATAAATCCGGAAACAAGATCATCATCAATTTGTCGATCTTCCTTCACAATTTTTTAACACTAGGTAAACTTGCCATCTGCCACTGAATAAGTTTCGTATGAAATATCCGTTTACGCTAAATACTTTCAAAAAAATCTCGTTTAAAATCAATCACACAAATGTAAATATTATTATTAATTATTATATTTACCTATTAAAGCAGAAATCGCTTTTATACTTTTTTGTAAATCTATGGTCAATATTCCATTTTCTGCCTCTTTCTGGGAAAATTTCCAAACCGTATATATAATTTCGCGGGCTTGTAACTTTAAAGCTTTATTTTTCACTCTTGTGGTCATTGTCAATCCGGCAACAACTGCACAACCTCGATATTACGAAATGAACAGTTCAAAGAATGTCACTCGAATGACCAATGTTACCATTTATTTTGCTTCGGTTACTGCGCACCCTGAACTTGCCGCTTCAGATATTCTTGACAGATAGTAAGCTTTGCCGATTTTACTAAATTAGATCGAAAAAAAAAGAATAATCCGGCGTGAATTAAATAAATTATTCTGGTTTATTCATTTTTATGATCAAACTTAGTGAAATCAACGAAACTCGTATGAAATACACCTAAGAAATAATATTAAAATCAATGCGAACTATATACATTTGGGCGCAAATATCTTGAAATCACTGACTATATCGCGCGGAGACAACAATAGAATAGAAAATAAAAGGGAATTAAAAAATACATGTTATTATGATGAGTACGACAATAGCGTAGAATTTTATAGGGAGAAAACTACGTCTCTAACCCTACTGCACATAAATAGCGAAAAAATAAGTTCTAGAATAATGTAAAGTGTTCTAACAGCATAAACTTATTGCTAAGCATGAACAAAAAATATAAGAATATATTGTAATAATGAGCAAAAATTACTTTTAAATTCTTACTTAAACATTCTGTTTCTCGGTTAGGTGGAATAATTTACCTAAATGTTTTAGTTTAGATCGTCACATTTTGGGTCAAAAAGTCTCAAATTACAATATGGATCATTCATAACAAACTCCCTGTATTTATATAAAAAAAGGACGTTTTACGAATAATTCAGGCAAAAAAAATTTAAAAAGAATACAACTGATTTCGTTCTTCCTTTTTGTTGTCTCCAAATAAACCAAGAGTTTTTGTTTTTAGATGTGATCTAGTTTTTTACAGAAAAGAGAAAGCGTGTGACTTTCCTTTCTTTTTTTAAATATTATACACTGGTTTTCTAGAATTTTTTAGAGTCGCTGCTACGTTGAAAATACTAAAAGTTATCTATGTATTAGTTATGGTTTGGGGAGATGCCAAAGTTCTTTCATTCATTTTCTCCATTTCGAAGTGCTCAAATAAATTTAATACACACTCTTGTACTTCAGACTTTAACGTGATTGCAGACATAGCCTAAAAATAGTGAAATATATTTTACAGTCTTAAATATTTATTTTATTAAAGAATTGTTTTCTTATTACAAATATTTTCAAACTTTCTCTGATTACTTTAGTTATCAACATTGATTTGTAGTATTCATGGAGATCTTGCGTATATTACTCTCTTGAAAATATTAATTCTGCTTGAATTAATATTCACTCTTTTGTTTTCATGACCAAACAATCTAGTTCATTTTTTTAATGATTCATCAGTTTTTGATTTACTCACATGTGGCTGGCCTGACTGGTTTATCAGTCTTTTTTTTACTGAGCGATTCTCCGAGTCCTGAGCACAGTATAGCACCATCCGTCATCTTCAATTCAAAGAACCTTGACTGTTCTGATATTCAATCTAGTAATTTTTTTATAATAGCGAGCATAGTCTTGTGTGTAGAAAATACAAATGTATTCGGATCACCAACCGCCGTTCCATTCACTATAGACTAATCTCAATCACTATACGGTGGCATTTAAGATTATTGAAGTGCACGGTCACTGCCTGGCTGTGGTCCCTTTAGAAAATAAATTTTTATTTATTTCTTAATATTAGAGCGTAATCAAATTTTTAAATTATTAAAAGTGTGTCATGACGAAAAATTATTGCACTAGACAAAAATAACTAGCGTCTTGCCTAGTCAGTAATATTTGGTTTTTTTGTTCATATCTTATAAATAATGGAAAGTTTTGATTAATATGCTTAATAAATTCAAAATCAGTTATACGGAATAATTTGTTTGTCCTTTACAATTTGTCAGTAAATAGTAAGAAGGGATGGATGGCTTCACTTAAAAGGGCACATCTGAAGTTGTAGCTGTATACGCAAACGATTTGAAATATACCTTTTTTAGGAGATATGATTTAAATTAAATTAAACACACTACCCATAAATATTCTAGCTCTTTAAAATGGTCAAAAATCTCAAATATTCAACAAATATGCGAGTTTCCTTTGATAATTCCATGTTACCACATCAGAGCCCAATGGAGAACCTGTTGTATCAAATATACAAATGTAAATACACAACCTCAAAGGCTAAACATAAACAAATAAAAACATGGCAAATCAAATAAAAGTTATCCTGCAACAGAAACTTCAGAGTATAATTTTATTGTTAAAAATTATAACTTTTACTATATTTAAAGAAAAACTTTATAGTCTTCACTTTACAAGTACATCCATATATTATTTAATATAATTAACTCGATCTAAAAGCAGAGCTACTATTTATATTTTTCAATCTTGATAGAATTATAGAATTCGAAATTTAAATCGATGTCTTTGTTACACATGCAGGCATAACAAACTACCAACTTTTTTTAGTTTTTGCATGAGTTTCACAGTGATTATATGATTTATTAAAGTTAGACATATTAATCACAGGAAAACTATATTGATTAAATTTTTTCACTGTATTATTTCGCTAGATTTCGAGTACTGGAAAAAAAATTATTAATTTTAAAATACAAGTAGACAGACACAATACATTTAGAGTTTTGATAAACATTGAGTTTTCAAATACAAATTTTTATTTACTTTTCAACACATGCAAAATTTTTCCTATAAATTTGGGTTTGATGTTTTTTCTTAAATATTGGTACCAGAAATAATATATATAAAACATTCAAGTTTGAGTATTTTTGGTATGTTGTTAAAATAAATTTAAATTCCTACATATAAAACAAGTAAAAAAATATTATAATCAATCTAAATTATTATTAGGTTTTTATACGAGTATATTCTTAATTTGATCACGTAATTTTTAATGTCGCCGTATTTGTTTAATATGAACAGCACTAACTCTCTATGGTTTTAGATTTAGATTATATTCGTGAATTATGTCTATATTGTCTTAAATAGCTTATGTTTGAGTATTTATTGTGGCAGTAAGTCTTTGGACATTATAAGTAGTTCCATAAAAATAAGCGTAATAAAATATTGGATTTGTGAAACTACCAAAAGTTTTGTCTATCTTTCGATCCAAATTGAAAAACTTTCCTATAATGTCCCTTATCATTGTGATATATTGTTGTTTAATGGTTACTAATTAAAATAATATTGATTAGCCGAGTTGCAGTGATGAGGGGCCAGGTTGTGACTCCCCAGGGATTAGGAATTGTTGGAATTCGAGTCTCAGTCGATAAGGAATCTAGATTTGGATTCACCCTTACCAGGCACGGAGGATGGTGAGTACAATCTTTTTAATTAGTTATACTATTTAAATTCAAAGCGGCTTTATTAAATTGACAAATGTCATTAAATGAAATGAAAAAGCAACTTTTGGCCGAATAGAAAAACTACATTTATTAAAAGGTTTCTTTTGAGTCAGCGAATTCTGTCTTTTTTGTAACATAAATTGAAACGATAATTAAAACGCTAGATATATTTCGAAAGTAAAAAGAGACTCCTACAAACATCAAAATAATGGACTAATAATCTGCTATATGACTTTCTTCAATAAAACGATGCAAAAGTTGAATTAAAAATCAATTAAATAATGCCTATTTAAATAATGCAGAAATTTGTGGAAAACATTTTATATCTGGTAATAAATATTACCTTTTCCGCAGTATTTCATTTATCAAAGTTTTATTTCTCAAATATTTCTTTAAAAACATTATAAACAAATATACATAAAGTATTAATTTATACCGTAAACACCTACAATAAACAACATAATGAATTCGCAGGAAAAATTGAAAATTCATTATATTTTTGAATAATATACGCGAAAATAATATGTAATATTAAAATATTATAACTTTTTTTCTAACATCAACAATTTCTACAAAAATTCACTTTAAATATTTACTCGAAAATTTAGACGTGGCAACACCTCACGTTTAATAAAAATATCTGTCATGTAACCAAGGAATTTCTATCTGATGAATCATAAAATTTTGTTATTTTGGAGAAAATTCAGATCGTTTAATCACTTAAAGTTTATCGTTTGGTAAAGTAGTTCCAATAATTCAGTGAAAAATGGCATTTTACTCAAATAAAGTATATCTCGACATGTTATCTAATCTAAACCGCGATGTTTTGTATCAGTGTTCTAAAGATTGTTGGAAAGTGTAGTGTATTGCCTAAAGAAAGTAGTGGTAGGAATCGTTCAGATTGTGTAATAATTGTCGAGAATACATTCGTTACTCTTCTACATCCCCTGTAATTAACCCGGTGCAAGTAAATTGCGCCTCAAACTGACGGGGTGCCTTAATTCAACATCCGAATTGCTCTTCAGAAATTTTACTACCTGTACAATCGTCTAAAAAGAAGTAGAACTGCGCCTGAACTTTTTTTCCGCGAAAATTGTGTTGTAGGGTTTTATTTTTAATTACCAGTAAAAAGTATATTTAACAAAAAAGTATTTACTATTACCATATACAAATTAACTTAATTTAATTATTAAGATTTTGGCGAAATTTATGTGAAAAACACTTTTAACGCGAAATTTGTTTTGTGTTAAACGGATTAATTTTTTTTCGTCTTGCTTAAATTTGCCGCTTTATATCTTTTTTCTTAATTGAATTTAATTTAATGTAAGAATCGGTCTGCATTTCAAAAAGAGTATTTATAAATAAATGAAAATTTAGATGAGGAGACAGATTTTTTATATTCGTAATAGGTAATAAGAAAATAAAGGGTGGTCAAAATAAAATGAAACTCTACACATATCTTAAATACATTTTGTATAAATACATAATTTTAAATAAAAGAGAAATATTGAAATTCAAGAATAATATATTAATATAAAAAAATAAATGCATCTCTTAATTCTTCGTGATCAGTACATATTGCTCCTAAATTTAAATAAACACCCTATATAATTCTCTTATAATTTTTTTAAATAAAATATTAATTAAATAATAATAAATAATAATGACCCACGTAATTTATTGCATTTAGAGAAAATTAAAAAGAAATACACAACCAGACAACGTTAAATTAGTCACAGACTTCAGGCGCAATAGAAATTAGGATTAACTGACCCTTATACCATACCTGAACTTAATCCAAGCGCTATTCGGTTGGTACCAGTCAACCATTCTAAATATCTAAGTATACTAAAATAAAAACTTATTTTTATCTTTAATTTGTGGGAACAAGAAAAAGTCATTAGGTGCCAAGTCGGGGCTGTAAGGCGGATGACCCATCAATTCGATCTTTTATGTGTCCAAATACATGCTTGTTTCACTTGATGTGTGTGAGCTCGCATTATCGTGATGAAAAATGATTCGTCGTTTTGGATTGGTTTCTCTCAATTTACCGAAAATTTCTGATAAGCACATGGTCGTATACCACAATGAATTAACGATCTCTTAGTTTTCGAGAGTATGACTGGTTTTCGTGAAGAAACACGCCACCATTTGCTTCTTAACACTTCGAGAACGAGTAACTTTTGTTGGCTTTTCTTCACATTGAAACACCCAAACTGCCGATTAGCCTTTTTTTTCTGGCTCACATGCATACATCCACGTCTCGTCACCTGTGACGATGCTGTATATGGCTTTGGATGCACCACAGTTGTATTTTTTATTCATTTTACGGCACCAATCGACACAAGCCTTTTTTTGAGCATCTGTCAACAAATTTGGAATCCAACGCGCAGACAGATTCGGAACACCCAAATGTTCTTGCAAATTCTTATGTATGCTGGTCATACTAATGCTTAAACATGCCTCGATTTCACGGTATGTCACATGACCATCTTGTTCAATTAGTTTTCTCACAGCATCGATGTTTTCCGGCACAACGACCGATTTTGGACGACCTTCTTTAACTTCGTCCGTGAGCGAACTACGGCCACGTTTGAATTCAGAGTACATTAAGTATAAATTACATCTATTTCACTGGGTAGCTATGGGGACATTCCATATGGAAATTGAAGCTAAGAATGAAATACCATTCTTGGATGTTCTTATAAAGAAAAATGAAATTCTTAGCCTAAACTATGCAGTTTATTGAAAATCTACTAGTACTTACCACTATCTCCATCCCAAATAACTACAATCAGTAGTAAAAGCTTTCGTAGCCCGTTTACACCGAAAATATTAACCAAGAATTGAACAAGCCACAGAAGACACTTCAACACAAAAACCGATCACCAAGACTTACATACTTTACGACAAAAAACTATCAACAAAATCTCTAGGAATTACTCAAATAAAAAATCGAATCTATATTTAAAACTAACAAAAAGAAAAGCACAGTTTTTCAAAATTCTAAAATAAAATTTCTTAGCGAAAAGAGTTAACGCGTCTATGAAATGCCGTGTCGAGAATTTAGTCCAACATTCATACATATATATAACAAAACAAATAACGAGATAACGAGTCAATGCAAGAAAAGACGAAAACGAAAACAGCGTAAAAATAGGAAAACATCCAGATAATTTAAATTCTCGAGATGATATACAAAAGCCACTAACAGCTCGGAAACAGTACTAGCAACTAAAGAAATGAAAAAGTCTACACCTCAAGAAAACACTACGTCCATACCCAAAACCGCAAGCACAACCAGCCAAGAGGACCCATGTAGAATACCTAAGAGGTACATAAACCACAAATTGAAATAAAAACCACACGTCAGTATTCATATACAAGAAGCGTAATATAGGATAAGACCTGAGATGGGAAATATGACTGCCAAAACGTCGTCAGAAAACAAACGGTCCTTCACAAGACCAAACATTAACAACGCCAATGAACTCGCAGAATATATATGCATATATTAACTGAAATGGGTTTACGAAATACACCCTGGTGGAGATTTAAGTTTTCGCCGCGGCGGTTCGGTTTTTACTTTAGCCATTATCAGCAGTGGTAACAATTGGATTTGGTGGCCTCAATCTATCTATTTTCTTTAGCTTCTTAATACCTTTAAAATAAATAGAGCAACTAACGAAATTAGAATGACTTTTGTTTTTCGTGTAAAACCTGAGAACCGTTATAATATCTTAACATTTCCTTAAATTATTGCATTAAATTTTTAAACAAGTAAGTATTTATTTATATCTGATCTATGAGGATTTTTTAGATCCGAAAAAATACATTTCAATTAAAATCGAAGAGTAGAAAAACACATATTTTTGGATACAGACTTTCGCATTTCAATAATTTTTACTATATGTACATTTTTCCTACTTGGATTTACCTTACCTAATGCCCTGTATGTTTAATCAATTGAAATCAACAGTAAAATTCCTCGTCGGTAAAGTTCGTCCTCTGGTTTTGTTTTTGAAGTCTCATGCAAACTTTTCTTGCAATCGTCGTGCTGTTTTTGTTTGCGTCCTTCCGGGGCACTTTCTAATTAGGTTTTGTTGTTGTCAAACAATTTACCAATAATTAACGAAACTGTAGAACGATGGAATGGAATAGAGCAAAAACATAGACGTACCTAAGGCTTGCAGAAATACAAAAATTTACCGAAAAAATTTCTACAAAAATTTCACATTAGAACAAAATTAAACAGTGAAAAAGTTTGTTATTTTGAAGAACATTAATTTGATTAAATTTGTTATTATTGTTTGTAACAGAGAACAAAAAAAATACTGTTCGGTCATGATATTTTCAGGAATATTGATCTTTATTGAGTTAGTTACTAACTAAACAATACACCTCCTATTCTAAACGTTACAACTCCCCTTGGATATTTTTTTAATCAATAATTTTAAGGAGCGTTCCTCTATTATTATGCTAGTTTGTTTTAATATCTATTGATTCTAACATGAAAATATTTAAATATGAAAGAGATAACTTATACTTACCTGAATTACCACGGTCTTCAAAAGCATTTTAAAAATGTATTCAAATCTGACCCAGGTTTCGGAATCTGACATACCATTTTTCAAGATTGACAAGAAGTTTGACAGATCTTTGAAACGTAAATAATTTCATGTAATAAACGTTACAACAATCATTATTAAAAATATATTTGGTTATTATTATATAGGTATTTAGTTTAAAAGGTGATCTAAGTTAATTGAACTTCCCAGCTTTAGTTGTTGATTCAATACTGTATATTGAGGATATTTTAGATGTTTCTTCATTTCATATTCCTCCAAAAAATCAAGTTCTTCTTTCTTGTTACTTATAAGAAGTACTTCCATTGTTGTTTTTATTATTAGGTGTAGGTTTGTGTTTTGCGTAATGTGATTTATCTGCTTGTTTTAATCTCTAAGCTCGTAAATGTTCACAGTAGCGTATGTTAAAATTTCTTAATGTCTGGTCAAGATAGATGGCGTTACAATCCGGACAATTTAGTTTGTGAATACCCGATTTTGAAAATTTATTAATTTTAGGTTTTACATTTAATAAAAATGAACCTATAATATCTCTTATTTTAAAAGATATTGTAGAAAATGTTGTACGAGATATAATTTTTGATATTTTGTTTGAAATATCTCCAAAATATTTAATCGGACCGTATGACCCGTCATCTTTAAGTTGTTTCGGAAAGATCAGGTTAACCTTTTAAAATTTTAAAATTAAAAATATACTAATATGATTAAATCAAGTCCAATTAAAACGCTCGTATACAAATTAATATTAAATTAAGTTAAGAAACAGTAAAATATACTTAAAAATTAAAAGTATTTTGGAAAATTTTAGGAACTAAAAAATAAAAATGTGATTTTTCCAATAAATTGTACAGAACTAGCTGGAGCGCTCTAGATGAAAATTTCAAAAAATTCTATAAGATTAGCATTGGATTGCACAATTAAAATCTACAAACTGTATTAACTATAGCGGTAAATGTTTCAGAACTAGAATGAGCGGAGAATAATTTGGATTTCTCCAGAAAATTGAGATTGTTATTGGATTTCTAGAAGATCTGAAATAAAATGAGTAACAAACACTTAATGTTGATTCAAAATAATTTTTCACAATGAAGAAATTACTTGTTGAAAATGAGAAAATCCATTTAGGTATTGCTCTCATCAATTTTTTGAATAATTTTCTGGCAAAATAACTAAATAAACCAATTAAACTAAGTTAGTACTCCATGGGAACATTTGAATAGTTTTTTCCTCTCTTCAATACATTTGTGGATTTCTAAAATCAAACGATTTTGTTTCGTTTAAGCGGTGCTTATCGTCTTATTTTATTATATATATACGTACACCCATTCATTCAGAATCATGTAGTTGATGTATCCTTTATTAGTTTAAATGGTCAAGGCTAAAATACCGATGGTTTCAACGACGATGTAATAGTAATGAGGAGAAAGCACGCCAAGACTTGAATTTTAAATCTCATGTAAAAAACATTGAGAATAACGGAAAAACTATCCAAAGAGGAAAAATTTGAAATCAACGCGTTTAAAGCAATACTCAACAAAATCAAAACCACAAACTTTTTAATGACTAATTTGTACCTACAGAAAGAAGTAAAATGCATACACGTAATCCTAGATACCAAACTAACCTGAAACGTGCACATGCAGAAGATCATTAAAATAGGACATACTTACTAAACTTAAACAAAACCTGGAAATATTTCCAACATAATAATGTAGAGTATCACAAAATCGATCCTAAACATGGAATGTGACTTAATGGTGTTAAAATTATCCCTTATCAAATCAAACATGATAATTGTACTTATTTTGTTATAAGTATAAGGATTTTCTTCTCATCTTTAGTGAATGATCCGCTAATCTAAATAATGCAACAGAAATAACCATTAATAAATCATTTGACGCAAAGGGACTTTGGGATTGGACTCATGTAATATGTTATTATGAATTAATTGTTTTAAAAAATTTTAAGTTAAAATTATCATATTAATCAAATGTCAGTCAAAATATAGACGTCAATATTTTTCGCTCCGCTAATTTTATACTAAAAACGTATCGAAAACCGCGATAAAAGTGTAATTAGTAGTGATAAGTTTGAAAATCAGCCGAACACAAATTTAAAAATTGTCATAGATTTAGATTTACTGCAAAGATGGTGAATAAATATAACTAACATTTATAAACTAAATATAGTGATGATAATCGGTTATGGTGATAAATACGTACTGAAGCTGATGTTGTTCGCCTCTCAAAGAGAAATTTCCAGAATTACCACCCATATCTTTTGATATCAGTGGTCGTAGCAACAGGTACTGTTTAAAAGTGTGCTCTTGATAAATCTACGAAAGACAGTAAGTAAAACTTCATATTAAATAATATATTTTACACGAAACTGTTTCTAAAAAATAGGCTTTTAAAAAATATAACAATAGACATCTAAAGAATTTTATGCGCACCTACTATAATAATATTCAAAATAACTAAATTTGTTCGTAACAATGTCTGAAAATGCAAAAAATGAAAAGAATGATCATATTTTAACTCTCCTAAATGATTTAATAAAAAGTAAAGAAGAAATAAAAAAACAAAGCAGTGAAATAAACGCAGAAATAGTAAATTTGAGAACAGATTTAACGAAAGAATTACAAAGCGTAAAAAAAGAAAACGAAGAACTTAAAAAATAAATAGACACCCTTAACCAACGAGTTTTAACATTAGAAAGAAAGCAAAAGAAATATAATTTGGTATTCTACGGTCTTAAAGAACAAGAAGACAAATCGAGCGACATACGCATAATTCTGGATTTAATAAATAAATGTGTCAGCTGTAATTTCCGAGACCTAAGAGATATATGCAGAATTGGTAAATTTGAAGGAAAACAAGAAAAACCAAGACCAGTAATTGTCGAATTTATCAGTTATATGTTGATAGAAACAATTCTTAATAATTTAAAAAATTTAAAAGGTACGGGAGTCTTTATAGCTAAAGACTACATAAAAGAAGACTACCAAATTAAAAAAACTTTATACTACTTCAAGAAAAAAGCCAACCAACTTAATAATATATGGTAAAAGTTATTCTGTACAGGAACTGGAAAATATCGACCTAAAAAAAATCGGCTATCAAAACTCAAACGGAGAAGATAGCGAATCTCAGGGACTGAAACGAAAAATTATGGAACAACCAAAACGATACCAAACTAGGCATAACAGCGTCAAGGATTTTGAGGATTTGTCAAAAAACGCTGCTTCTGTTAATAATAATTAGTTATTAGGAATTTACTTTCTGTAATTTTAACAATTTTCTTTCAATTCAAAAAAAAAAAAAATTTAATTTTAATTTAACCATGAATGATTATATTAGGGAATATGAAAATGAACTCATAGATGCACTTGAAATATATGACAATAATAGTTTTAAATCTTTTATGTCACCTAATGATTTTAAAATTTTCCACATGAATATTCGTAGTGCGATCAAACATTTTGATAATTTGAATGTTCTATTGGACAACATTTCTTCAGACTTTGATATTATCGTTCTTACTGAAACCCGCCAATTACACGATCCTTACCTGTTCAATATACAAGGATATGATGGTTGCTATAATGAAGGTACATTGAATAAAAACGATGGAATTTTGGTTTTTTTAAAACAACATAAATTATTCGAAAACGGATATTTTTATCGGAAATACCAAAGCGATGGTTCTTAACTTTATATTACATAAGACCACTGTTAATATTATTGCTCTCTACCGTTCCCCTAGCACGTCTGCTAAGTCTTTTAATTCAGAACTGTTAAATTTTTTGACTAACTTGCACCCTATAGCAGACATAAATATACATACTGGCGACATAAATATAAATTTACTGGATGATAACGATATTGTAGAGGATTATAAAAATATATTAAGCTATTGTGGATTTTCGTCATACATTAATAAATATAGTAGGTTGCCTAGCCGCAGCTGTCTAGATCACTTTTTTATGTATAATCATAATAAGGACCTAGAGTTAAATACTAAATCTTTCATTTTCCGTTACAACAT
This sequence comes from Hermaeophaga mercurialis, assembly GCA_951812935.1. Taxonomy (NCBI): domain Eukaryota; kingdom Metazoa; phylum Arthropoda; class Insecta; order Coleoptera; family Chrysomelidae; genus Hermaeophaga; species Hermaeophaga mercurialis. The sequence goes on along the minus strand of OX638361.1, from coordinate 38,904,445 downwards.
AACTGATCACTGTCCAATTGCATTAACTTTTCAGGTACAACATAATAAAAACGACTCTCCAAACAGCTACTATAAATCTTATATAAATTATCCTAAACTACGGGAAGACCTAAGTAATGAAAAATGGGCAAATATATTTGAAGAAAAAGATTTGGATGTTATGTCGAATAAATTTATTGAAACTTTACAACGTTATATAAACAACAACACTAAAACCGTAAAAGTTAAAAATAAAATTCGTTTTCTAAAATGTTGGATGACACCAGGTTTAGCAAAGTCAATAAAAGAAAAAAATATTCTTTACCAACTTACTTTAAAAAACCCGACTAATGATAACATAAAAAATAGATATAAAACTTATAAAAATATCTTACAAAAACTAATAAATAAAACTAAAAGAGATTATCTCACTAAACAAAACAACAAAAACAAAAATTCATCAAAATCTTTATGGGAATGTGTTAATACCTTATATGGAAAAAGAAAACATCAAACAAACATAAATGTTATTAATTTATCTGATGAAGATCAGCTGACAGAAAAACAAAAAATCGCGGATGCATTTAATGAATATTATGCCAACATAGGCAAAAAATTAGCTGAAAAAATTCCAGACATTGACAATTTTACCGAAAATACTTATCCCTTACAAAATACCATATTCTTAAAACCTACAGATACGACAGAGGTAATATCTGTAATAAAGAACTTGAAAAATAAAAAATCGGCAGGATTTGACAATATTCGTTCTGAAACATTAAAGGAAATAGCGTCTGAAGTTGCACCTATATTAACTAGAATAATAAATAAATCTTTTTCTCTTGGACATTTTCCGAAATGTTTCAAAACGGGTATAATTAAACCTCTTTTTAAAACTGGAGATAAATCTAAAATAGAAAATTATAGACCAATGTCGATATTGTCAAATATTTCTAAAATTATAGAAAGGGTAATGAAGAATAGGTTCCAAAGCTTTTTAAATAAATACAACATTTTTTCAGATTATCAGTATGGCTTTAGAGAGGGTAGATCAACTGAAGATGCGATCTTAAATTTAACATCTTCTATTTATGATCATATAGATAAAAAAACTCCCGCGGTAATTATTTTTCTAGATCTTTCTAAAGCCTTTGACACGGTATATCATAAAAGGTTATTAAATAAATTAGAAACGTATGGTTTCAGAGGTTTAGCTTACGATTTATTAAAAAGCTATCTCTCAGACCGAGAGCAAAGTGTTGAAATCAACGGTACTTTCAGTACTCGAAAAAAGGTAACCTTCGGTGTTCCCCAGGGAACAGTTTTGGGCCCCATTCTTTTTACCATTTATATTAATAGCTTGCTCTTTCTTAATACCTCAGAAAAAATAATAAATTTTGCAGATGATACTGCAGTCGTGTACTCCGCACCATCTTGGCAAGAACTGAAAGAAAAAATAGAAAAGTGACTTTATAAAAATATCCAAATGGCTACAATTAAATAAATTGACATTAAATCATAAAAAAAGCTGTTACTTACCATTTACTTGCTATAATTCCTCATTACCTAATCTTGGCTCGTTAAATATTGGCTACATGTAACTCAAAAATGGATACTAAAAGTGATATCTAAAAGATCTATCTCGTATCCTACTGAAGAATTATATAAAGAATGTCGAGTATGTGACGTCAGACAACCTTTTCTGTAAAAATGTTCTTCTCTTCATCCATGAAACTAAAATTATATTAGAGGTACACGAGCACCAATACAACACTCGACGGAATGGTGGCATTTTTTTCCCTCGAAGTGAAAAAACTTTAGGGCAAAGATGCGCAAAATACCTAGCTCCACGTATTTATTCCATGTTACCTATTTTCTTTGAAAAACAATATATATTCCACATTTGTTGGCAGATGCTCAAAAAAGGCTCGTGTCGATTTGTGCCGTAAAATTAATAAAAAATACAACTATGGTGCATCCAAAGCCGTATACAGCATTGTCGGTCATAAGTGACGAGTCGTGGATTTATGCATATGAGCCAGAAAGAAAACGCCCGTCGGTAGTTTGGGTCAATGTGAAGGAAATCTAATAAAAGTTACTCGTTCTCGAAGAGTTAAGAAGCAAATGGTGGCGTGTTTCTTCTCGAAAACCGGTCATATGGCAACTGTGGCTCTAAAAAATCAAAAGACCGTTAATTCAACGTGATATACGACCATCTGCTTGCTAGAAGTTTTCGGTAAATTGAGAGAGACCAATCCAAAACGACGAATCGTTTTTCATCACGACAATGCTAGCTCACACACATCAAGTGAAACAAGTGAGTATTTGGACACATAAAAGATCGAGTCGATGGGTTTTTCGCCTTACAGCCCCGACTTGGCACCTAATGACTTCTTCTTGTTCCCACAAATTAAAGATAAACTGCGTGGACAACGATTTTCATCGCCCGAAGAAGCGGTTGAGGCCTTCAAAAACCATATTTTAGAGCCATCATCTTTTGACTGGACAAATTGCTTTGAAGGGTGGTTCAATCGCATGCAAAAGTGTATAAAGCTTAAAGGCGAATATTTTGAAAAGCAATAAATATATTTTTGATAAAATTCATTTGTTTGTTCTTTCTATTCTCAATACATAAATAGCAACCCTCGTATGATTAATAGTATTTTTGTGGATCTCACTTACTTTTACTTATACTTTTCAAAGTAGTTTTCGTACAGATTTGAAGATTATTAGTTTTTAACTTTTATATACTTCTATGTTTATCAAGAATAAATAATTAATTTTCTGGGCACGGAATGAAAATAGTAATTTAAGGAAATTTTAAATAAAGATATCGGCTTGCCTACCTCCAAAGTCAACGTGAAAGAGTAGCAATGGAAATCTCATCCCTTTTTTGTCGTTTCTTTCCCGTCTGCAAACAGTATCAATTTTCCATTCTCAGAAGACAAAGAGGAGCGGAAATTGGTTTTCTTTAGTAGAACAATATACAGGGAAAATAAATAATCTAAAAATTATGTGGCAAGACGTAGCACTTAACCAAAGGTATGAAAATATTGTATTTATAATAGCATTAAACATCTTTAACGAAAAATACGCAGTGCTTCTTTTAAGACAGTATCGGAGAGTTTTAAATAATTATTATACTGTTTTTACCTTTCGGAGAGAGATATTTTATATTTTAGAAACTCCGCTTTAAAGAAAATTGGGATCCAGCTAGTTTCAAACGATTACCTTTACACTTACTATCAGAAAAAAGTATAGCGGTGAAACCTACTTACTTTTTCATTAATTGTTATTATATTATGAGTAGAATAATCCTACTTTTATAAAATGTATAAACTCTGTAAGTCGCTTCGGAACGGCAAATATAATAAAACTAATAATAGAAGTATGGAAGTAAATTATAGGTAGAATCTTATTATTTTTATTATATTTAACAAACACATAATGTAAGTAATATTACAGGATTCATTCCAGTCTAATATAGCCGGTATATGTGAGTCAAATATTATACTTTTCCTGCAACTATTCACAGAATTTCATTTGTATTTTTAATAATTAGAATATACTTTAAAATTACCTTGAGAATAAAAATATTTAAGTACATTGTTTTTACTAAACATCATAATCTATATGAGAAAAGAAAGCATGCAACTAAAATCTTCAAAAACTAAATTTAAATGAAAATGTTTATATTATTATTATTATAGAACACACGTCTAGTGCATTGGTATAAAAGAATACTACTACTACTACCATATTTCACTACGCAATTATTCATACTTTGATATGTGGGCATGTATTCTTTAATGAGGTTTTGATTCAACGGCTTACGCATTGATGATGATAAGGAATACTTTATGTATTTATTTTTGCAACCATTATGTATCTGTTATTAAATAGTTGTAAATACATACTTTTATCTCAATTATTCATAATTATAATCCTTTTAATTCTGGAGCTATTGCTAACCGATCATAATGAATATTGGCCAAATTTAATGAAATTGATTATCTTATAATTTAATTCCTTAATAATGGCAACAATGCTTAATGCTCTAGATTTTTGCGGAAGAACTTCTAAACACTTTTGCAATTTATGCAATTAGAATTACGTAGGTATTATAATACAGAATGCCATTCAAACTTTCTGAGTAAATCTAAAAGTTTGTGTTTCTATTTAGAAACTGATTTCCTGTGAGAACACTATTCCAAAATAAGTCGATTTCGAGCTTTGCGCAAACTTAGTAATTGATGTTATGTAAAGTAGTTGTTTGGGCTTTATATATAGAACATCTTAAGCAATTCATCGAAGTTTATTGCAAACTATCGCAGAGGTATTGCAATTCTAAAGATATCAACTAGAACTTGGAAAATGATATTGTTGATCCTTGTTTGTGTTTGTTCAATTGCTTTGAAAATAATTCGATTTCAAGATCTTTAGTAGATGTAATAATAACTTTAAATGATTAAATGTCCTTCCTTAACTACATCTATAATGATTTTTTAAAAACACTTGAGCATTTCATTGTATTCTTCTCTTGGGTTTTGTATAATTTTTAATTTGGTCATGGTTAATAATTATATTTATTTAATTAATTAAATGTATATATATATATATATATATGTGCAACCGATACTTAAGAGGAAATATATCAATAAAACTTTAACTTTTTTCCTTTAAATCTCTAATTTTATTCCAGACATAGCCATGTTAAGAATTTGTATGTTATGTTGAACATTGTTACCGAATCGTGCGTCCGTCTGCTTAGTATCTGAATCCTATGCACGTAATAAAATTACGCAGCCTGTATGTCAGTTATTATTAAAAATATAGAAAAACTCAGCTTTTTTTTCCTTTGTTCGTTGAAATAAATCTTCCACTTTTTAGTCTAAATAGCCGACTGCTTTGAAGTCGAGTTTTTATGGTGATCTAAATCAACTGTGTGGGGCAAATAATTGTTGTTTCGGATCCAATTATGTCCAGGTCTCTACTGGACGCATATATACAGATGCTACGGCTTACAGGTCACTACAGATTCCAAAGGTAGCTAAGCTTAGTCAGAGCGACTGTCAAAAGGGTAGAAGGATGGAAGAAATACCCCACCACTAATTAAACAATGCAAGGTCTATCAACACCTAAGAGCAGTAATCTTCTCTGTCAAACAAATGGAAGTTGACAATTTGGATGTCCTTTCGTGAAACATCTTGGACTTCATAAGGAGGTCAAAGTGATACCAAAAGTACAAATATGAGGATAGCACTCTGATAAATGGCAAACAAGATCTAAACAGATGTAACTGATAGATGACGATCTCCCCGCCCACTACTCTACCGTGCCATAACCAATATCGATAAAGCTACTTTTTTGGTAATTCTTGTACTCAATATTCATTACTCAATATTCATATCACTATTGAGTGACCAGAGTCGAAGTTTTTTTCTGCCTCAATTAAATTGGTGAAACAACTAGAAGATGTTCAGAACGTCTGACCATTTATTAGGACTAGTAAACCAGTACGTTAATTTAATAATGACATGAAGTTACGTCCTACCTTGGTAATAGTTTTTGTTTAGCTCGTTGTCTTTAGTAGTGGTTAGTAAGATTCCTCAATCCACATATCATCATCATTATTTATTTCGGACAAGTTTTCTTTACATATCTTTTTGGATGCTGGAAGGAAAATAGTGTGTCCGATGGCCATATTTATAGTTTTGCTACAAACAATGTCAGTTTTGTTCTGCCTGCAATAATATACTAAACTCAACTTTTGTACTCTGGATTATCAAGTCGGTTTGTAAAAATTGTTACTCTTAATTTTTTTAGTTACACAAATACTTGTTTGGTTAATATGGTGTTTACTCAGGCATATGACATTTAATAAAAATTAAATAAAATAAAATATATATAATAATAATATAACAATCTTAACTTACTCCAAAAACATTGGTAATGTAAATGTATACAATGAGACTCGATACATGTCTTGTTGTCCTTTAATATTCATGCAAGTTCCTCGAAAGATTTAGGATAATGGTTTATTCTCTATTTGACAATCTGGTGTGGAATGAAAAAGGCTACTAAAATTATAGATACGTTGACTCAGTTTATAAAGAGGTCGAAGAAATAGGCCCAATGATTTTATTTCGTAGAATTCCCACTTAAACATTAAGTTTTTGCGATATTGTCTGTAATATTCTAGCATCCATTTAGGGTTTAAAGTTTTGTCGGATGACTTCATCTTTTAATGTAAAAAGCAGTTATCCGAAAAAAAATTGTGAATAGGGGATCATCATCATTCTTTCGCCAAATTTCATGATTCGATCCAGAACGTCATCAGATGATTTATGTAGAAGATGTTATCTAAAGCGTTGCCATTTTTTCTTGTTTTAATACCTTAAAAATATGTACAAACATAAAAGTATGAGGATTTTCTTGCATAGCCCATAAAACGTTTAATTTAACTGATTTATTTAGCTAGATTCTCTACGGTACTCCGTAATCTTAGTTTAATTTGGCTCATCATTGATTGAGCCATTTATCATTAATAAACTTAATCTAGAATTCAATGTATTTCAAGTGGCGCTATCCCAAAAGGTATTAAGGAGTAGCTTACTTAGTTTTTATAATGATTCAAAACACAAATAAATAAAAATAGGCACAGATTTAAAAATGTGTATTCAAAACTGTTAATTCTCGATTTGGATATATTGTTGTATTCACATATGAATGCACAATTCTATAAAGAAAAATAGGTATATAAAAAAAAATTATCGTCACAAATTGTCGTGATACAAAATACGATACATATTAGAAAATAAAAAAAATCGGCTTATCTAGGTATTTCCCCAAAACAATATTATTTTGTGAATAACGAATTTATTACACACTTCATATAAGTGTAAATTAGCTCAATTAATACGTAAATATCCATAGTAAAAATTGTTAAGATAATTAAATTTACTACTTGAAAATAGGAGCAAACTTACATTTATACTTCTTTTGTGAAAAAACATCTTCTTTGGTAGTTAAACAAGTAGCCCTTATTTTCTAATATTAAATAAAATATTCTGATTTATTTTACTTCAAAATCTCTACATTAAAGTAAAAAAAAGTAAAAAAAACTAAATAAAAAGTTTTGGATTAACTAATATTAGTAATCCAATTTTATACCATTTAAATAAGAAATAACCAATTTAGATATCAACTCAATAATTTCTTAAATTTTAGTGAAAAAGCAAGAAAAAAGTTAAAGTTAAGAGAATAATTTCACCCAAACATACATTATTTCTAAATACGTCTAAATTGAATAGTTTGAACAGTAAACAACTTTTACACACTAAGCATTTAAAATCCCAAATATCGTTGAAATTATCTCAAAGAGAAGGTCTCAAAATTATAATAAAATATAGGATATTTATTTAGAAAAAAAAAACATAACTTTGATGCTATAATCACGAAGCAATGAAGTAATATTACACGATATTTTGATTTACCTGTGGAGAAATATAAAACAACTTTAGTTTCTCAGGATCTACCTTTTGTATAGCAGAAAATAAGGACATTCAATTTTTAGGTATGGTTTTCTGCTGCATCTGCTAGAGAAAGAGAAAAATAATAATAAATTATGAATTTGGAAAATAAAATTACCTCATACCACAGAATGAAGATAAAAAACTGGATAAGAACAAGTCTAGGGAGCTGGAATATCAAAATTCTAACACGTTCGTATATTTCCCTACTTATTCAACAACTTTTCTCTCAAGACTATTAACAAATCATCCCTAAGATATTTAGAAGTTTGTTATTGGTGCGCCACTGAGCTTTTGAGCGTTATTTACTCATCCAGCATTTATTTCTCTTTCCCTTGAGGTCGACGAACCGCTTCGTGTGTGAGTTTTCCGACTCTATTGCGGATTATTGCACCGGGAACACGATATTACCTTACAATATAGACTTTGGTGTTTGAGAGAAGTGTTGAATACAAGAATTACTGAGCCTCAAGTCCCATGAAGTGTAGCTAATACAAATATACCCAGTCACTTAAATAAGTATCGATTATCAGGTAGTTAACTAATAAATAGAGTATTAGAAAAACATGTTGGTGAAACACGAGTTGCTCCGTTAGTTCAGATCAACAGGCTCTAAAGGTCCAAGGGTTCAATTGTAGTTTTCCATTTCTTTCTATCTCCAAATAGTTCTTTCCAGTTCTGTATATGTAATTCCATTAGATCCTGCCTGAATGATTCCTTGCATTTACTTATTGGTCGGTCTTTTTTTTGTGCCTGCTTAACTTATTAGTTTTTCTTTAGCTAGTCTGGCTGTATGTCCCATCCAGATTAATATTTGAATTTTTACCACATTAGTTATTTTATTCTGACCATATATTTCCATAACTTCTCTGTTTGTCGTCTCTTTATGTCTCCTTATATCCTTCTTAGTATCTTTCTTTCCCATATTTCCAACCATATATAATAGCCGTTCGATATACTCTCTTATTTATATTTAATGACACCTTCTTCGATCTTAATAGGGTGGTAAAAGCTTCAGTATTTTTACTATTTTTATTACATTTGGCCATTATCTTAACCAATTCCTTTTTTTCATCTTTGATATTTGCGAGTGTGACTCAAAACTATTTACTAGTTCAAATTTATATTCCTGCGTCTCTCTTGTAGTTATTTTGAAGTGCTGTCCAACTAAATCTACATTGCCTCTTATTTTCATATATTTTGTTTTAGATATATTAATCTCCAAACCAAGTTCTTTTGCTTGTTATTCCTCTACTCTGAATACTTCCTTTAGTTGTCTTCCTGTGCGAGTTATCAAGATCAAATCATCATCTTATGCAATACGTCGTTGTTTTTTATGATTTATGATTCCCTTTGTGTATATATTACTCTCTCTTAACACTTTTTTAAATAATATTTTAAATAGAGTTGGTGATAATGGATAACCATTATACTGGATCGCCTTGTCATAGAACGAGATTAAGTTCAAAGCCTGATACCCTCTTTTCAATATTTTCTTTGCAGTTTGTGTTACTGAGTACAGCTTTTTATCAAGTTGATTATTCAATTAGGTAGAGGATATTTTTAATATTTAGAGTCTTTCCTGAATTATCTAAACAACCAGCACACCAACATAAACTTTACCATGGAAATAAAAAACAATGGCATCCTTCCTTTTCTGCGTGTACGAATTATACGTAAACCTAACGGTACTTTAGGTTACTCTGTATTTATAAAATCAACCAATACCGACATATACCTCTAGTACTCACACCACTATCCTAGTCAAAGAAATTTAGTACTCAACTCTAAACCAGAAAATCTCTCACAGCCAGTCAGCACTTCTCTCTAACCACTATAAAAAGCTCGCATACAAAAAATTATCTCCTATTTCCAAAAAGTAGTTACAAAAATTCCTCTTTAGGACATTTATAATATAAATATGGATAAGTTTACGTTGGAGAAATAAGACGATTAGTACAAATATGTATGAAAGAACACTATATTTCAAATCTGGTCTCTTGACATAATTGTCAAACATTACCACGAGATGAGTTACCAGATTCTATTTAACAGCACACAGAGAAGATGGATATTATTTCCCCCATTTGGAATACAATCATTCCACTACCCACTTCGCCATTTTATTAGAAGTAGTTTTTATTAGAAGTAGTCTATGACAAAATGTTATGACTTTTTCCAAATTGGTACAATACCTATTATTATTATATTTATTTAAAATAAAATATGTCATCGTAGAGATGTTGAATGAATTTATTAAAGCAATATAAGTACAAGTATTTAACGTTTTTGAAGAAAATATTTCATAGTAGTGCCGCAATCATGGTGATCATAAAAGTTGAGCAGTGCAATAACATCATATTTCTTGTAAAATTAAAAAAATCACCGACGGAATGCTTTAAAATGTTAAAAGAGGTGTTTGGTGATAATACTACGGCACGTTCGCGAATTTTCAAATGGCAAAGACGATTTACAGAAGGTAGGGAGGAGGTTGAAGATGATGAACGTCCTGGTCGGTCTGTGAGTACAAGAACTGATGAAAATGTTCAGAAAATTAATGAAATTGTGCAGTAAAATAGACGCCTGACTATTCGGATGATCGCTGACATGGTATACATTAATAGAGAGATAGTAAGACAAATTTTGCATGGCAATTTAAACATAGCAAAAGTTTGTGCAAAAATGGTCCCGAAAAACCTCTCTCACGAACAAAAAGGAATTCGGAAGAAACTTTACTGTGACGTGATAGAACGACTCAAAGCAGAACTAGACTTACTAATACGCATGTGATGAAACATGGATCTTCCAATACAACCCCGAGACAAAGCGTCAATCGATGCACTGGAAGACCAGAATGAAAAAAGCACGAATGAGCAAGTCAAAACTGAAGGCAATGCTCATCATTTTTTTCGATATCAGGGGTGTCATCATAACCGAATGGGTGCCTGAGGGTCAAACGGTTAATCAGACCTACTACAAAGAAGTCGTAATCAAGATGAGAGACAGAGTAAGAAATAAGAGACCGGATTTGTGGAAGAACGATGCATGGATGCTGCGCCAAGACAATGCGCCTGCCCATGATGCCCTCTACGTGAGCAGTTTTTAGCGGACAAGCGCATTCCTGTGCTCGATCATCCTCCGTAATCACCAGACCAGACTTCCTGTGACTTTTATCTGTTTTCAAAAGTGAAAAGTACATTGAAGGGAACACATTTTCAGTCTGTGGAAGAGGTGAAAGCAAAAACGACAGAGTTGTTGAACAAGGTGACAACTGATGACCTGCAGCATTGCTTTGAACAATGGAAGGCACGTGTGCAGCGGTGCATAGATAGGGAAGGGAAGTATATTGAAGGGGATAAAAGTAATTTGTAACTTTGTTTGCAATAAATCACATTTATGACACCAGTCTCGTTATTTAATTGCCAGACCTCGTATTTAGAAGGCCCGCGGTGTAATATGGTAAAAACTAAAACATAACTAATTGAATTAATTAAAGGTAAAATGCGCTATTCTGACTTCAAAATATACAGAATATATGTGCAGTTTACAAAAAATGTTGTAATGAAACCAACCTGTACATTCATAAATGGATCTTCAAGTATATACCGTGTGTAATTAATAAGAAAACCCAAATTAATCAAACCAAAAGTTGTTTTTAGAAGCAGAATTCTAAGACTGAAATTGCCGTTTAATATTTATTTGCTGGAATAGAATTTGAAATTGTATTGATTGTTATTTTTCAGGTTTGACGTATTGGTGAATGGTGGTGGAGCAGTTACTTTACAATTCCAGAGGTCACCATTTAAACCAATGACAATAACAGTATTTGTGCCATGGAATCAAATTATTGTTTTACCTCCGGTTCATATGCAATTAAGTGAAGATACAGATGTAGGACTTACGCAAAGGTAATAAACTTGAAAATTATAAAGATTTTTAAAAATATTTTTTTTATTTTCATGGTAACCTAACAAATATTTTTTATTTATTTGTTCCGTTTGACAACAATAGAATTCTAAAGAAATATGGTCATATGAATTAAGCAAAAAAAGGAAAACATTCTATAAAAAAAAATAGATAAAACTAAACAACAAAAATAACATATATTCATCAAATATTTAAAAGACATTTATAACAAAGACATCAAATTTCTTTTAATTTATCCGATAATGATTTTATACTTAAAAAAGGTTTTTCGTAACTTCAATAATAGCGGACTAATCGTACTTCGACGCACTAATACCGCACCCTGTATATATTTCTATTATGGTACCTCACAAATCAATAAAAATTTAAAATATTTATTATTGATTTTATCGTTCCTGCTATTCCTGGGTACTTTATTTATTTATTGTTCTTTTTATCTAATTGTGATATACCGTGTCTTTGTATTTAATTATTTTGTATATAGAAAGAATAAAATTTAATAAAATTTATAAGGTAAATAATCTATTTCAAATGTATAAAAATATAAACGAATGAAAACTATGACAAGTGAGAACATGAAGAAAAATAAATAAGTTATTAGTGTCATTATAGAGTTAAAAGTAATAATAAAATAATTTACGAGTGTAAATAAAAATATATCAAATTTTAGCACAAGACCAATTGAAACTAAAATATAAGCAAAATTAAGAATAAAAATGAATATAAAATTTTGTTGTGTAAAAAGAGAAAAGGTGGAAAAAGCGGCAAAAACTTTTTTATAATGAAGTAAAAATAAATTTGTTTAAATCAACCAAAATTTTCATGTAATTAACAAATTGCTTCTTTTTACTTCATAAGTTTTTTGAATTAATAAATCTATCCATTACATTGTAGTACATTGGGAATGATCTTATAAATACTGAAATGTCGCTATTGTAAAAACAAATTTCCAATTTTTTGTTGCTTTTTGGATCCCTTCAAATAACCTTCCGCCTTTTAATAATATTATAATACTCGTGGAGGTTTACAACTTTTATTGAGAAGAAAACTTTCTGCCTTTAAATGAATGAAACTTTAATTAAAAATTAATGTGAATCCAGAACCAGTGACTCTGATTCGTCTCTTTCAAACTTGACACTTCATTACTACCTTTCAATATACTCTTCTTAGCTTCTCGAGTATTTCAGATAATTCAGTTAGGACAGGTTATCCTGAATTTGAGTGAATTTACTTATCTACTTTTATTTTTGTACAAAAGACTACACTTCTTTTATTCAAAAATATAAGCCGTTTCGAGATATTTCATTTTTTGACTTCATTAGGTCCATGTATAATCATAAATTTGATTACAATCTTATTTCAGAAAAATTGATAAAAATCGTTCAAATAATTGTTTGGTCTTAATAGATTACAGAATTTTGAATTCTACCGAGAGTTTCAAAAGACAACACACCTTCGGAATTTCATCTTAGAAAGTTTTATTCCTAATTTATTCCATTTAAGGGAACATATTAATTATGCTTTGTTGATACCACTAAATTGAAATTGAAAAAATAAACAATATTATTTTGAAGATATAGGTATATGTTATTTAGTTGAAAATAAGAATTATTTCTAAATTTAAAGCTTATGTTCATTAGCGAAATTATTTTATTACAATAAAAACATATTTTTTAATAGATTCTATATGTCTGTAAAAATTTTCAGTCTAAGGTATCAATATTTTTGTATAATGTAGATATCAGATATATCAGTGACTTTATCCTTAACTTTATTAATAACGTTTCTGGAATTGAGGAAGAAGAATTAATTCAAAAACTAAATATTTACATTAGTAAGGTATTCCTAAAAATTTTGACATTACTAAGTTAATTTATCATATGAGAATTATTGCCTGAGGAGTATAGAATAATATATAGAATTTTAATTTTGTTTTCTAATAAAATATAAAGTCAGTGTCAAAGAAATTAGAAATATTATTAATACATATACACTCCTATTTTTATTCAAATTCATATGAAAAATAATAAAATAACAACAATAGAATCAATATAATAAGAGATATTCAGAACAGAATCAAACATATATAAGAATAATCACAAATTTTATACATGCCGGGTGTCCTCGAAAATAGTGGGTTTCTTTATGGATAAAGTACATATTTTATGTCAGCCGTTTCCAAAAACATGTCAGTAGTATTTATAGCTATATATAATTTATTATCATTGGGTTGCCAAATATACATAGTTTTGATTCAAAAATTATATCCTCAATTTTTGAGAAAACAGACGGCTTGCGTAAGAAATGTTATAAGAATGTTTTGTTGTTAACGGTGGATTCTACATGTACCTTTATGGATAACCTTTATAATAAAGGTAAAAGTACCTCTACCTGGTGTACTCTTATTTATAAAAATCCAGACATATTTTCCTTGATATTTAAATTTAAAAAATAATCCCTTTTTTGCGGAAATTTCAGTACGGACATAAACCGTAGGGACGAATTTAAATTTTTAAGTAAGTTTACCCCTAAAATTTTGGCAAATGCCAATTAGCCACAGGTTTCATCATAGTCTATTTTGAAATATGCATCGTGTCTTTGCTAAATAATTTAGGCAACCTCAGACAATTAACACGCTTAGTTACTTTACGAAAATGTAACCATCGGAAATGTATTAATTATTTGAAGTTTATTGATTAATTTCTTGTTTGAAAAAGGAAATAAGAGAATTATACAACTAGTTGATTTTATCGTAGAAGAAAACATACAAAAATTTATTACAAACTGTGAATTATACATAAATAAAGATCCAATATACATTTTACTATACAGAGTGGGCCACAGAAATAACAGTCCACCCCGATATTTGGCAGTATTCATTAGATTTTAAGGAAATGCTGAAACACGTCGATTTTTGTTCTAAGAGGGACACATTTTTACGATACAGACATTGCAATTTGTCAACCCCCTTCCTTCCACTTTCCCAACCCCTTAATTTTTTAAATAGGGAATATACCATGTGTGGCAAATCATTATAAAGGCATTTACATGGAGTATTCAGGCAAATGATCATCTACGTTTTTTTTTCGATATTTACACCGTTTTTGCAAAAAAAGACTTAAATAATTTAAAGTGCAACATCTCTTAAAAATGAAACTCAACGCCTATGTTTTGCTAATGTTTTAATTGTTTCTTTCATATCAAAAGTAAATTAAAACAGATTTTGTAAAAAATTAGTAATTTGATACTAAGACAGTTTGTTTAACATTGCTGTTAGTTAATCAATTTAGGTGTTTTTTGAATACTTCCAAAATGGTATATTTTATTGCAGAACGAGTTGAGATTATATCCATATTTTTTGAAAACGGAAAGTGTGCAAGAAGAACAGCGAATTTATTTAATCAGCTTCATGAAGACAGGCAACTTCTTACAACAACTGACAAATGGCAGATGTCTGTATCGTAAAAATGTGTCCCCCTTAGAACAAAAATCGCCGTGTTTCAGCATTTTCTTAAAATCTTATGAATACTGCCAAATATCGGAGTGGACTGTTTTCTGTGGCCCACTCTGTATACGCTCAGAAATCCAACCAAATAAAATGACCGGGAATCCAATATTTAGCTTTATTAATTGGTGTTAGCTTTATCAACTAAATATTGAACCGTAACGTTTTTTAAATTAATGTAATATTCATTTGTGATACTACTATACATTAGTGTGACGTATCAAGTCATATTCATTTATCCATTCTATACTAAGATGCTGAATTGGATAATTCTGACGTCATTAATTTATCTGGTGACGTTGTACTAATTGAGTGTAACTGATTTCTCATTCGACTAAATGGCATCAACTGAGTGTATTGGGCATCAATGATGTCGGAGTCATCCAATTCGGCTTATTCGCCGTATTATAAGTGAAATATCAGAATATAGTGAATTAGTATGAGTAATTGGTATGAGTTAAGGCTAAGCTAATGGCGATTCAAGTTATCCAATATGGTCGGTCTCTGGTGGAGACACTCTAAGCCAAGTGGCGTTTGCATTTGTTATAGAATATATCTATTACGTCATAGTACTAGCAAGTATTCGAATTTTTGTGAAAAAAACTAACGAACCGGACCCAGCTGATACCTAGACAATATAAACATTTATAGCTATTTCTATAATACTAACTTTTACGTAACTTTTATAAACTTTATAGGCGAAATATTGTACATTTGTTGAAGTTAAACTAGGAGTTAAACTGATTACGATACTGTTATTGCCACAACAAAATGTACATTGCCATTAATTTATTTAGATTAGAACATCTGCCTTGTTCTTAACAACAAATTTTTCATGTTAAAATATTTATGAATAAGTGTTGATAGTTGGTTTTTCTTATTCCTTTTTACTACTACAGGGTGGCCAAACGAAAACGACACAGAACCATTATCAGGTACAGCGTCAACATTTTAGAAAAACACAGGGACCAGTCGATTTATTCAAAGGGGGACACTTTTTTCCGGTATTTTCGACTTTGCTGTTTACACCTCCAAGCGAGGGTAATAATCGCCCCAAAATACTTAAATGGCATTAGGGGTTAAAGACTGTTATAAAGAGAATTGAAAGGGCTTTAAAATGATACCTTAGTTTACCCCTAATACCATTTAAATATTTTGGGGTGATTGTTACCCTCGCTTGGAGGTGTAAGCAGCGAAGTCGAAAATATCGGAAAAAAGTGTCCCCCTTTGATAAAAAATCTAGAGGTTCCTGTGTTTTTCTAAAATGTTGACGCAGTTCCTGATAATGGCTCTATTTCGTTTTCGTTTGGCCACCCTGTATATACGATTATGAACATGATTGAATCTAGAAACTAAATTTTTTTATTTAATTTACACTATCGATATTTCTTACATTAATAAACTACGAATAATACTTTGATCGTAATGTTTATTATGCTGTGATCAAACGGTATGAAAAGTGTAGAAGAAATTCAAAATTCAAATAAACAATGCTTTTTTATTTACAAATATTTAAACTATGACAATGAAACATAACCTTATATTTTTCTACTATTATCTAAATTTTCTCTACTTTTTAATTAAGCAACGCTGTACAGTGCTGGTTGAGAAAATTTCAATACATTAATGTCCAATTATCCTTTTAAATTTATTATTAACTGGTTTTATTTTGTTTTTATTGTTTTCTTAACATAGAATTGGAAAAAAAGACCTCTAAACTATATATTTTCTGTGTATATGGTTGTAATTAAAAATTTTCGAAATAAAACGGAGTGTAAAGTATATATTAACAATAAAATAGATTATTCTGAAAGTGTTAACTTTTAACAAGCTTAAATTTTTATACTAAAAATGGAAACTTGCAACATTTTATTCATTATCCTCTGTAAAATTATGTAGATTATATGCCACAGCAAGATAATACATTAGATAAACTACTTACAGATAAAATATGAGCATTGACATTTATTTTAACTAAAAGTTGTGGCCGCATTCAAAAGTTGTTCCTCTTCACGCACATTTCATAAAACTAACGAAGCTTGCAAATACGTAAATACTTAATAAACTTAGTTTGAAACTGAAACACGTATATCGTAATGAAATACATTAAAACAATTTGAAATGAAATTAAACACTCAGCAAAGTTAGTGAAAATCTTAATTTGAATTGCCAATGTGATTGAGCTGTGTACGAGTCAGTGAGGACTAGGAATATAAATTCACATTTTTTATCGAGAACTCCGTAAGAGCAGATTTTTTATCTACATTTTTTAAAAAACCTATTAAATCTTAAACGTGGTCTTCTACTTTATTCACTAGATTTAAAAATCCAGTAGAGTGATTTCACTTGTAAAGGGCACATTTGAAATTACAGCCGTATGCGCAAATATGTCTTCATAACCAGTGTCACATTGTAAATTTAATTTTTGACTTTAAGTGTCAGAGACGTAAGGATTTAAAATTTGAATACGTCTCTGTATCGCATCACATATGTAATTAGCTACTTCTCCGATATTTCTTCGTCTTTCACCGCAAAAACCCTTCAGAAACTATTTGTCAGTGAAGGGTTTCCCTTTAGGGTAAGGTGAAGAGTGATTGAATGAAGATGTCAGTTTGAGAAATTTGTTCTAGAAACCCCGACGAAAGGATTTGGTTGCGAAGAAAAATAAAAATTTTTAAAAGAAAGTGTCTATATATAAATTTAAATTATAAGTATGAAAAAAAGGTTAAAAACGGAATTGTAGAAATATAATGAGAAAAAATTCATATTTATGGGAAATTCACCTATTTTGTTAAAATGTTCGAGAAACCTTAAAAACACGTTGAAATAGCTAAATGGCGGTATATACGGGGTGACCCATTAGCAAATTCGATTAGCCCGCTATTATTGAAGTTGAAGAAAATACAAAAAGTGTAGGCAGTCTTGAGATTCACATTTTATTATTAGTCCCAAATATACAAGGTGTTCCGTAACGTAGTGCAATACCAAAGTTATGGTTTTTTAATGAAATACTCCCTATGTTTTTACATTTTTATAAACCTCTTGCCGAGCTCATTTCAACGATATATCACACTTTAAGTATATTATGTTTAAATAAAGGATCAACAGCAACCTTTTCAATTTAGATGTCAAAAGTTTAGCTGTCAACAAATAAAAGTGTGACAAATTATTAAAAAAAAATAAAAAAACATTGGTTTTTAAGACAAAATTCTTATAAAATTAATTAATTTCATAATAACTAACTTGTTATAATAGAAATTTAAAAAAAAATCTTTCTGTTATTAAATTGAAAATATCTCAGAAATTAACGATTTAAGCTTTAGGGAGTGCTTAATAAAAATGAAAGAACATAAAGTGTATTTTCACTTTTTTAAATAAAATACAGGGTGATTCAAAATTGGCAAAATCATATGTTCAAGTTTTGGCTTCCTCTATATTCAATTGGTGCAATAATAAAGAAATAGCACTTTCTCGTAATACTGTACTTATGTTAAAAAGTTATGCCTGGAAAAAATTATTGTTAGGTTGTTTTGTCTAGGGTATACAGGACGTTGAAATGAGAATTATTTTCATATACAATTGACCATAACTACCATAAATACCCTGTATAACGTAATAAAACACTATATTGAAAATATGGGGAAGATAAACTTAAACTAAATTTGAAATAATATACAGGGAGTCCCATTTAAAACAAAGTATGTTTGGTTTACCCTGGTAATATGTAACACCCTGTAAATACGAAAATAATTTTATAATGTAAAGTTTGTAGTTGCCTATAATTTTTGTAAATAACTTTTTTTGATATCTCCTTTAATAACGGATATATCGTACTTAGACGCACTAATGCCGCACCCATTATATATTTTTTTTTGTCGAAAAACTAATAAACCCCATATTTCATTATTTAAAGTTTGATATTTTGATGGTTCAGTCGCAACTGGGGATATCTCAATTAAAGACTAGAGGGTAAACATTTCGCATCTGGGGTCGCGGTAAATTTTTATTAAATATAACTTATTTGCTTCGGTATTCTAAAAAAATTAAAATTAACTTGCATTAAGGGTTATTATTATTATTGTAGTATCTTTTATATTTGACGTCATCCTTTCTTATGTTATTAATGAAAAGTAACTTGAGATTATTACTTAATCATTCTCCGTTTCCTTGTAAAGATAATACATTTATTGTGAAAGAAATTATATCACGATTTTTTAATAAAACCTTATTAACAGACTGAAAATTTCGTTCATTTTTGTTTGACATACCACGGTCTTTTTCAGGTAAACACATTCTACTTTAATAACTTGTAAAATTGTATACTCTTTTAATCGTGTAATTATTCTGGTATTAGGTTTTTTCATTTTTCATTAAAATACCATAAAAATAAGTATTAAATCCCGTAAGATGGGATTTTCAGGCGCAGAACAGTTATTAAATCAATTTAAGTAAGATTTGAACTATACTGTTCGTCAACATTCAAGTTTTTTTTTACTTTTACTTTCCAAACTAATGTTTATTTCATATATAGAGTGCATGATTATTACATAATGTTCATAAATGAAAACTTTATCCTTTCTTTAAATCGAAAATGATTTCGGAATATATCATTTAATTAAAACATCTAATTTTAATAAATTAAGAAATAACAAAGCTAAAAGTTTCCTATTTGCTATTTTCATTTTTTGTAGTTTCCAAAATCCAGAAAAAAGTTTACAATTATCAAACATTTGAGATATACCCAAAGTATGATGAATGCATATTATTATAAATAATATATTATCAAGAACAGTCTCTTTTTGGCCATATCTACGATATCTCGTGCCTGAAAGCTTTTAAAGCTAATTAAAATGCAACTATTTCACATGCTATTTTTTTTTAGTTTCTTGGCCAGAAATCCGGCTCTAAACTTCCCTGGAGTTTCTCGAAGCTTTTTTGGTCCCCATGGAGCACTACCTATGACTTGCGATGAGCACGATTCTGATCTTTTAAACCCCATTATAACCGGAACATGGATGCCGGAAGCCGTTGGAGGAATGCAAGGTTAGTGGAATTTTGTAATATTTTTGTTATTAGTGACCTTCAGCTAATGGCTTTCCATTAATTTTTAATTTAGAAAAGGCCCAATAATACATAATGCATAACGAGAATTATTAAAAATACACCATAATCGCAATTCTTTAAACATATCGTAAATGTTTGTTGAATAAAAGATTATAGTAGAAGATCCGATTGTAAATTTTTGCAGGTATCTGTTAAGTATTATGAAATTTCATTTTAATCAATAATTAATGGCAATGGATGCCTGGTTGACTATCAAAAATTGATGGCGGTTATCTATAATCAAATATATATTCAATTATTTATTCTAATGAATTGCATATACAGTGTCTACTTAAGTTGGAACCATATGGAAAACTTTTTATTATTAATTTTAGGAAAAAAAGTTATTCTTTATAAATAGTTCTGCATGGTCTAAAACCTGAAATACAACCATCGGATTTAAAATTTGTTGAGCCGTATACAAGGTTTGTCGAAAAATATAAATTTTGCTCAAGAGTAAAGTACCTTTAAATTTGACAATATCGAAAAATGTTACTAAAAAAAGTTGTATACGGCTCAACAAATTTTAAACACTGTATATACATTACATTTTGGCTTAAGTGTTAAAACGCCAACGTCTTTACTAAGTTGTAAATTTCAAATAGTATCTGGGGTCGGGTGATACCTTGTTTTAAAGGTCTTTTCAATCTCTTTACATGCATGTTTTTTTTGAACTTGGATAATTAATAACCAAGTTACGAGGGTATACAGATAAATTAACTAGCATATCATATTTACTTAAGTAGATATTTAAAACAGTTAATTCTTTAAAAATGAATAGTTACTGATATACAATTATGGCTATTTTAAAAGATTTTAAAAATTATGTTTTCATGAAAAAAATTAACTTTTAAAAAACTGATTGTTTTAATAATAGTTGCCGAATAGTTTAGTAGTATGCGGACACTGGTTGAAAGAATTGATTTAATTTTTTTTTTCAAAGCTCATACTAATTATCATGTGGCTGTTCTGCTATTTAACGAGCAGACTCCTGATAATCCCATTTGTAAAAAATATTTAGGAGACTTATGAAATAAACAGTAAAACGGTGCTACGCCGCGTTATTTTTTACCAGTGAGCAATATTTGGATCAAATAGATCCTGATAGATGGATTAGACGACGATGGAATGTTGAATTTCTCGCACGTTCGCCAAGTCTGAGGTTAACATTTTATAATCACCTAAAGATCTGTCAGTATGTTCTTAGTGCTTATTTCGAATACTTACTCTAGCCAATATTTTAGTATATCAAATTTTTAATACTATAAAAAAGTGTATTATAATAAATATCTTACTATCGTAACTTTGGTATTAATTATTCCAAATTCAAAAAAAAAGATGGATATCAAGAGGTTGAAAGACCTTAAAAAAAAGGTATCACTCAACTCTATTTACAATTTTCAAATGAGTAGGCGTCCCTGCGGTATCGTGAAGATGTCGCAGTTTACTCTTGCCAAAATGTAATAATTTTTATATAGTTTCATCCTGTCCTAATCGCATTTCGATAGCTCACCCGGGTCAAAAAATAAAAAGGGGATGACTTTGTAAACACAATATTTATGTTTTTAAAATAAATTAAACGTCATTTAAAAGAAAGTGATGTGAAATATGCGCCTTGCTTCGACCAGATTTCTGCAGATCTAGTCAATAGGGGTATCCAAATTTTATTATACGAGCGTGTATCAGAAAATAATGAGACTGTTGCGGTAATTTCTTCAGAGGTAGAATTTTATGGCACGAAACATGTGACATGAAAGCTTTATCTTTAAAGTACTTTTCTTCAAGTAGGCTTTTATTTAACTTTTGACGTTTATTACAAATTACTTATTGAATTGTCAGTGTTTTGCGTACCCGTCGAAAAAATGAAAGTGGAGCAAAGATATGCGATAAAATTTTGTGTTCGGTTGGGTAAAACACCAACTGAAACTTTTGAAATGATTAAAAGTGCATATCCAGATAATAGTTTGATGAAGAGTGTTTGAGTGGCATAAGAAGTTTAAAGATGGTTGTGAAATAGTTGAAGATGAACCTCGTCCTGGTCGATCACAAACTGCGCAAACTCACACAAAAATTAAGAAAATAACGACTTGATACAAAATAATCGCCGGATTGGCATAAAACGAATTTCTAACATTGTTAATTTGTGTTACGGTTCCACTCAAAAAATTATTCATGAAGATTTAGATTACGGGAAAGTAGCAGCAAGATGGATTCCAAAAGTGATGATTGATGAACAAAAAGCGAATCGAATGACAATTTGCCAGCGGGTGGAAAAGGCAACTGCAAAGTAATCCATAGTTTTTAAATAATGTGGTTACATGTGACGAAAGTTGGTTTTATCATTACGATCCTGAATTGATGTCTCAAAGTATGCAATGGAAGCATAAAGGCAGCAACCCAAGATCGCAGAAGGTCAAAACTGTTAAAAGCGCTGGTAAAGTTATGCACTTGATTTTTTTGATAAATGTGGATTTATTTACAATCACATTGTACCTAGACGAAATACAGTAACTGAGGAGTACTATTCTAATGTACTTCTGGGACCCTTATAAAGAAAAAACGACCGCTTTATGAAGACTTTGGTTGGACGCTGGATCATTACAATGCTCCTGCTCACAGATCAGCGATTTGTCAACGAACAATCGAAGAATTAGGGGTAGAAGTTATGGTTCACACCCTTACTCTGCAGACCTTGTTCCATGTGACTTCCATTTGTTTCCTGAAGTCAAAAGAGAATTGAGAGGTCGAAGATTTGAGTCGGATTTAGAGCTCAACAACGCTGTGATGGGGATACTAAACAGACTATCAAAAAATGGTTTCTCAAAAGTTTTTGATAAATGGATAAAGCGATGGGATAAGTGTATTGAACAGAATGGAAAGTAATTTGAAGGATACTTGTTGAAATTTTTTAAATAAATGTTTCATTGTTATACTATAGCACCAGTCTCATTATTTTCTGATACATCCTCGTAGTAAAGGTGTTTTTCGGTAGTTGTCAATAATTTTTGGATGCTTTTTTCTATAAAGGGAAAACTAATGGAGTTTCCATTAAGTTTGGAAAATCTCCAGAGTGTAATGATAGATTAACGATAGATAGTTATAATGATAGATTAACAAGATATTGAATAATATTTTAATGTGCTTTATTTTATTTCGCAGGAAAAAGTGTTGTCTTTGCCGAAACCCAGATCGTGCAAGAGTCTATAACTATTCCAGGATCAGACTTACATATTTTGTATCAAAGTTCGCAAGCAACTGGTTACTTAAGTATTATTTTTATGAAGCTGACGGGACCAATTATTCCTAGTTCGTTGACACACGTTCATGTCAGGTGAGTTATTTTTATAATCAGAACTACATATTACCTGAAAATTAACTTCTAATTCACTGTAATTGTAAGCACACGTTTTTACATAATTCGGTACCTCTTTATTATTACTATTACTTAACGATTTTCATAATTATTAGTTTACATAATTAAAACAGAAATTTGAACTTACAATAGTATATTACGTTTTTTGTTTCTCCAATGAAATATATTTTCTTTAAGTTGCCAATACTAAAAAAGTTATTTATATTTATTAAATTTCGTATTACTGAGTAGGTCCACTAGATGTAGCTGTTTTCTGCCTTCTATTTTTCGCGCGTTTACAAAAGATTATTGTAAGAATGTTACTACTTTTTGTTAATTCGTAATATAATTGTACTAAGATGGTCACTTAGCATATTTAGGAGTTCTGTATTTTACCTTAAATGTTTAATTAATTTTAATATGTTTGTGTTCGTTTCTCGTGACTTCTCTAATGTTATAATATTAGTCAATTACGTTTTTTGCGCGTGTGTTTATTTTGTGATTTAGCCAAATAGTTTGGTATAAGACAATAGTCAATTTTACAACATCGGTAAGTTGTTTATTAATTTATTTTCTACTTAACTAGTTAATACAATATTTTTATAAATCTAAGGTACTACAAACTAAGATCTATTACTAAAATAACTCCTATCAACTACAAAAATAAAATAAAATTGTGTAAAAAATTATTTTCAACATAAAAATAAAATATTTATCCTACATTAAAATAATCCTAACCAACAAATCCTACATTAAAACTATTTACTTTATACTAAACTATTTAGCTATTTGTTGTTTTCAATTACAGAATTTTTTTGTGATTTGAACCTGAAGATGTGGCCCATTTTGCCATGAAACCGGTAGTTCTCCTTTTTTCTATTTTGAGACTAAAGGACTTATTTCCCCCCTTTTCCTTTTGTTATTAATACTATTTTTGCATGGACATATTTTATTTATTTTATAATTTCAATTCCTTTCAGAGTGGAAGTAGAAGGTTCACTTCACACGAAAACGTATGAAGCGGATCCGAATTTAATGCACACATTTGCCTGGAATAAACGAAACGTATACAAACAAAAGGTGTACGGAATTGTCCAGGCCAAAGTTTCTGTCGGTTACCAGCACAGCACGTGCCTTGAACCCGTCTGGGAAACTCAAACCACTGACATTAAAGGGTTCGACGTTGACATCTCTGATATAGGAGGTTGGGGATTAGACATCCATCACCACTACAATTTTCATGAAGGTAAATGAAGGTTGTTTTTTATGTGGTAGAATGAGTCGCCAAACCTGTCGGTTATTCTTATTAAATTTGGAAATATTTACGTATAATACATATGTGAATTGCTTTTATTTGATAATATAGACACATGTCACTGGAGATTCTGTGTTAAAAAGGAATGCAAAATAAATGTTTAATAAACCTTTGCTTTACAATTTTTAACTTCGTTTGCATTCCAAATAAATGAATCTGCCTACGTTTTTTTTTGATAACCTTAATAATAAGACGACATATCGAGCTTTGCCACACAAATACCTCACACTGAACAGGTAATAACAAAAGCTGAAGTTATCTTCCAGTATAGGAATCAAATAAAATTTAAAAAAATACTGTAATACACTATTTTTGATGGCAACATTATCAGCGGATTTGAAGGTAAATAATGAATCTTAATTTACTCCCTGTAGTGGAAATACCTTGGAATAACCTTAGGGTTACTTAAACATCAGTTTATTCAAAAGCAATCATGTTACAAAATTAAACGTATTCCTTTATTTAGGAATTGATATTTCTCATCTATTTTTATATTTCTTATATAAAATAGAACTTTTTGAATTTTAGTCTTTAAAAGATATTTCATAAAATAGGTTAGTAGCAACGCTACTGGTTCGGCTATCTTCGGTAATTTAATAGCTAAAAATTATTCGCCAAGTTTACGACGATCATGTTCCTAACTATCTAAACTTAAGTTAACTGCATCCGTTAACACATTTTTCACAAAGTTATATACATTTAAGAAATAAGATAGGTTAGGGGATGGGAGTAACATACTTACATCGAAAAATATTAAATTAATACAGGGTAACTAGATAATTTTGTATTTCAATTAAATCTACAACGTCGTTGCATAAACTTTATTATCCAATAAACAAAATCATCCCAAAAATATGGACTAGGCGAAAACCCAAGTTATAAGTATTAAGGGCGTGAAGGATCTGTTATTTTACAATAATGACTAAAAGATATCTGCTCTTGGTTTCAGGTATTCTACAGAAGGGTGACGGTTCAACTCTTCATTTCAAACAATACCCTCGTATGGTGAATGTGGTTATGGGTACTGGTTTTCAGCGGGCCCTAAACTGTCCAGGTCAGTGCGCTGGACCAGCTAAAGATGCAAAACTTCTTACTCCAGGGTCGTTAGCCACAGGTCCTGACGGGAGTATTTATGTAGGTGATTTTAATTTGGTCAGAAGGATTACTCCCGAGGGAAATGTTTATACCGTACTACAACTGAGGTTAGTTAGTTATATACACAATGGGGAACTTGACATTTTTTTTTAATAGTATCATGTATTTATATCTAAAAAGAGCATTACCCAAATATTATTTCTTAAAAAAAAATAATAACTTGGCAAAAATTCCTTAAAGTTCCGCGCGTACTGGAAGCATATCAAACGATCTTTAACGCTCGCTTAGTCGCTTAACGTCATATGGCAACAAATTTGCTTAAAGAAAGAAAGAAAAGAATCGGAAAATACACAAACACGTTGTAAACAGCGCTACAGTTGCATCTAACCGCTTCGCTCTATCACTTCTTACTATGTGACGTCATGCATAATAATAACAATAATAGCAGCGTGTTCATGTGCGCTTGGAATTTAAATGTTTTATAGTGGCCGTCTGGGGAAAAATGAATCGTTTTTTGCTGATACATGTTTTCTGACAATGTATACTTATGATCTGTAATAATTTTTTCGTATTTAATTTTTTTGTCAAATCTTCAAAATAGAGATAAGTTTCACCAACATTTGTCCGTTTAATGTTTTTCATAAAAATCAAATTTGTTTCACAATTAATTGATATATCTTAAAGGAAACTTATTTTACTATGACCTTCGAACAGTTTGCACTATATAAATTTTATTACATTTTTTTAGTACAACTTATCAAATCGAAAAAATTGCAAACAATTTAACCTAAGAATACTCAACGTCCTTTCCTGACAGGACATATATATAGGGAATTTCAATTGGGACATAAAGATCATTCCCCGAGGCAATGTATATATGGTGTTGAAATTAAGCCAAGATGTATGACTTTTTAGGGGGCAAAAGCGATGATAACTTTATGATTCCAAAGGGAATAGTTGGGGTTAAATTTCGAGGACTATACTGTTAAGAAAGGGAAAATTAGTGGTATTTGCTTGAGCTTAAATTATTCGACATTTTGATGAAAATAATATTACAACGACCTTGCTAATCAAATACTTAAAAATAGTTCAGATAAAAAAAAATAAACGTAAGACAAATTGGAAATATTATAAAAAATGAATTTCTCCCCACAAGGAATATTTTTTTTCAGGTAGTTTATTATTCTTTTAGATTCATAAAAACCTTTGACTGTTACACTGATAGATAATATATAAAAAATAAAATTTGCACGTTTATTTTCATATTTTGTTTCAGAGCAACACAAGTTGCGTATCAATACTATCTGACAGTTTCACCCGCAGACGGCCATCTTTACGTGTCGGACCCAGAAAAGCATCAAATATTGAAAGTTTTAGTACTTGAACCGGTTGAAGATCCAAGTATCAACAGTGAACCAGTAAGTGATTTTGTTCTTTTAGTGTCTATTTTTGATCAAAACTCAAAATTATTTTTCATTCATGCTTAATTTTTTAAATTTTATTTTAAATAAGATATATTACGATCAGATAAAAATGATCAACATTCAATATTCGTCACTTTTTTATTAAAAAAAAAAAATTATTTTGTTTAGGTCGTTGGAAATGGTGAACGCTGCATTCCAGGTGATGAATCTGCTTGTGGCGATGATGGTCTTGCTAAATACGCTAGACTGGCACACCCAAAGGGCATAGCCATAGCCGTGGATGGTACCATGTATATTGCAGATGGAACTAATATCAGAGCTGTTGATCCCAAAGGTATTATCCACACATTAATTGGAAATCATGGACACCATAACAGGTGGACACCTATACCATGTAGAGGGGCTATTGAAGCTTCGCAGGTAAAATATAATACAGCTTTATTTAGAATACTTCCGATATTTGAATTTTAAGATAACTCAGTGGTTTAGTTTTACAACTATATGTAAAACATATTATCAACTAACATAAATAGACATTTTTTAGATTTGCAGAAAGATGTTAATCTTACATAGTTTTTAACAATTTGTTTTCTTTATACTAAATATGCGATTTTTCGTATTTTTTCCATATTAGTACGATTATGAACAAGAACGAAGTCATTGATCTGCAAAACAAAAGTTTTTTATATTACTTACTTAGACAATCCAATTAAAATTTAATCGAAATATTTATTCTCAGACCAAGGTTTCTGTTACCTTTTTATTGTCAAATGTCACGCAAAGTCCTAGATTTCCATATTTTTTTATAAAAGTATAAAACAAACTGAAAGAATTAATAATTGCCGACATACACGACAATAGAGAAAAAACAAATTATTTTAGTACCATATACACAATCAGGATACATTTGTCTCTAATTAATTTTCATTCAATTTCAAATAAATGTACTATTTGTCGATGTTCTCCAATTTGGGGTCAGCCCAGCTTGTTGTTGGTGTTGGACTCAGAATCACTTGCTGAAATAGAAACGATTCCAATAAACCGTCCAGCACTTAAAAAGCACACCGGGCCGACGCTCGAAGTTCTACACAATCGATGTAAAGAAAGTACACAGTTTAGCATTGCTGCGTCCAGACTGCCGATATTTTCTATAATCCCTTGCATGGCTGTTCGGAAGGCCTGCATAATAAGCACATATTCCCATTATCGTACCTTTTGTCGGAAATTGCTGTTTTAAGAAATCTATAGTCCAATCTTTTTCTGAAATCGCCAATATCCTTTGCAAAAAACTGAATATAAAATATATGGTAGTTATTTTGTTAGTAGGAAAATTATAGGAAAAACAATTTTAAAAAGGTTCTTTATATAGATTATTAATTGAATTTCATTATTTAAGGAAAAAGCAATAATAATCTGTGATAAATAAAAAGTATCTATGATTTTTGCAAATCTAATTTCACTAAAATTGTATCTTTCCCACATTTTTCCACATAAAGTATGGAATAAATTCATTTTAAGCTAAACAAACAATTTTGAAGAAAAATTCTGCGACCGGTCGGTTTTTGATTTTAATTTAATGTATTTTTTACATAAAAATGAAATATACAGGGTAAACCGTTTGTGAGTAACGATATCATTGACAATTTTTAAATGGCATGCCCTGTTTATTTTTTTTAGATTGCAAATTTCAAGATGATTCCAAAAATATATCATACTTGTTTTCGGTAATTAATAGTTTTGAAGATGTAATAATTTTAAAATCTGTATTTTTGAAGACCTTTAATTAAATTAATATAAAATAATACAACAGTAACAATAAATTGCCACACAATAAATGACAGTAAGTCTTCCTTCTTCAAAATTATTCATTTTAAACGTGCGACGCATATCGTTTAAATCAACTGGATGAGTAAAAATAAAAAATAAAAATAAAATATATTAAAGAAAAACTTTCGAAAGATTTTTTGGTCCAAATTCTGAAATTACAAATAAATGGAAAATGGTTTCCATCAACATGTGATAAGCACCAACAAAAAATCGAATTCATTATTTAGGCACAAGAGACCCAGGGAATAAATAGCCAGTTGGAATGCAACCTGAATAGTTAGTACTTTGCACTGGTAATAGATAATTGGAGGCAAAATTAAATTCGAATATTTAATTTAAAATAACACAATAATGCTAATGAAAAAAAAATTGCCTAATAACAAGTCGATTTAAAATCGAATGTGGCATTTTCGAGTAATATGAATTCAAATGCGTTCACTGTCATTTTTAACACACATTGAAACTGAATACATATCAGCCAAAAACAATAATAGTGTAAATAATGTATACATTCAATTAATATTTTACTATGATCCAATCATAACTGCATTAGTTTTTTAACTATTGTTGCTAATACAACAACTCTATATTTCATAGGCAATCAAAAATTAAATGAAAATTGCCAACAAATACATCGAGTCTCTAATAAAAATATACAATATCTAAAGAGAGATGATTTTGTTCTACTGCTTTCTTTTATAATAGTCAAGTTTCCGATAAAGTCTGATTTACATATTCAAAAAATGTTCCATTCATTTTCGCCTTTCTCTTAAAGTTACTAAAACATATCGACCTGCAATTAACAATTCATCCTTAAATCTAGAGTTCCTGATGTTAGTGTGCTTAGCCCCATTTTATACAAATGGTACATATTCCAACTGCCCAAAAGCAATTATGTACTTACAGCAACTTTCGCCCATAATACTGATGCGCTTAGTTCATTATTACAACTAAAGAGAAACCTCAACAATGTTCCCAGTCTGATTAAAAAAAAATTAGAAAATTCATTTTATTGAAACTTAATCCACAAGTAGAAGTGTCCATTTGGCAGTCACTTTAAATGGCCCCAAATTACTTCAGTAAAAAGAAGCCGACTACCTTGGCATATATCTGGACAAGAGTTCATGGAATATATACAATATATTAAAAGAAAACAAATTGGAATAAACCTACTTATATCGTACTAGTTAAGTCTAAACTGACGCTTGAAAAGAAAATACGTACATCTGCATAAAGTCTTTCTCAAACTAATGTTGGTCTTTGAGTGTCCAATAACTCCAACATAGAACTAATTGAAAGTTTTCAATCCAAATGTTAACAAACGATAACATATGTCCCAGTTGTCGTAGTTGTGGAGAGATTCTGTCTAGTAACCGCAATGATAAAGAAAGAACTTTAACTGGTACATGTGTTAGACGAAGTTAAGAAAGCTGTTGAAAAGTTTGGAAATATCAGACAGAACAGTGTAATCCTGTGGTCTTTTTGTTGAATACATAAACCACTTTATAAAACTAAAAGTTCAAGCGTTTGGTTGGCCATCGTGTTGTGACGACGATAAGAAGAAAGGGGCATATATTTTGACAGGTGTTACATCAGACCTATTAAAGATAGTAGTAAACCCTGGTCTTAGATAGCTAGGAAAAAGTATTATCACATCGTTCTGTAGTAAATTAGGACAGAGAAAAACTAAACACAAACCTCTATTGTCAGCCAATCTTCGATATTCTACAACATGTCAACGAATCCATTAATTCACACCAATATCGTTCTACCTGTAAATGAAGATACTCTAATTAATAATTGGAAATATAAATATCCATGATATTTTTCCTATAGTTAACGTGTCTTCCGCTGCTTATACAACAGCGGTAGCTAGAGCGTAGCTATTTAGTTAACTTGAAAAACTAGGTGATGAGGTTCTTTATTTTGATACGGACAGTATAATTTACAGATACACACCGGATCAATGAGATATAAAGTGATGTGAAAAGTAAAAAATATTTTTTTTCCTATTCTATATCCAAACTCAT
Source organism: Hermaeophaga mercurialis (assembly GCA_951812935.1). Classification (NCBI taxonomy): domain Eukaryota; kingdom Metazoa; phylum Arthropoda; class Insecta; order Coleoptera; family Chrysomelidae; genus Hermaeophaga; species Hermaeophaga mercurialis. The sequence continues at coordinate 38,873,356 of OX638361.1, read as the reverse complement.
TACTTTTAAGAGTATCAATAAGATATCAAAGCAAGGCAAATTCACAGAACACAATATCATTACAGCTAATATCAAAAAGCTGTATCGCCCTAATTCTTTGAAACGAAGGTTTAAAGAGGTGGCTCCTCTTTCCCGTACAAATTTAAAAAGAGGTGGTGGAGACCTCATGATGACCCAATACCTACTAAAATGATTATTCGAAAATATTCGATAATTTAACAATCAAAAGCTTTTTCGAAATACTTGTACTTGTAATTTTTGATGAATTTTAACGAACCAATTTTTTCCCAAAATCAACGGAAAATAATTTCTAAGGATGCCCTGTTTTGTCCCTGATATCTCTTTTTTGTTTAACGTGACGTAGTTTTATTTTATGAATAATATATAAGATATGATAATAATTCAACAATTAAAAGCTACTCACAAAAATCCTAGAGTCACTACTAAGACAAAGATTAAATCGACATACCACTTACCATTTAAATAGTAAAAGTAACAGATTTTAATGTTAATGTCTCTTGTTTGAAGTAGTTATTTTTATAACTCGCACTTAAATAGAAAGCAACACTGAATTCTTATCATTTTATTCACAGTTCTATAATAACTTATTGTTTATATGGATACGTTTGACAAACAAAACGGGAAAGTAAATAACAAAGTACTGATTAATAATTCCGTAAATATTTTGTTAAAACTAAATCTTTAATATTACCTAATAAGCTAGAAACAAAAACTCTCTTGAACGTATTTCTTTCCAAATAACTAAACTTATGTTCTACTTTCAGGTTCAATTGCAATGGCCGACGGGATTGGGTTTGAGCCCCTTAGATGGTTCCCTACACTTCATCGATGACAGAATAATTTTCAAACTAACAGTTGACCTCAAGGTGAAAGTTGTAGCTGGCAATCCTTTACATTGTCACAGAGAAGACAACACTACGAAAGTTAATGAAAACATACTGGGTACAGTCTTGGCTCTAGCGTTTGCTCCAAATGGTGATATTTATGTAGCAGAATCAGATTCTCATAGTATTTATTATGTCAGAATGATAGACACTTCCGGTAAGTATAGTTATAAAACTACAAAATTATTATTTACTAAAATCCCTTTACGAAAAGTTGTAAATTGTACGCTCCAACTCAATCGTTAATAATATAGTTGTGGGAAATTATAGTTTTCTGATACTTTACTTCTATATAAAGATAAGTAAATAGCTACCTTTCTACTTGTACGATTAACAATACATTTTTACTGTCCGCGATTAGATATCTGAATAATAATGTAGAAAATGTGTTGTTTAAATAGTAGTTATTTTATGGAAAAGTATAATTTTATACATTTACTGCCCCAATAATTGCTACATATAGTAATTTAAATTTATTTTCGGTCGGTTTGATTAATTTTTGTTTTGTTTTTAGGTAAAATTATCCATTTTGCTGGAAAAATCCCCGATAAATCTAAAAAGAACTGTGATTGCTCAGTAAATATAACCACAGCTATTCCCGCAGGAAGAAACCAGGAGACCAACCCTACATGTTCATGTTTTACTTCTGAAGATACTATTAACACCGAGACATTATTATCATCAAACGCTCGTTTCCAGGTTAGTAATAATGTCAAAATTATGTACATATATATATATATATATATATATTTATAACCGACTTATAGTATAGTATTTGGCTAAGCAATATTTAAGTCTTTATTGATATAAGGTACTTTTATGAATTCATATCATAAACAACGATTTTTTTAAATTTTAACGTAAATTCACGGACCAGAATGAAGAGGATTTTCCATTTTTCCTACCTCTTTTTCATTATCAAATTCTTTTCTACCTGAAAAAGATCCCTAGGGAACAATTTTGATATTTTAAGTTAATTTTACTAGATTTCATAAAATAAAAATAAATATAATAACAATCTTTTAATACGTAAAATGTGAATATTATTTTTTTAATTAATTAAAATTAACATAATATGAAAGTAAATTCTGATTATGTATTATCTCAAAAATGGTTAAAACTACGATTTTATCCAAAAGTAAAATTACATTAGAATTAGACAACTATGTATTATAAACAATTTTTTAGAAATTTCTTAACTTTTTTTATAAAAATATATTCTTTGGTATTTTCAGAGAAAATAAAATAGTGTATTGTATAACAAATGCATGAAACCGCAGGTGAGATCTGCGAATTACTCAGTGGTGTATGAAAGGCTTCAACCATGTATTACATATGTATTAATTTATATACATTATGTATTATACATATAATATCCAGAATAATTTCTGAAAACTCAATTATAATTATACCGTTGAATAGAAAATTAAAAATACTTTCAAATAAACTGTCAGTCGATCCCTATTGTCATTTAAAAAAATTTTAAGGGAGCATTTACCCTGAGTTCGAAATATTATTTCAGTAATCCTAAAGTTCATTAGAAATAAAAATCGATCTGCCCCATCATTACCCAAATTATTTCGTCATATAGAAATTAATTAGGGGGGGGAGGTGTGTAACACTTTACTTTTAAGTTAACGACATTTTTAAATTTCAACCTGACAATTGGTTTTCAATTTTAAAACCATAGCAAACATATTATTAACATTAACAATCACAAATTAACACAGGTCAAGCTTAATATAATGACATGAACTTTTTTGAACAAAATATTATCTATAGGGGATTCTAACTCACTACGTAACTTGGTTAATGGAAATTACAGAGGCTGAGTGAAACAGTAACAATTTATTTATCTAAAGAAAACAACTAATATAAGGGCAACTGACAAACTTAAAGAAATAACATATTTAATAGCAGGGGTAGGCACTATCAACTTCACAATTATCCGAGAACCCAAACTTCAATGCATATCTTCTTTTATTTTACTTATCAAGAAGACCCTAGTGTTTATTAATTTTGATGACTCTACTAAAAATATTTATTTAACATTCATTGGCGACCTTATCCCATAACTATTATAATTTGAAAAAATAAGTTTTATGTACAGGTCGATATTTAACTAAATCCCTGTACATACTATCGTAACACTATAAAAAAATGTTATATGCTCTTTAGGGAACGCATAAACTCGTTTCTTCAAGAAATTAAGTATTTGAACTAACTCTGTAAAGATGTATGAAAAAGGTACAGAGCTTCATAAAGCTATAGCAAATGAAAAGTATTTTTCTGATTTTTTACAAGGTTTATATGTATTAGTTCCTTTTTACACTGTAGATGTATTTTTTGTAGTGCATGCATTTCAAAGCTCTAATCATTTCTCTTGGTAGAATTATATCTTTACCTAAAGAATAAGAATTAACAGAAACCCAAAAACCGCAATTATTAATATATAAGAAATCATTAGCTAAATTAAATACAGGAAGAACGTTTAACATGGATATGGTCATAAAAATAGCTGTCCAAAGATCTCTTATCATAAAATATAGCAAAACACTGTAACGTGTTTTTCCAGCGGATTCTGAAAAAGCGGTCGTCTGTTTTCGTGAAAAGCACACGATCCCTTAAATTAGCAATAAGGGTACCTAGGCAGCAACAGATGGAGATACAGTATTCCAGGGGTCTGATTGACAAGTTACCAAAATATTGAAAATAGTGGAAAACAGGCTTTAATTGTTTTATTTTGAAATTACCAAAACAACTGTACTTTAAATAAAAACGGAATAAAAGACAGAAAGAAATTTTAAAATAAAAATTCGTTATATTGGCTAGAAAAATATTTACAATAAATTAAATTAAAGAAAATAACTACCTCACAGCCCGCCCACTACAAATTCTACCCCAACAGTTACAAGCAATTTATCAAAAAGCAGAAAAAATTGCCGGTACTATAAAAAAAATAAAATATTTTCTTACTCTTTGAACAACACTCAAAATGACTTGTCTGGACAATTTCGGCACTACGGTGCTACCGGGGTCAGAAATTCGGAAAAACGGTCAATCCCTGCTCCAAGAGATCTCTTGCCCTTTTATCCTGTACTCTCCACCCAAACATTTAAAAATTTACTCTAGTGTGGCTAACACACTGCTTGCGGATCGAAATTTAAAATTAAACCGACATGACAATATTTAAAAATTCCCAGAGGCGTATCAAATGGATATTTCTTTAAAGGAAATTAAACTAACAGGTACCACATCTGATATGTGAAAAATAAACTTCATTACGACACGCACTAATTATAAAAATGAATTAACTTCTAAATAAATCTACCAACTTTACTTGCATGTTTCTACCCTAATTTTGAAGATAATCCTTTAATTTCCAGGCAATTTCGGCACTCGCTGTATCTCCTGGTGGTATACTGTATGTCGCCGATCAAGGCTCATTACATATTTTGTCCCTGGAACATTATCTCCCAACGCACGATGAGAATGGAGAATTTCGCATTCCGTATCCCGCCGCAGAAGAAGTCTACGTTTTTAATCGATACGGTGAGTTCCAACTTTGTTAATTACAATAATCACAATGGATTTCCCGGAATGTATTTTATTCCAATGCAGTGAGAACAATAATTATTTTGTATTTTCCATGTATATTTTATTAATTAGAGTTATACATGAAAGATGGGTTACAGGTTTTTATAGGAAAAATTTTGAAAATAAATTAATTTTTACTTTTATTGCATTAGTTACGAGGGTTGCTATTTATGTATTGAGAATAGAAAGACCAAATAAATGAATTTTATCAAAAACATATTTATTGCTTTTCAAAATATTCGCCTTTAACCTTTATACACTTTAGCATGCGATTGAACCACCTTTCAATGCACTTTGTCCAGTCAAAAGATGATCGCTCTAAAACATGGATTTTGAAGGCCTCAACCGCTTCTTCGGGCGATGAAAATCGTTGTCCATGCAGTTTATCTTTAATTTGTGGTAACAAGAAGAAGTCTTTAGGTGCCAAGTCGGGGCTGTAAGGCGGATGACCCATCAATTCGATTTTTGTGTGTCCAAATACTCGCTTGTTTCACTTGATGTGTGTGAGCTCGCATTGTCGTAATGCAAACTGATTCGTCGTTTTGGATTGGTTTCTCTCAATTTACCGAAAACTTCTGGCAAGCAAATGTTCGTATACCACACTGAATTAACGATCTTTTGATTTTCGAGAGCCACAGTTACCACACGACCGGTTTTCGTGAAGAAACACGCCACCATTTGTTTCTTAACACTTCGAGAACGAGTAACTTTTCTTTGCTTTTCTTCACATTGAAACACCCAAACTGCCGACTGGCCTTTTATTTCTGGCTCATATGCATAAATCCACGACTCGTCACCTGTAGCGATACTGTATACGGCTTCGGATGCACCACAGTTGTATTTTTTATTCATTTTACGGCACCAATCGACACGAGCCTTTTTTTGAGCATCTGTCAACAAATGTGGAATCCAACGCGCAGACAACTTCGGAACACCCAAATGTTCGTGCAAAATCTTATGTATGCTGGTCATACTAATGCTTAAACATGCCTTGATTTCACGGTAAGTCACATAACGATCTTCTTCAATTAGTATTTGCATAGAATCGATGTTTTCCGGCACAACGACCGATTTTGGACGACCTTCTTTAATTTCGTCCGTGAGCGAACTACAACCACGTTTGAATTCAGTGTAACAGCGATAGACACAGGCTTTGGATGGTGCTTTATCGCCAAAAGTTGAATTAAGTTGATTGATGCACTATTCTTGAGTTACACCACATTCATAATAAATCGTAGCTCCAAAATGTTCGCGAGTTAATTCCATTTTTTGGCCGAGATGAGATTTTGATGACTGTAACTCGCACGTCAAAACGTTCTGTACGTATACCGTTAAAATTGTCAAAGTTTTAGATGGGAATAACATATTTCACCTGGCAACACTGGTGTTGGCAGTTCTCAATACATAAATAGCAACCCTCGTATTATACGCAGTAATTCATATCGAGTCGTGAAACCAAAATATTAATTTCATTGTGTTGTTATAGAACAAAAAAATGTTAATTGTAAAGTAAGAAGCGAGGGCTCAATTTGTTTTTTATTGCAGGTCAACACGTTGCAACTAAAGACCTAGCTTCTGACAAAACTCGCTATACTTTCCTTTACTCCAAGAACACATCTTTTGGTAAACTTTCTACGGTAACTGACAGTTCAGGAAATAAAATTCAGTTCCTGAGAGACTACAGCAACGCAGTTAGTTCTATAGAAAACACTCAAGACCACAAGTCTGAACTAAAAATTTCTGGAGTGGGATACTTAGTGAAACTTAGCGAAAAAGGACGAACTGATATAGAATTGGATTATGATATGAATACCGGATTGTTAGCGAGTCGGTCTGGGGTAAGCATATTTTTATTATTTGGTTTCTTAAATAACGTGAAATGAGCGAAGTTTAAATCGGAAAAAACTGATGGTGGCGTAAATAGCCTAATATAAACATATTTAATTATGATTCAATAAATTCCTACTTACATCAAATCTATTAAAATTTTAGGTAAATTCGAACATTCACAAATAAAATTTTAATTTCCCATATACATATACAATATGTCTCAGTAAGTTGGAGCCATATGGGAAACTTTTTTATTATTAATTTTAGGAAAAAAATGTATTCTTCATAAAAAGTTCTGCATGTTCTAAAATCTAAAATACAATCAATAGATATCAATTTTTTTCAGTCGTGTACGAGGTATGTCAAAAATATGAATTTTACTCACGAGTAAAGTACCTTTATTTTTGACAATATCGAAAAATGTAACTAAAAAAAGTTGATCAGAATTAAAAATTACGTTTAAATATGCAAATTTTATTATTTGCAAAATAAATGAATATGCACTTATTACGCGTTTTAATTGCAAAATTATTAGAAAACATCGAAAAACTAAAAGGTTTTCATGTGTTTCGTAATCACAAGAGATAAATGTTCATTCAAAATAGAAATATTAGTAAAAAATAAAATAATCTGAAGTTTTAATTTAAATGGATGTACTTGCATATTTAAACGTAATTTTTAATTCTGATCAACTTTTTTTAGTAACATTTTACGATATTGTCAAAAATAAAGGTACTTTACTCTTGGGCAAAATTCATATTTTTGACATACCTCGTACACGACTGAAAAAAATTGATATCTGTTGATTGTATTTTAGATTTTAGAAGATGCAGAACTTTTTATGAAGAATACATTTTTTTCCTAAAATTAATAATAAAAAAGTTTCCCATATGGTTCCAACTTACTGAGACATATTGTATATAAAAAAATTATGAGCATAATTTTTTTTTTAATTTTTCGAAGTAATCGCAATTCATTCTACTACGCACTTTTTCATACGTTAACCAATTATTAAACATTTATTCTATTCAGAAGTTTATATGCTCAAATTAGGTGCTTTGAATGTATCCACAGCTTCTTCAGGGTAGAAATAACATTGACCACGCATTTTATTTTTAATGGTAAGAACCGTAAAAATCACTTGGTGCCAAATCAGGGCTATGGGGTAGATGGGTCATCTTTAATTCAACGTTTGTACCTTTCAAATAATCGACAGCTGCGTGTGCGGCATGAGATGTTACATTATCATGTTGCAAAATTTTTTCAGCATTGATCTATTATTTGGGACCATCTTCTAAAGCAATTGCAGCGACGTAGTCAGCTGTGACTAAAAAACAAACAATCATTTTCTTCAAAGTGCCTCTTGACCTCACAACTTTTTTGGCAAAAAATGCATTTTAAAACACCCAAACTATCGCTTGTAGTTTCGTTTCTTCTTCACCACCAGTATTAATATAAATATGTTTGAAAGTTCATTAATTTAATTTTTTCGTCAACAATTGACACGTTCTTTTTGGTCATCCCCTTCAAAATTGTCCAAGAAATGTAGAAATGATATCAGATTTACCGGAAATAGAATCACCTTTGTTATTTTAAATGGAACACTCTGTATATTTTTACACTTTTGATAAATTCTGGATATAAAAAACTTTACATTCATACTTTTATATTAAAATCTGAAAAACTGAAGCACTATAAATTTCACTTCTGTTTAGAGTTAAGTGGAGTCGACACAGATAGCAAAATAGAATTCTGTGAAAACATTCAAAACAGATCTACAGCAATACCAAACTTTGTCAAAAAAATGGTGTTCTCAGATGAACATTTTGCTTAAGTGGTAAAGTTAAAAGGCTCAATTATCGGATTTGGACTATAGACAATCCCTGTTGGGTGCAATAAGTTCGTACTCCGTATATTCGGAGAAAATAAATATGTGGGCAAGAATGATAAACAATAATTTAATTGAGTTTCACTGAAGATTCTCTAATTAGACCTCACTGTTTGGATTAATTAAGAAATAATATTGTACCCGCTATTGCAAGACTTTATCTTCATCCAAACAGTCCGCTAATTGCTGCTTTATTATAGAAATGCAGTATTTGAATCAAATCTGAAAAATAAAGCATACAGAAGTAAACAGAAAAAACTTATTACTAAAATTTTTATGAAATTCTTTGCGGGAATTTGAAGTTCCGTTTAAGATATTTTCAAATAGTGGAAGGGCTATATTTTGAGAATTTAATCTAGTTTGCAATTAATTTTTAACGTGCCGGTTTTTAAGGCCTTTTTTTTAAAAGTAAACTATTTTAGTAATTTATTCGTGCCTTCTGATTTTACAAATGAAAATTGATTTCCAGGAAGTTACGTTTTTGATCATAATATCAATATTATATTCAGAATTTAATAAGGAATTCTAAAATGTAAATATATACAAGGTGTTCCATCTAAAATAACAGAGATATTCTCTATTTCCGGTACATTGCTTAGATCTATTTAGAAGGAGATACCCAATTTTAATTTAAAATATGAGATACTTAGTGGTTCTGCACTTTTTGCTAACTTAGTATAGTTTAAATATAAAACAATTTCCCTGAAATTACTATCTAACTAAGAATAATCAGAAAATAATGTTTATTAATTTTTTAATAAATCGCCGACAGGCTATGAATATATCCAATGTGAATATTATCGGAGAGCCAAAAAACGTTTTTAAAGCGAACTCTTACAGTTATATGTAATTTTTTCATTATTTCATGCGACATTAAATTATTACCATTAGGTAGTTTTTCAATGTGAAAGTGTAATGGTACATGGAAAGCCAACATAGTTACGACAAATACATTTTAGTTTTTAAATACCATATAAATAACATCTTCGAAAGGCAACATATTGAAACAAATTTATATAACAAGTGTTTTATTTGTTATTTTTCTTGTTTTCGTGCTAAATGAGTTATGGTGATCAATTGCGGTCTTCATTTCTTGTAAATGTTAATACTTCATCAGAAATTGCAGGTTTTTTCTTGAAAAGAGATATTATTATGTGCACAGAGAAAAACATTTATTTGAATGAAATAAAATTTATTTAAACCAAATAAATGTGTTATTTGAATAGGTTCAAATAACCTCTATAAGGGCCAAGTCTTAATATTTATTCGATTTGAATAAATATTTGTTTGAGAAGAACAAGTTTTAATTGATTCAAATTTGAAAAGAAACTAAATTTATTTGATTCAAACAAATATTAATTTGGGAAGAAACTAAATTTATTTGATAAAATAAAAAATATTGATAAATATTAATTTGAAAAGTAAGTAAATTTGTTTGATTCAAATAAAGGTTCATTTGAAAAGCTAGTAAATTTTGTTGATTTAAATAAATATTCATTTTAAAAGATACTAAATTTATTTGATTAAAATAAATATTAATTTGAGAGCAGCAATATTTATTCGTTCAGATAAATATTAATTGCAGAAAATAATATATTTCATTCAAATAATTGTTAAGAAAATGTTTAAGAAAATTATTTATTTTATCAGGTTAATTAAATAAATTTATTTATTCAAGTAAATATATTTATTAGTTATAATTATTTTATACCGATCTAAAATAATATGGTTGACACAAACAAATGTTATATCAGCAAAGGATGAAATTTTCATCATTCATTTTTTATTTGTTGGAAGCAAATATAAATATAATTTTTATCATTAAAAATTTAAAATTCCATAATTTGTAATGTTTCTTGTTTAAGTAAAGATTAATGTAAAATACTTTTAACAATCTAATCAAAACCACCCGTTTCATATTATATTTCTATCAAAATTATTCAAAAGAGTTGAAGAATCATCCTGTACATAAAGTTTATTATTTAATTACTAATTTTATTATTTTTTTATAATTAACAAAGGTGGTAAAATAAGATTCTGTATATTTTTATTTAAAACGAATTTATGGAATTTTTAGACAAATAGAAATATAAACATACAAAAAATTAACAAGTTAAATTCTGCTTTTAACTCATAGATTTCTTATTTTATTCAATATACGCCTTTGTCACAATCTAGTACTGAATAAAAAAAAACGAAATTCAAGGATCAAATGTAAAATAATATTTCTAATTATCACTTTATCAGTCTTATAATATAAAACAAAAATATAGTTTATTATAACTTTGTTTTAACAAAAAAATAAGGACATATTAAAAAATCAAATCTTTTACATACATCTGGTCTTATGTAACAATATATCATCGTATAGATACAATATTTTTTATATATTAGTAGAATAGAGCAATAACAAGCATAACATTTAAAAAAATTCACTTTTGATCTAACGAATTTCTGCGTAATCTACTGTATTTAATATTGAGATTAAATAAAACCGAATAAAAGCAACATATACACATAGTACTTGTAATTTATATAATTATTACAAAAAAAGAGAACAAGTTTAAACGTAGTAATGTCTACTAATATCAAAAATCGGTATCTATCTTTTACTACTCCAGAGTCCTCAAAGTGCTTTACAATTTTTTATTTATTTTGTCGATCAGTTCGAGACAATTCAAGTGTCAGATGTTGCCAATTCTTATAGTATTAATAGTAATTTACGCAGTAATGATGTGTTTTCGTAAGTTTAGCACCACTAATGTTTGAAAACATCCTTAAAACTAGTTAAACTAGATGATTTATGCACACCTTCGCTGACGATTTTTTTTTGAATATTGTACATGTCATAAGATTACGTCCACGTACCAAATTCGTTCCAAAACTCCGAAAATCTTTCGGGTATCTAAAGCTTATTCAAAATTTTCCGCAAAATTTAACGAGATATTTTTTTATAATCAATTTTTATTTAATTTTTCATATATTTAACATTTTTTTTTATAACAGAAAAGCCGTTTTTCTTTGGCACCAATTTCAAACGTACTAGGGCCAGTCGAATCAATTCCGAAATAGCTTTGAAAAAAACCAATTATTAAAACACCTACTCGATTCAAAATATGTATTTTGAATGAATTCACTACTTTTTCGGGGCAGAAAAAACGCGTTTAATTTTTTATTGTAGGAAACGTAAAAAGCCAATCAAGACTAAGGGACTGGTTTGCCATTAATTGAACACACGTACTTTTCAAATAATTGCTGTCTCGCATGCAGGATGGCAAAATGATTGCAGGTTTACGGTTTGTTTTTGGCCACTAATCAATTACTTTGAACAAACATACTGTGTATACTACTCAGAATTTACTGCTCGACGATCTTCTAAAGCAATTGTAGTCCCGAAACGTACAGTTTTTTCCTTATCATATTTTGAACAGCAACTTACTCGCTTATCAAGTAAAAATTTTATCACCATTATCAGCACAACTACTATCAGCTCTTTAACTATATTTTTAATTTAGAGAGAAACTATCCTTTCATGGACGATGCTCTTTTGTAATAAAATCCGGATCTGTTATAACAATTCCACGAAAAACACTCAAAATCCTAATGCTGGTAAAAATTCCGGAGTAGAGTATTAGGTTAAACTGTCTGAAAAAGGACAAAAGGACAACTTCCAGGATATTGGGTTTACCAGTACCGGTTTTTATAGTTCTCGTTGGGGTTGCATTTAAAAAAGTTCCATAGTAACTATAATAAAATTGAACGATCGAATATATACTTTTTCTTATGAATCAATATTCATAATAGTCTTATAGCAGCAACAATTTGTTTACTGGTTTCTTTAAAACTATTAGAAACTGTGAGTTTGAAGTTAGAGTAAACGGAGTTCGGTGAATAACTCATTGCCACAAAAGGAAAAGGTAACGAGAGGGTATGTAGCTAATTTTCTCAATTCTAAAATTATGTTAATTTATACTGCTTCACAATCTAAATATAAATAATAATTTTGTAATTTTTTAAAAAAAGTGAAACTAAAGTTCGAGTTTGAAATTATGATTAGTGTAATGAGTCTTTGTACTTTTACTGTATTCGTTCATCATAAACTTGACAAGTGATAATCATACTTAGTACATTTCAATGGTAGTTTACAACAAAAAATTAACCAACTTTTTTTGTTAACGTTCATATCTGTTCATAAACTTTTTATACTGGGTGACCCATGACGTTTTGACAGTCGAATATCTCGAAAAGTGTAATATTACATTTTTGGTTATATCTTTCAAACAATAAATTCAAGCGGTACCACACTTATCATGATTCTACTGTACAGAAATGATAATAAGGGCCATTAAACGGACAGCTGATTAGTTTCAAATAATGGTACCAAAAATAAATAATTTTATTATAAACCGTAATAAATATGTAAAGATAAATTGTACTGATCTGAATTTCCATCGTATTACAATATCACCAAGGTTTCACCACGACACTGTGCCATTTTCAAAAACAGGTAAGATTGACAGATTTTGACAAGCGTAAGCAACTTCACGTCACAAACATTTCAACCAACTACCATTAAGCAATATATACAATAATATTCTTCTTTTCTAAAAAAATTTTTGGTTATTATTATGTAGGTATTTAGTCTAAAAGATAATCTAAAATAATGGAACTTCCCAGGTGTATTTGTGCATTCAATACTAAGTACTGAGGACATTTTAGGTATTTCTTTATTTCATATTCTTGTCACTTATATGAAGTACCTCCACTAATATTTCAATTGTGTTGTTAAGTGTAGGTTTGTGTTTGGTGTCAATGAGGTGTTTTGCGTAATATGATTTATCCGGTTGTCTTAATCTGTAAGATAGTAAGTGTTCACTGTACCTTATGTTAAAATTTCTAAGGGTCTGGCCAAGGTAGTGGCGTTACGATCCGGACAATTTAGTTTGTAAATACTCGATTTTAAAAATTTATTAATTTCAGGTTTTACATTTAATAAAAATGAACCTATATAATTTCTTACTATAAAAGATAATGTAGATGTTGTACGAGATATAATTTTTGATATTTTGTTTAAAATATCTCCGAAACATGTAATTGTTCTGTATAGCCTGTTATCTTTAGGTTATTCTGGAAATATATGGTTAATTGCAACATTTTCTTACTTTTTGTTAATCAACCTATTTATTAGATACAATTGATAATTATTAGAGGTAGCGATTTGTTTTATTATATTAATTTACCTTTTAAAAACATCTTTACTCACTGATACTGAAAAGGCTGTATGTATCATTGAATTTAAATATATTAAAAAATATATTATTGTTGCGATTGTCCAGTTCAAAAAAGTAAAGTAGCCGTCATTTAACTGAAAATGCGAGAAAACTGGAAGCCAATCAGAATGGAAAATCTTGCTTTAATAAATTTAATAAAAATAAATGGGCCATATTAACATTACTACACAATAGAATCATGTGGTATCGTTGAATTTGTTTTTGAAAAAAACTGGTTGTCCCATTTAAAAAAAAATGTGTTAAGGTCACGTGACCGTAAATAAGAAGAAAAACGGAAGTCTTTTTGTAATAAATACCAGCATCAGTTTCGACTGTTTATAGCTGCTGCCACATTTCAAAGTTGTCGTGTGAACAGTTTACGAGATGTTGGACTGCCAGTACGTCGTGGAACACGCTGTATATTTCCTTTATTTTCTCCATACAGGTTAGTTATAGTTTTACTTTTTGTTATATACCATCAGGTATTTCATTTATTGCAGTAAGTCTAGTCATTTATACTGTATCTGTAAATTACTGTGAGCTCTCAGATTAATATTATTATTATTATTATTATTATTAATTCGTAATATAGTCTAATGTACACAATGCTTGGAAAAATGTCATTTTATTCGGATAAGTTGATACAGGCAACATATTCTAAAGATAATTTCATTCGCCCTTCGTATACCTGAAAAAAAAAATTGCGATTAACAATAATTGCGGTTTTACTTGTATTACATAATATAGCATCGCGCTATTTCAAAGTAGTTTGTATGAACATTAATTCCAATAAAGCGTTGAAACCACATGAAACAAACAAAAATATAGAAATTATTAAATGATATAGGATTTAGTATAACAAAGTCCTTCAGTTGCCCTAAAATCGGGTCTGTCCTGGATTATTGAACGAATGCCAGCAAAACCTCACTGGCGCTTGCTCTCTCGGGGTAACTAACCCCATTGCATTAAAGTTTTATGAACTATGAATATACTTTAATAAAATTGAGAGGTGATTACACTGGAGTGTTACCACATTAAATTATCTGTTAGCCCCATGAAGCGGCTGATATTTGTAATTCGGTCATGTTATTACTATTAAAGTTCAAATAAATCGAAAAATATCGATGCTATATACTTTAATAATCATTAAATATATAAAGTGTTTTGCGAGTGACTAGCCAAACTCTACCAGATGTTAAAAAACACCGAGGTTGTTTAATAATGACCAATAAGATATTTTAGAGGCTTCAATTTTTTTTCTTTTTGGAGGACATTTGGCAATATATTAAGACTGTCGATAATTCCCTATTGATTTAAATATTTCTCCAACAAGCAAAACCTATCAATACTGAGTGTTTTTGATACACGTTTAATGCTTCAGGTATTAGTCACCCATTTCCACCAAATATATCCTCTTCCACTTAACATTTTTTGTATTGTTATAACATTAGTTATTTGTGTATTCAAAGCGGAAAATGTAATTTTGTCGCTCTGAGACAAAAAGAAAAAAATCTATCGAAAGCGACAAAGTTGATGGTATTAATTTGCAAATGATAAAATTATGTCTAACCGATATTTATTGCATATCATAAATTTGTGTTTAGAGCTACGCTACTTTCTTCGATGATGGAAAGAAGTAGTTGTTAATCCTCTCCCTAAACAATGCAACCCAAGTTTTTACGATGAGCTGTGACCTATTAGTCATCTTCTACTGATTTCCAAAATTTTAAAACGTGCTGCTTATTTACAAATTTACGAATATATTACTCAAAATACATCTTCAACAATTCGGCTTTCAGAAAGGATCTAGCACCACATCCGCTTTGCTTTACGTATCAGACAATATTCTAAAATTTATTGATATGAAAAATGCTGGCATATTGGCTCTCTTGGATTTTAGCAAAGCATTTAAAACCACTGGCTACTAGCCGCTAAGTGTTCCTATTACGGATTTGATGAGTTGTCTTTGAATTTTCTAAAATCATATCTGCAAAAATATATTTATTGCTTTTCAAAATATTCGCCTTTAAGCTTTTTGCATACGATTGAACCACCCTTCAAAGCACTTTGTCCAATCAAAAGATGATGGCTCTAAAACATGGTTTTTGAAGGCTTCAACCGCTTCTTCGGGCGATGAAAATCGTTGTCTACGATGTTTATCTTTAATTTGTGGGAACCAGAAGAAGTCATTAGGTGCCAAGTCGGGGCTGTAAGGCGGATGACCCATCAATTCGATCTTTGATGTGTCCAAATACTCGCTTGTTTCACTTGATGTGTGTGAACTCGCATTGTCATTATGCAAAATGATTGGTCGTTTTAGACTGGTTTCTCTCAATTTACCGAAAACTTCTGGCAAGCAAATGGTCGTATACCTCGCTGAATTAACGGTCTTTTCGTGAAGAAACATGCCACCATTTGCTTCTTAACACTTCGAGAACGAGTAACTTTTCTTAGCTTTTCTTCACATTGAAACACCCAAACTGCCGACTGGCCTTTTATTTCTGGCTCATATGCATAAATCCACGACTCGTCACCTGTAGCGATACTGTATACGGCTTCGAATGCACCACAGTTGTATTTTTTATTCATTTTACGGCACCGATCGACACGAGCCTTTTTTTGAGCATCTGTCAACATATGTGGATTCCAACGCGCAGACAACTTCGGAACACCCAAATGTTTCTGCAAAATCTTATGTATGCTGGTCATAGTAATGCTTAAACATGCCTCGATTTCACGGTATGTCACATGATGATCTTCTTCAATCAGTTTTCGCATAGCATGGATGTTTTCTTTCTTCTTTAACTAGCGAATTACGGCCACGTTTGAATTCAGTGTACCAGCGACATACCCTGGTTTTGGATGGTGCTTCATCGCCAAAAGTCGAATTAAGTTGATTGATGCACTCATCTTGAGTTACACCATGTCAAAACTCATAATAAATCACAGCTCGAAAATGTTCCATTTTTTTGGCCGAGATGAGATTTTCAACTTACTGTAAACAACACAAAGAGTACTCGCACGTCAAAACGTTCCGAGTACGTATACTGTCAAAAATGTCAAACTTTAAGATGGCAATTGCCAGTTATCAATACATAAATAGCAACCCTCGTACAGTATAATAATTCTCTGGCCAAGTGTGATGGCTGCAATCAAAAAGAATAGTCCATCAGAAATGCATCGAAGAATAGATCGAGTGTATGGAGAAAACTTTATGAGTGATGAGATGATGTGCGTGTATAGCGTCAAAAAAAAGATGACCGAATTGATGTCCACGTTGCGGGGGTCCAGGATGCTAGTCTGTAGTCTGTAGCTACAGACAATCTTAACCGATAAGTCTAAGTGGTTAGAGAAAATTATAAGAGCACCATAAGTGCTTTATCTATAAAATTTCCAAATGTTTCAAGAACTTCTCTGTATTCAATCGTTACGAAAAAAGCAGGTTACAAAAAACTGTGCTCGTTGGGTTTCAAAGATATTAACTGGCAACCACAAAACTTACAGAATAGCTTCAAGTTTGAAGTTTCTTGAATGTTATACCATTGAACGAGAAGGTTTTCTGAAATCAATCGTGAACGAAGACGAAACGTGGTTTGACAAACCCGAAACAAAATGATGATCACAACAACGGATACAGACAAATTCACCAAACAAACCTTCAGTAATCAAAAAGTTATGACTACCCTGTTTTGGGATCACAATTCATGCAACTGTTTATTGTGAAACTTTACGAAAATTACGTAAAGCCCAACGCGACTTTTCCATGTATAAAAAAGAGAGTTTATATTCTTTTCAAAAATAGTCGAATAGCATTTGTGTAATTGTTGACAGAAGAAATATTTCGATATTTTTGTCAAAGAAGCAATTCACTATAGATAATATCAGTAGTTCAGGAAATTCCCACTTACAAGCAAATGAAAAATATTGTAGCAAACTCAAAAAAGATCACATTACCGATTATCTATGAATGTTTGGTAAAGAATAGCAAACAATAATTCAAAATTTCTCGCATATTGTTTCATACGATTTTCATTTTTGACTGTTTTTTACTGAAAGCTTTAAGGAAAAAAACACTCAGCGTTTTATTTCCCTTTTTAGAATTATTATTTAAACCAACTAGAAAACTATCGAAATGGATGGATTTTTTATACCTAGAATCAATGGCGGACTTAGGAGGGGAAGGGGGCTAAGGGTCTATAACATCAAAAATATTAACAAAATTTAAGACTTTAAGAATTAAAAAATCGGCAAGAATAGGAACTATTTTCGTTCAGTATTGCAGAGAGTGTTGAGTGTAATAAAATTTGTAGCGTCACCGGGATTGCCATTTAGAGGAAAGTGCGAGCTTGTGGGCTGAAAGTTTAATGGTAACTGCTTAGGATTATTGGAAAATCCTATTTTAAAACAACATATTGACAAATAAGGGATGAAAGAAATGGTTTAGTATCCTATTTATCCAGTACGGTTTGCAACGAATTTAATTAATTAAATCGTAGCTGATTTTGTTTTAAGTGTAATAGTCAAACAGATAACTCAAATTATTATTATATATTAGATAATGGTGTGTTGCTACGTATAAATTTTCGAGTAGATGTTTAAAGTGAATTTTCTTTGTAAATTAATGATGTATTAAATGTATTAAAATATTTTGTTGCAAATGACACGTTCTACGTTCCATTTAAAAATATGCATTATTTACACGTACATCCTGTATATATAACTGCACTTCTAGACTAAAATTGCTATTTTAATGAAACATTTTAAGAAGTGTAATGCTACATTTAATCATCTAGTAACACTTAATTAAACAGAAAAGTAAAAACAGCTCCATATTAATAATATTTTTCCTAAAAATTATGATATCCTAGAACTTTAATTTTATTTGACTCATATAATTTTCAAAACTCGCTCATTTCATTCGTTCGTTTTGGCAAACATTACATTCGTCAAATAAGATTAGTCTTTTCCTAAGTAGTTACGTAAATAACTATTTCATCTGGACAATTTGCATTAGTCAACGATTGTAAAGTACGTTAATAATATCTATAACGCACTAACTCCCAACAGATTATATAGTAGGTAGTTACCTATTTTATATTTCGCGTTTTTGTATTCAATACTTGAGATAGTTTGCTAAAATTAAACACACAATTTATTTTACTAAGTTGTTGCTACTTGCAGGGAAGTGAAACTGTTATCTACCAATACGATTGGCTTGGGAGAGTTACAGGAGTCATCTTACCTAGTGGAGAAACTCTACAACTAACATCAAAAATATCTGAAAGTGGAACTTTAGAAATCTCAGTTAGTCAGCCACCAAATGTATTAAGTATAAGTGGAAAAGCCAATAAGCATGTTTTAATAATTGACGGTAAGTCTTTTTCTCAATTATATATATTATTTTATGTTTTTAACGTATTGATTTGCATTTACAATTTATTTGTTCTTAAATTTCAACCAAATCTTTGATGTGACGAATTTTTACGGACTTACGGCTACATATTTTTTTATATAAATTAATGTACAAAGCGTCGTTAAAAGTCAAAGTTTGTTTTTGTGCCAGACATAATAATAATTAATGTACCCACCAAATCTGTTACTTATATCCATCATTAAAAAGCCTCAAATATACCCATCATTGTAAAGATTTTCCTCACCTGAATCTTCTTAAAAAAAGCTCAATTTTGTACCGTCTAAAATCTTTTATGTTTGTGATTAATATTCTGTGTTTATATAAAAAAAAACTATAAAAACACGAGTTGCTATGTCTACACTTTCCATATATTAAGTGTTGTGTATGTAATAGGATAATGGATCAAAGATTAGAATACCACTTCCTACAATAATTCTTAGAAATAGTTTCTCTGTGAATTTTCTATGTTTAATTTAGTCCAGCTCTTATCGTACATTATATTTTGTTTGTAGATGAAGAAGTAACTGACCTCATGACACTCACGAATTCGACAATGGCATTAAAATCTTCATACGGTGCAACTATGAAAGTCAGCGCTATTGCACAACATCCTCTTCTCCAAGTTTCCTTACCAGTGGAAGCAGAACTCTTACCAGTATGGTCAGAACAAATCACTATTTATGGAGACGGATTGGAAAATATTATGTCGACTAGTTTCAGCTTGGTGGGAGATGTTCGAAATCCCCAGCAAACACTTTATAGGGAAATTTTCGTTAATAAAACTAAGATCATGGGGATTGAATTTGATCAATTTACCAGCAAAGAAACGTTCTTTGACATCGACAAACTTCCTCTACTGACAATAACTTATGACCCAGCTGGATTGCCTCTTTTATATACTCCTTATAACGGTGCTGATCCCCTAAATATAACTTACGATCACTTTAACAGAATAGATAATTGGAAGTGGGGGGTATCGGAACTAAAATATAGTTACAACAGGCATGGATTATTATCTGAAGTTACAAGCCCGTTAGATGGGACGCAAATTTATACATATGATGATACTAATATGTTGTCTACGATTACTCTTGCCAGTCAAAGAAGCTATTCTCTAAGCTACGACGATAATGGTGGTCTGAGACATGTTACTTTACCCAGCGGTACTAAACATTCATTTAGTCTTCAACCAACTTTAGGGTTTTTGAGAGCGACTTATACACCCCCTGGCAGCAACAAGTCATATTTACAACATTTTACTAACAACGGAAGACTTTTACAAACTATTTTCCCTGGTGATGGAGCTAGAATTATCTACCGGTACAGTGACAATGGTAAACTTATAGAGGTAGTACATGGCGACGGTAAAATATTCTATCAATATTCTGAAACATCAGGTCTAACTAGTCAAATTAAACACGTAGAGCAAGATTTGGAATATCGTTGGGATTATCAATATACTGGAGGTTTATTGATGGAAGAACGAATAGACTTTGGTGCCAAAACTGGTCTAAGCAACGCAAAATTTACCTACGACTATGACAATAATTACAGACTTATAACTGTCCAAGGCAGAATCGGTGGTCAAAACTTACCTTATCATAATTTAGGGTATAATTATAAAACTGGGTCATTGGAGATGATCGGAACTTTCAAAATAATCAAACTGAGAATTAACGAGACTAATGTATATGATGGTACCGCGTTATTTTCTAGTACAACTAACTCGAGGTTGCTAGAGACACGGGTAGCTTTGACTATCCATGGAATGGAAGTTTTTAGAATGGAGTTCAGTCACGATATTCACGGGTAAGACATTTATTGTGTTCATATAATATTTCTTAATTCTAACTGTCAATGATTTTCAGGAGAATATCACAGACACGAACTTACACTAAAAACGTTGGTGTAAATACTTACACAAATGTTAAAAACTATACTTGGGATTGTGATGGACAGCTTTTGGGAGTGGAAGCGCAAGAACCATGGGGATTCAGATATGATGATAATGGCAATATGCTTTCCTTGACATATAGGTAAATATTTTGTAACTATTGTGATACTGTATTGTAAGAATTTTTTCCCATTTTAATATATTAAAGGATTTTTTACAAGCTTATTGTAAAAAAATCGTAATACACATGTTACAAACTAGCATTTGAACAATTTTAAAGAAACATATCGGTACAAGTTGTTTTGTTAAACCAGACGAGATAGATGCACTTATGAGGGTTGCTATTTATGTATTAAGAATAGAAAGAACAAACAAATGAATTTTATCAAAAATATATTTATTTCTTTTCAAAATATTCGCCTTTAAGGTTTATACACTTTTGCATGCGATTGAACCACCCTTCAAAGCACTTTGTCCAGTCAAAAGATGATCGCTCTAAAACATGGATTTTGAAGGCCTCAACCGCTCCTTAGGGCGATGAAAATCTTTGTCCATGCAGTTTATCTTTAATTTGTGGGAACCAGAAGAAATCATTAGGTGCCAAGTCGAGGCTGTAAGGCGAATAACCCATCAATTCGATCTTTTGTGTGTCCAAATACTCGCTTGTTTCACTTGATGTGTGTGAGCTCGCATTGTCGTCATGCAAAATGATTCGTCGTTTTGGATTGGTTTCTCTCAATTTACCGAAAACTTCTGGCAACCAAATGGTCGTATACCATGCTGAATTAACGGTCTTTTGATTTTTGAGAGCCACCGTGGCCACACAACCGGTTTTCGTGAAGAAACCGCCACCATTTGCTTATTAACACTTCGAGAACGACTAACTTTTCTTTGCTTTTCTTCACATTGAAACACCCAAACGGCCGACTGGCCTTTTCTTTCTGGCTCATATGCATAAATCCACGACTCTTCACCTGTGGCGATGCTGTATACAGCTTTAGATACACCACAGTTGTATTTTTTATTCATTTTACGGCACCAATCGACACGAGCATTTTTTGAGCATCTGTTAACAAATGTGGAATCAAACGCGCATACAACTTCGCTTTAAGATGGCAATGACAGATTTCACCTGGCAACACTGGTGTTGCCAGTTCTCAATACATAAATAGCAACCCTCGTATCTTTTGTATAATAAACATAAAGTTATCATTAGAGTATTTCTGTTGGGAACCGGAACCTTTGATGTGCGTTCTCTGCCTGAGAGTCTTGAACACTTTCTTCCTTTAAGAAGTCAATTTATGAACTTTTATCATAAATATCTATTATTTTACATGGGGATTGATTGAAACTAACCAGTCTTTTATTATTCTAGAGGAAACACCATACCTATGGAATATAACCAAATGGATAGGATTATTAAATTTGGAGAGGGGCAGTATAAATATGACAGCAGAGGATTGGTTATACAAAATGCGAGAGAAGAGAAATTCCACTACAACTCAAAGGGGCTTCTAGTTCGAGCTACGAAAAAAGGAAGGTTCGATGTCAGATATTTTTACGACCATATGGACAGGTAAGATATTTTGCGAATTGAAGAAATTTGAAAAAAAGTGTGGAGACAATGATGAATAAATACATTAACTCATTTCTATGAAATTATAAACGTAGATGATCCAATTCTCTTGCTAAGTATAATAATAATAATAATACCAGCCTAAACAAAGTAATACGACCTGATTACTACTAAAAATTTTCTCCATATCAGTGTGTTACAAACTTATTTTTGCTAAAGGTAATGAATATTGATAGCCTGTTTTGATAATTTATTCTTTATTTGTAATAAGAAAAAAGTTATATTTTTCAATGATTATTTTTCACACGACGGGCGGTGTGAAAATGTTGTTTGCGAAGTCGGAAGCAAACAATTGAACAATTGTTTTTTATTTGGTTACACAGTGGGGAATTTAATGATTGCATTGTTAAGTATCCTAATTTAATTTGACTTGGTAAATACGCCCAATTTAACTGCTTTCGGTTTGTTTGTCGAAATGGATTGAATTTAAATTACCTCTAACCAGATAACCAGATTATTTGATCAGCAAATAATATTTAAGGAACGGAATTCAAAGCATAGCGTTCTTCTTTATTTTTTGAAGTATCGCAAATGTCGTTAGAAAAATGATAAAAAATATTAGATTTCTACAGAGCCGTTCTCCGTTTATTTACAAGTGACGTACTAAAGGTAACCCTGAATTGAGAATTAGGTTAAGATGACAATTAACAATTTTACCTTATATAAAGCTACAAATTCAACACCCATCTTTTTTTAAAGCGCTTAAAAATGATTTACCAGAAAATTATTTGAATCATAAGAACCAATTATCTAGATGATTTTAACAAACTTTTATCATCATATATTACTTTGAATTAAAATGAAAATTCCCTGGACATATTATAAAATATATTTGTTCGATATTGTAATAGCAGGAAATAATTTAAAAAAAATATTATAATGATTTAGATAGAAAAATGTTATATGTAATAAGAAAAGTAATTCAAAGTAAAATTACGAATATTACAACATTCTTCGAAATGATTCAAAAAAGAAATCATCATGTTAACAACAGTCCATTTCCTTGAAACACCTTATACGAGGTGTGACAATTAAATAACGAGACTGCGCACCTCCTGTTGCGCAGGCTGTTGGGGGAGAAGTTGCAATTGATGTGTCGTTGACTTTGAACCTTCATGAGCAGCCACCGTTCATTTCATCAATCTATCTGCTTTGGTTTGCTTTTGAGCCTTGCATGAAGAGTACGTTGTTCTGTACTAGTGCCGCAATCATGGTGAACATAAAAGTTGAGCAGCACATTAACATCAAATTTCTTGCGAAATTAAAAAAATCACCGACGGAATGTTTTAAAATATTAAAAGACGTGTTTGGTGATAATACTACGACACGTGCGCGAATTTTCGAATGGCAAAGACGATTTACAGAAGGTAGGGAGGAGGTTGAAAATGATGAACGTCCCGGTCGGTCTGTGAGTTCAAGAACTCATGAAAATGTTCAAAAACTTAATGAAATTGTGCAGGAAGATAAACGCCTGAGTATTTGGATGATTGCTGACATGGTAAACATTAACAGAGAGACAGTAAGACAAATTTTGCATGACAATTTAAAGATCGCAAAAGTTTGTGCAAAAATGGCCCCGAAAAACCTCTCCCCGGAACAAAAAGAAAATCGGAAGAAACTATACTGTGACGTCATAGAACGACTCAAAGCAGAACCAGACTTGCTAACACATGTCATCACATGTGATGAAACATGAATCTTGTAATACGACCCCGAGATAAAGCTTCAATCGATGCACTGGATGACCAGAATGAAAAAAGCACGAATGAGCAAGTCAAAACTGAAGGCAATACTCATCGATTTTTCAATATCAGGGGTATCATCATAACCGAATGGGTGCCTGAGGGTCAAACGGTTAATCAAACCTACTACAAAGAAGTCCTAATCAAGCTGAGGGATAGAGTAAGGGAGAATGCGCCAGACCATAATGCTCTTTCCATGAAGCAGTTTTTAGCGGACGAACACATTTCTGTGCTCGATCGAATACATTTTCAGTCTGTGGAAGAGGTGAAAGCAAAAACGGCAGAGTTGTTGAACAAAGGCACATATGCAGCGGTGCATAGATATGGAAGGGGAGTATATTGAAGGGGATAAAAGTAATTTGTAACTTTGGTTACAATAAATCACATTTATTAATTAAGAGAGTTGTTAAATATATTTACCAAATTTAGTTACTGTTAAGAAAATTGGTGTCTGGTGCTGATACCTTAAGAATACATTACTTGATGTAGTTACCATCAACGATTTTTTTTAAGATGCGACAACACTGGCTCATGCAGCGATGGCGAAGTTATCATATCTTTCTTGGAAATTTAAATAGATGTTTTATTTTTTTTCCGATTTTACATTTATATTATTATTATTATTATTATTATTATTATTATTATTATTATTATTACTTCCATCCTTCTTTTCTTTTTTCTAATCGTCGTTTGTTCGTTTTTCAGACTTTCTGCAAGAAAAGACAATTTTGGAAATGTTACCCAGTTTTTCTATAATAACGCTTTACGTCCAAGAGAAGTAAGTCAAATTTATTCACCAAGAGATGGCAAGCTCATGTCTCTCGTCTACGATAACAGAGGTCACTTGATATACGCACAAGTATATCGTCACAAATATTATGTTGCTACCGATCAATGTGGCACTCCTGTAATGATTTTCAATCAATATGGTGAAGGTATAAGGGAAATTATGAGATCTCCATATGGGCATATTGTTTACGATTCAAATCCCTATTTGTACCTACCTATTGATTTCTGTGGAGGTATTTTAGATCAGGTAAGATACAAGATAGTTTGATTCTTAATTAAGTTAAATTTATTTTTAATCTATTCATTTATGAAAGTATTTTGAAGAAACGATATGTCACTTTAATCTTAAATTCTTATAATTTAAGCCTTTAAGTCAACGACGAATTCTAATAAACAAAATTAAAATGTCTAGATTTATGGTCGCAATTTATTTATCTTTATCAACTTATGACTTTCGTTTTAGATATGCGATGCTCCAAGAAATTAACGCGCCAGTTAATATTTTTAGAAAAATATGGCTATTTAAAACAAACTCTAAAACGTTTTATCTCATTTTGAAGGATCCTTGTATATTATTTCATTTAACTATCCAAACAATTTTTTCCGTGCTGATAATTTTTTCACTGGAGCACTAACATTCTTTGTAAGATATATTGACTTTTAGTTCAGTTATTTGTCGGATTTTTATACGTTGGAACAGTATTTATTCGCGTTTTGATACTTTTTTGTATAAACTATTAAAATGCAACGCAAATCCAGAATTTTAACCCCGGCTAAGTGTGCACAAGCCGTGATATTGCATGCAGAAGGTTGGAGTTATCGCTGAATAGGCGAAATATTCGGTGAGTCTCATACATCAATATCGTGTATGATTGTACGATACAGGGCAACTGGTGAGCATACCAGGTGAGCTGGGCAAAGCAGATATCGTATCACCACCCCCGCCCAAGACCGTTTTTTAAGGGAGAGCGCTCTAAGACAGCGATTTGTAACAACAAGACAGTTACAATCACAACTTCAAGACGCACAAAGCCCTCAAGTAAGCCTAGAAACCGTTCGACAAAGACTTCTAGAAGATAATTTGCGTCCTCGCATGGCTGCCCGAGGACCAGCATTATCCGTGGATTATCGTAGAGGCTGGTTAAACTTTGCCATGGAATACGTGAATTGGGGAGAAGCTGACTGGGAAAGAGTTCTTTTGACGGATGAATCGCGATTTTGCCTGCATACATGTGACAGACCAGTTCGTGTTTTTAGAAGGCCAAATGAAAGATACGCATAATGTAATATACAGAATAGCACTTTATTCGGTGGAGGCTCGGTTATGGTGTGGGGGCGGAATTTCATTAACGGCACACACAGACCTGGTAGTGTTAAATAATGGAAATTTGAATGCTGAACGCTACATATTGGACATTCTACAGGACCATGTTGTGCCATTTGCTCTTTATATTGGCCAACATTTTTTGCTAATGCATGATAATGCTCGACCTCATAGAGCTCGCGTAGTTCGAGGCTACTTATTGGAAGTTGGCATTGTAACTATGGCCTGGCCAGCACGAAGTCCCGACCTTAATCCAATAGCGCATGTCTGGGGTATGCTCGGAAGGCAATTACGTGCTCATCCGAACCCGCTCAACAACTTGGAGAACGTGGGGCGACTATTTGTTGAAATTTGGAATGGTCTGGATCAAAACATCTTTCGGAATCTTATTTTGTCGATGTCAGGACACGATTAGAAGTAGAGGTGGAAATATCCGATATTAAGTTTGAAAAGTTCCATAGAATTCTGGATACTCCTTCTTTCATTAAAAAATTAAAATTCATAATTCAGGTTTTTTTTTTTGTTTTTCATTGCTTTATGGTTAATCTTGGGACTGCTTCTTTAAAAAATGCTTTACTTAGAGGTAATTTAATAAAAATTGTTAAAATATAAAGTTTGATTTATTATTTCAATTTTACAAATAAATTAATTAGAAATTTATTAGTAGTGCGTTAATTTCTTGGAGCAGTGTATATACTAGACTATAGACTATTTTTAACAGATTTATTAAATAAGCTGAAACTAATGATTTATTTATAATAAATTCAATTAGCGCAGGTAACGTTTTTAAGAACGTTCTTTACTTGTCTAATTTTCGAGAGTTGCAACGCATGTATGCGTTTCTCTAAAAAGCACACATATATTCAGACGACAAAAGTTTCTAATGCCTTTTTACAACTTTATCTGATCGAGCTTAAGGATTGTTTATTTACTAATAAAAAACGTTGGTCGGGCGTGAATCTATAGCGCACACCCAGTATTCATTAGCCGGGTTACTTAGTGTAGAAAAGGGTAAAATAAATTTGAAAACTTGTTTGATTAAGTATGATTTATATTAATTCGGAGGCTTATCCACATTCCTTGAAGAATAGTTATATGGATTTATTTGTATTTATGTCTAGATTTTATTGTACTGTTAATTAACATTTTTAATATTAAACATCTTGTACTAAACTTGCAAATATTATTTAACAAAAATTTCTCCATCTTGCTAATAAAGACTTTTTCTGTTAAACAGAATTATGATCATTGAGTACTTCTAAATATTATAATTTTTGTAAGTGCAGTTTTAAGAATATATATAATATGTGACTTTTTTGCATCTCCCTATGTTTGGGAGTCATTCTAACCCCTGTTTTAATAACTTTTCTAGGTGCCGTTGTGCCATTTAAGAAATATTAACGAATTTTGACAAGTAAATTTTTACGGTCTTTGCATCTCCCTGTATGGTCTGCCTTTTAAGAATTCCATCAAATAATTGATTTTTTTATACGTTGTTTTACAAATAATAAACTGCTCGCCTCCACTATGCTACGCCCGTAAACTAGTTCGTAGAGTGCATCCGCAAATTTGGTGGTTACGTAAAATACGGAAAATATTTTATGTTTGAGGGATGATCACTGAAATCGTTAAAAACATATTTTCATTTATTTTTCTTGAAAGGAAAACAAGAAAAAAATTCACCGAAAAAAAGCATCATCCAAAATAGATTATTTTTACAATGTTATAGTGAAATCCGCATGAAATTTTAATAACAAAGATATAGGTATTCTCGTTTATTGATTGGTAAACAACGCTCTTTATTTAATAATTTATAAGAGGATTTTTTTTCTCAAATTTATGATAGAGAAATAAAGCAAGAAAATAAATTGCACCAATAAATAAGTATATTTTTTACTAATTGAAATTATTTAACTTTGAAGCTACAACGCTTTAAATTTTAAGTAGTTGACACATTAGCTAGTGTGTATGTATATATATATATATATATAATGTTAACATTTAATGTGGATTTATGGTGAGTGCTCTATGAAATTACACTTATTTCGTGAAAATGAAAATTGATTAAAAGGAAGCAAATATATATATTTAGAAAAAATCCATTAGTGAAAAAGTATATTATCAACTCTTCAGTTAGCAAACAAATACCAAAATTGAAAATCTAATAATTCAGATAAACTGCTAAACGTTATGCTATTTTATGGAACATACAGTGTTGCTGCTTCACCAACTAGTTAATGGCGAAAACTGTAAGTAATTGATATTTAATTATTTTACAGAAGAAGCTTATATGTCAAAAATAGTCAATTTCAAAGAACAACATATTGAAATTTGGTTTTTTTGTAATTGTTATTTTGTGCATTCAAAAAGAAAACGTTCCAAACGTGAAAGATATTGGTGTATTTCCAATTTTCAATAAGATTATATATAATCCATTTTCTATTTTCTCAACAAGGAGCTTCCTAATCTTCTCAATTTTGCCTCAGAAAACAGTTAAAATGATTTATAAAATTAATTTGAAAAAATTATTTTCTCAACTTTGTCATTACTTTCATCTAGTGACCCAACACCCTTAAAGCATTTTATCAACACTTTTCTAATATACGAATTAACATTTATTATTAATATTATTATTATTATTATCCGAAAATATTTCCATATTAAACTATACAAAGAAGAAAATAAAAGATTCCAATTTTGAAACGCAAAAGAATCAGAAAAATGCGAGTTATCTGAATTTGAATTAATATACAGGTGTTTCTCTTTGAAAAAAACATAAGTTTGATTTGTAGTAGAGTACCGAAAAATCTTGTAAAATTCAAAATAACTTTAAATAAATTAATGGATTGTGATTAATTCTCCTAACCCTAATAAGAATAGGTTAAGGAGGTTTTAACATTTTCAGCTAAATAATAATCGCTAGATTATCTGGGTATTATTATTTTTATTTGCTAGTTTCGTAGGATTTACATTAAGTTTATTTTTAATTCCAGGTAACTTCTTTAGTCCAAATGACAAATGGCAAAGTGTATGACCCTTTGATAGGACAGTGGATGTCGCCGCTTTGGGAAAATATTCTGGAAAGGATACCAACCCCTACTCATCTTCATTTATATAGATTCAACGGAAATGATCCTATCAATGTTGAATTGGATAAATCTCGACCACAAGGTATGGAGATGTTTCTAAACTTATGAATTCAACATTAATTTTTCTTTTTCTTATTTAAGATCATCTAGACTGGTTGAAAAAAATAGGCTTCGATCTGAAAAGTATGGCTCCTCAACTGTATCCGGAGAACCTTCCTAGTGGCAATATGCCTCCTTTCCTCTCTCGTTTGCCGACGTTTTGGAATCCGTCCAAGAATGGTCTCAGTAGCCAATTAAACATGCAACCGTCTTCCGTTGAGATACATTCTGGATTCTTATCTCATTTTAATACTAGGAAAATGCTGACGGCCAAAGAACTTTCAGTGTTCCATAAATCCGCTTTAAAAACAAATGTCATAGATCTAGTTCCGAAGAAGATTGGTTCGGCTTCTGATCCGCCATTTGGACGAGGAATTCTAGTATCTCAGCTTGAATCGGGACAGGCAATTGTTTCCAGTGTTCCAGCTGCCAACGCAATTTACAGAGATGTTTATACTTCTGTATTTAATAGGTCTTACTTGCTACCTTTTACTTTTATTGTACACAACGCACAACAGGATGCATTCCACTTTGTTAAGGATGAAACTTGGAAGGCCAACGATGACAAAGGTAAAATATATTTAATTACTAGAAATGCTTCTGTTATTTTAGTAATACTTCGAGTTGAATTAGATAGATGCTACTTGATAGTTGACAGGTGGGGATGTGCTTCTATTTCAAAATTGACATTTATTCCGTTGGATGAAAATTCTGATGTCAAAAGTCTCGTCACATTTCCCTTATTGGATATCATATACAATATCAGGAATGGCAGATGAAATCCGTGGTTTAGAGATGATTCTGTCAAAAATATATCACTAGACAGCAATCAAAAGTATTATTTTTATGTATCTAAACAATAAACAAGGGCAGCAAGGAAGGCTTGATTAGAAGATAAACAGTTAAACCTCCTTTTAGGTCCAAGCTCGTTCTAAATAAAATTTATATATGATTTCTGATAACATAAATGTCACCTAATTTTAATGCATGCTTTTCCCGCTACTGAAAAATGTCAAATACAATCACTTATTATCTGAAATTTTATATTTCTAAAGGTTCAAATCCTGGATATGGTTTGAATGTGTATGTGTATGAACTGTATGAATTTAAAAAAATACAAACATAGTGCGAGGTTGTTGGAATTTCCCAACAAAACACAAATTTTAAATATCTCCCGACAACTGTCAATTTCCATCCATCACAGAAACATATTCGCACAATCTCAGACGCCATCTGAAAGTGAAAGTCATTTCTATCTAATTTCGGGTACACGAAAGTCTAGTTTTTATTTTAAGAGTAAATATGTACTCTGTCTTTTATTGCAGGCCAACTAAAACGTCTTCAAGGCCAAGTCAATACAACATTCCACGAAATAGCCAAAGATAACGAAAGCGGTACAAGCTATTTTGATGTGAAAATTCACGGGTCAAACGTAGTTATTAACTTAAGATACGGAACTACCGTCGAAAAAGAAAAACAAAGACTTCTGCACCATGCTAAGTTGTCTGTAATTAGAAAAGCGTGGCACAAGGAAAAAGATTGCTACAAGAATGGCTTTACTGGAAGTATCGATTGGAGCGTCAGTGAATTAGAAGAATTATCAAAAGTAGGATACGTTAGTAATTATGACGGGGAATATATACATGATGTTCAAAAATATCCTGAGTTAGCAGAAGACCCGTATAATGTTAAATTTGTGAAAAAACAACTAGAGTCTACTAAGAAACGTAGAAGAAAAAGAGAAGTAAAAAAATCTTGCCAAGATCTTTGGTGGTTCACCTTGCCAGAGACATGCTAGTGAAAAAAATAACAAAAAGAAACTTGGCACGAAAGTGAATCATTTCAATTAACTAAGTGTGATGTACCAAAAGAGAAAAAGCTTACTAAGTAACTCTTTTTTACCAAAACAAAACCAAAGTCTATTTGTGTAAGAATTTCAAAGATGCCAAAAATGTATATTATTTATTTACAATATGTTACCTATATGTATGTGATTCAAAAAAGGTATGTTATGGATTCTGCTCAATCAAACTGTTTTTATAATTATTTCACAATATGACTGATTGTTGATTTGCAGAATTCATTTCAAACCGCTCCTTGTAAATATTCTGCATAATGATAAGGTCAAAAAGGCAACTGAAACTGTGAATATATATAAAACTAAAAAGTTTTCAAGAAACATTTTTTATTTACCTCAAGTCACTTACATTATTTTACTTATTTTAATGAAAACTACCTATTTGTTCAGTTATAAGTTAATCTCATCAATAACCACAAAATGATTTATACTTTATTTCTTTAAAAAAATTTAACTGTGTCCTGGAATAAAGAATATAAAATCCTCTCCTAAAATTAAAATGGGGTCTCCATTTACTTTTTTTTAAAATACCCAGTCATTACTAAGATACATCTCCCAAAAAACATCTAAAATTGGTTTTTAATTTTTGAATTAAAATTTTTCGATTTCATAACATAGATACCCAAATTTTGAAGAAAATTTCCAAATATGATGTATTACCAAAAATTGAATTTATTGTGTCAACTGTAACACCGTTTATATTACAGTAGGAAGTGAAACATTATTGTTAAATATTTCTATCACCCTGAAATAGCAGCTCAATTTAACCCATTCCTTAAGACTTTATTTACTATGTAGATAAACTGAAAAAGGAAGACTACATCAATATGCAACAATAAATAAATGACGAAATTTATAATTTCAACATAACTGAAACTTGTAAAATGGTGGAAAAAAATTAAAGAAATAAAGAATATAGTAGTCAGCAGAAAATATATGCGGTACTCGAAAAATAGAAATAGAACAACGATAAAACAAAAGAAATAATGTATTTTGTAAATAAAAGTCAGAAAATGAATAGTTTAAAGATGAAAATGACCGATATTGTGAGATTCGTGAAAGCATAATATCTAATACAAAGTCCGGGAATTGATTGAAGCTACTTCAAGTAAAAAATTATAGGTTTCAAAGACCAGGATAGGACTAGAAATGAACTAAAAAGTCTGACAATAGAAAGCTGAACTGGTATTATTTACATATGAAAAGGATCAAATACAAACATGGGATCGGAAGGCTTCAATGAAATAAATAAAACAAACCCACTGCCGCGTTCATATGCGGCGTAAGGAAAATAGTCAAGAAGGGACGGAAGTAATTAATTTATGCCAGTGGCATAATTACCTAGTTTTTGAAGTTTTTTTCCCAACAGAATTAAGTTTTTATAATCTCTATAGGTGCACTCAAGATACTGAGTTACATTATACTACCACTTTTCAAACACGGTAATAGTTTTAATTAAAAAATTTGATACATGTCAATTTTAATACAATTTTTATACATACTGGCCAAAAGTCAAATTTATATATTTCAGTTCTAATCAACATTTGTAGAACTACATAAAAACGTTTTGGTAATGTTTACAAATGTAATTCTAATTCTATACATATTATATTTCGGGTATTTCGGTTATTGCGTATATAGCAACAAATTGATGGTGTTAATTATTTCTGCTAAAATAACACATGTTGCTTTATGTAAAAGTTACTTTAGTTAGAGTTAGATAATTGCTTTCGCTTGAGAATGAAACTTTAATAGCTACTATTAAATTTTTTCTAAGTGGTTCATAAGTAACCAATTTTAGAGCTTTTTTAAAGCAGCATTGTAGGTGAAATATTGGCTATTGTTTAAAAATATT
This sequence comes from Hermaeophaga mercurialis, assembly GCA_951812935.1. Lineage (NCBI taxonomy): Eukaryota > Metazoa > Arthropoda > Insecta > Coleoptera > Chrysomelidae > Hermaeophaga > Hermaeophaga mercurialis. The sequence goes on along the minus strand of OX638361.1, from coordinate 38,840,167 downwards.
TTGTAGTATGGAGGGTGTGCCAAATAAATGTGTAATATCAAAGTAATAATTTTTTAACTGAAACAAAACTAATATTCACATCCGCACAACTACCAAATTTTATTCACTGGTTATATTTCTGTTTAGAAACTACTAATGAAGACCTCATATTAATTTTATAGAAAGTATCTAGGCTTGGGTTCATCTTTTTAACTTTATTCCAAGATACCATCATCTTATTGAAAAACCATTGTTCCTTTACTACTTCTTAAATATGTTAGTATAAAAACGTTCCAAATTGCAAACATGTGACAGCTATCAAAGACACATTACTCATTTCAACATTTTGGCTACAAGTATGGATTGTAATTTCTTGTCAGCAACTTTAAAAATGGAATGTAAGTGCTTTGGTGTACGATTTTGCAATTTATTCCCATGTGTATCATTTTTCTTCATAATGTAAGTAATCGACGTTTTATATACATAGTGTTTGTACTTCATGTTGTTTATGGAATTTACACGTTGCTTTGTGTTTCTTGAAAATGCAGAATGTCCCTTGAGCTATAAGATTATTAGCCAAAAACTACATTGGATAAACGAAATGAACATAAGAATTATCAAAAAATTGTAAATATAGTCCAGTTATAACTTTTTAATAATTTAAATAATTGAAAAAACGAATTTATCTTAGATAGGGTGAATAAAATTCTTAATCGTATATGTTGTATTGCTTTTACTCGACTACCAATGAATCATTGTGACTCATGATCTATGGTGAATGACATTAAAATAGACACAAAACCTTGCTATATACCTTGCCATTTCCTCACATCACCCAATATTTTTATTTTATTACCTACAATATATGAAAAATAAATATTTTCACTCTATATGCGCCTGCCACATAGTATAACCATATTCTGTGTGATCTTTATTGATATGACGTTTAGAATAAAGCGCCTTTTGGATAATCTTTTTAAAAATGGACAGTAAATTTTATCACAGTTTCTGGGAATGAAGATAAATGAAATTTCCTTAATTCGCTTATATAAAAAAAAAAGGATGTTAAAAATTTACAGCGTTAAAGTAGAAATAAATTTATAACTGATTATATGCTCTCAAATGGTTAAATTTATTTTTTGAAAATGCTTATGGGATAGACTGACCAATAAGTTGGTGGCAAAAAAATATAGCATTTAGGATCGGATCAGCATGGCTTTAGATTATAGACTTCTAAACTCAATAACGAAGGCAGTAAGTTCTAATGGAAAAATAATAATTTATTTTTGAACTGAATATTTTTTCACTCAATTTGACTTTATTTAAAAAATTCATGGATGATAAGAGAACAAAATAATTGTAGATATGTAAAATAGTTTGTTTATATAAAAAAAATGAATATAGTTATTTTTTTCTCTGTGAACTATGGCTTTTGTCACTAAGTTAAGTAACTATTTAACCATTTGAGAGCATATAATCAGTTATAAAATTATTTCTACTTTAACACCCTGTTAATTTTTTAATAGCCATTTTTGTATATAAGAAAGTTAGTCTTCAGAAACGGTGGTTAAATTTATTGTATATATTTTTGTTACACCGTGTATTTAGGATGATTTCTAAGTTGATACTCCTTTTTTAACTGTTTGTTAAAGTTAATAAAATAATGAATTAAACAATATTTTCGAAAAAACTCAAAAAGAAGAAAACTACATTTATTTATTCCAAAATGTGTCCAGTACGGTTTGGTCTAACTTAAATAATGTGATCAAAGTTATCACCATTCACTTCACGTCCTTAGCCGTACTTTGCCGACACTTCTCACAAATAGATAAATTAAAAATGAATTTAAAAATAACAAGCTTCATGTAAGAAATCAAAAAAATATGAACAATCTTTTCAGCCTACATTTTGATTTGGATTTATTAATTCTGATGTTTCTTATTTTTAAGTTTTTTTAAAAACTTAAAAATGTTGATTATTTTAGTGATTTTTATACATTTAAAAAAGCATTATCAATTTTGTAATCACCCTGTATAAATGATATATAAATTTTCAAAGTAATAATTAACAGTTTTTATATTATAACCGATTAAATACTTTTAAATTTGATATTTACATGCTGAAAATTAGTTTCATTGTTGTATGTGTCAAAAATAGCAGCGTTCCGCCCCGCCCGCCTTAAGATTTTTATTATTATTGTTATTATATTATTATCTATTTTTTCTGTTCTTTATAAATTTGAACATAATTTAGCTCAAACTCAAATTTTTATAACTTTTTGAAAAGATTATGTAAAGGAATATGCTATATTTATGAAATCTCATAGTTTGAATGTTATATGTTGTCGATACATCCGTAATATTGCTGGTAATTGTTTATAATATGATCAATCTATTTATGTATTCCAGATGATATTATTTCTTTGTATAGTATTTCTGTTTATATATTTTACTGCTAAATTAATTTATTATTTTATTAAAAATAAGCATAAGTATTATTATAAATGTTTTTTGAAATAAAGAAATTGTTTTTTATGGCTGCTATTATTTTTATTCTCTCCTGATATGGGTGTATTTAAAATACTACAAATGAAAGTTCAGGGCCGTCTTTAACCTATTGGAGGCCCTGGGCATATTAGGATAATGGGGCCCCTATGACTTTGACAGAACACTAGGGACTTTGTATTTGATCTGAGGGGGGCCCCTATCGATCGCGGGGCCCTGGGCACTTGCCCAAAGTGCCCACTGGGAAAGAGGGGTCTGTGAAAGTTCTTAATTTTCTTCATTTAACGAAAAGAATGAGAAGCGTGTTTTCATTCTTAAAAGATGGTTAGCGTCTTAGTACACAGAGAAAACACGTCCATGTGAAAAAAAGTTGTTGCCAAAAAATCACTTAAAACGAGTGACTTTCACATTCATTACAAATTACTCTCTTACTTATAGTAAGTGAAACGAGGTACCTAAGATTGCAGTCGCTTACGTCCATTGGCTAATTCTATATTTAGATCACCCCGAGTGAAAACTTCACTAGCTATTAGTGAAACTGTTCCCTGCCAATAAGATCACTCATCCTAAGTTACTTAGATCATTAATTTTTGAAAAGGTCGCTAACCATTAGTGACTTAGTCGCTAAAAACGTCATCAACGCGTTACATCGACAACGATCGTCACCGTTCGCATTATACAGAGTGGGCCACAGAAAACAATCCAGCCCGATATTTGGCAGTATTCATTAGATTTTAAGGAAATGCTGAAACACGTCGATTTTTGTTCTAAGGGGAACATATTTTTACGATACAGACATCTGCCATTTGTCAACCCCCTCCCTTCCACTTCCCCAACCCCTTCATTTTAAATAGGGAATATACCATGTGTAGCACGTCATTATTGTCATGGAGTATTCAAGCATATGATTTAAAATTAAGGGGTTGGAGAAGTGGAAGGAAGGGGGTTGACAAATTGCAATGTCTGTATCGTAAAAATGTGTCCCCCTTAGAACAAAAATCGACGTGTTTCAGCATTTCCTTAAAATCTAATGAATACTGCCAAATATCGAGGTGGACTGTTTTCTGTGGCCCACTCTGTATTTTCATCCATTCAAATGTGGAGACTGGAGTCCTATATATGTTCTTGAAGGTACGAGTAACAATTATTATACAGGGTGGCAAAACGAAAACGAAACAGAGCCATTATCAGGAACTGCGTGAACATTTTAGAAAAACACAGGGACCCGTCGATTTTTGATCAAAGGGGGACACTTTTTTCCGGTATTTTCACCAGATTTGTCGCCCCTTGATTTTTTTGTGGGGATACCTCAAAAGTAAAAACTACAAAACACAGCCAGCCTCTTTAGAAAATGTGCGTCAAAGAATTGTCGAGGAGTGCCATCGAAACACTCCGGAAATTCTTCGGAATGTGCGAGAACGTTTCGAACAAAATCTTTATTATTTATGGAGGCGGGTGGTCATCAATTTGAACATTTAATTTAATTAAGAAGTAAGTAAACAACTAAACATAATTAAAACTTTAAAATGTAATTTTTTTAAAAGTATCAGGCCGAATTTTAAAATTTAAAGACTATTGTAAAGAGAATTGAAAGGCTTTAAAATGATACCTTACTCGACCCCTAATGCCATTTAAGTATTTTGGGATGATTGTTACCCTCGCTTGGAGGTGTAAACAGCGAAGTCGAAAATACCGGAAAAAAGCGTCCCCTTTGATCAAAAATCGACGGGTCTCTGCGTTTTTTTTTAAAACGTTGACACAGTTCCTGATAATGGCTCTGTTTCATTTTCGTTTGGCCACCCTGTATATGAATAACTATAATGGATATATTAACCTAAAAAATGAACACGCCTGAATACGAATTCATGGGCACCGACTAAGAAATTTCGGTAGCAATAGCTTTTTATCTAAAAATGCTTGGAGTAGCAATAAATTACTTTCTTTAGTAAAATAAAACAGACAACCATCGCAAAAATATTTTTTGTGCTCCGTACTATTTAAATGACATGATACCAATTTTGAAAGATTTTTAATCCAACAATAATGGCTACTACCCAACTCGTCGTTAATTAAAAGTAGTAGATTAACATGATTACGCAATCGTCTTTGTGGATTTCTTAACAGACCTACTTTTTCATACACTATCTTACCATCTACGAAACTATTCTCTAAACCATATACAATCACTCTAATATTGTTTCTGTCTTCAAACTTTGGTATGTCGTTAAGTTTCTTCGGGAAGTCCAATCCTTCCAAGTTAAATACCCAACCGATATGTGGATAAGAATTAACATGTGAGGAGTTTTGCCGAACAGCATTCAGGGCCAACACTACAGCCCAAGCAAAGCAGTATTCATCATTGTTCATTACATTGACAATAGTTTTCTTCTATTTTATGAATTTGAGCAACTTCATGTAAGAACATCCCCTCAGCGGTGCAAATTTATTTATGTTCACTCCAATGAAGCTAACTTCATACAACACCAAACCTTAAAATTTTATTAAATATGAATATAGCGTTTTGAAATATGTCTCTAACATACCTGCATCTCTCCCTTGGAATACTGTTGACTGAGGATATTAGGGCGTCCCCAAATTCTTCAAATACCGTTGTTAGACCTGCGAAGCATCTACCACCCTATTGATAGTGTTCAATGATGTAATATCCCCAACGTCTTTAATAGGAAAAGTATATGTAGCAAAAACCTCAACATTCACTTTTATGCGATGGTGAGTAGCAAGTGCAATTTCACTTCAGCGACTTTCTGCTGCACGGAGTCGAAAAATGAAGTGTATTCAATGTGTTCCTTCTCGCTTCTAATTCTGTAGCTCGCAATCCTACATTTAAAAGCGCTCTTTATTAATTCAACACCATCAGAATGAACGGTTCATGTCTTGGTCTTATGTTGTAAAGTTCTACAATGGGAGTGCATTTGGTTGGCAGGAATATCCACATCGCAGGCATCACACTCCTCTATCTAAACAATATTTCTAGCAAATTTCTTTGCCGGTGATGCAACGGTGTCGCTCGAATTTTTCTTAGCAGATATTGAAGATTCACCAACGCAATTACCTATTAGCTTGCAACTATTTGTCTGTGTCGGAGAATCGCCGGAGAACTCAAGATTATCATTACCATTTAACGTTCTCATTTTCTAGATCAATAGCCATGTCATATGCAATATTTTATTTATCACCCTTCTTCATATCACTTTAAATGCGTCGGAGCAATCTACACATCTCCCATTACTGCCCCACTTATTTTTTCAATTTCTATAAAATGCGGCAGCTTTTTCAGTTTGGTAATGAATATTTTGGAAGAAGACTGTCTATCTATAACAATTGAAAGCTTCGAAGTTCCACCGGAGTTTGCAGAACTCTTTGACTTGACTCCGCCGCCACCGCCTCAGCCGCAAGAGAACCAGCCTCCAAGTCAGAAGATGGAAATTTTCAAAAACCAGAAATAATACTTTAAAAAAAATGGACCTATCTGTCCGACTCTATTTTGTTATTTACCAAAATTAATTATTTAAGTAGTAATTAATTTTGATTCGTTCCATTTTAAATAATGGCGGCGTTCTGGCGGATATACCATTTTTTAGTAGATAGCATAATTTTGCTGGTTGCAATTTTAGTGTATGCGTGTGAAACTAATAGCGAAAACATCTATTTTTACTTTTCCATACAGATCTGCTGCAAACGTTAGATTCAAGATTACCCGATATTTTAACACGTTGACTGCCATATGTATCATAACTGATACACACTTGTTGGGTCCAGTAAGCCGCCCTGTATCATTTTGTAACACAAATAGTTTCGTTCTGGTCGTAGTATGCTGTCAGTTTAGCTTAGCTTTTCTGCAATAAAAACAAAAAAGTAGGTGTATATTTAATAAACAGTTTGTGACAGTGACAATTTATTGATTGTTGAATTGTTATGATAAATTTGAGCATATTTATTTAATTTTTTTTCTTGTAATGATTCATGGCTTTAGGGATCTTACGATAAACTGCGGCGAGTCTTCAATGATTTTTTTCATAAACGACCACCGATTTCCAAATCAACAGTAGAAAGAACTGTTCGAAAATTTCAAGAAGAGGGAACTATGAAAGATCTTCCGTGAACTGATAGACCGAAATCTACAGAAAAAACCGAACAAGTGTGACTGTCTTTTGTTGAAGAACCATCAAGATCATTATTAAAAAGTTCTGTTTTTTGCAAAAAAATAATTATTTCCCCTATAAGTTTCACCTAGTTCAGAAATTGAACGAAGATGACTTCGATAGAAGTTTGGAATTCTGCGAAATAATGCGTGAAAAATGTGATGGTGACAGAAATGTTCTTCTCAATATTGTTTTATCTGATGATCATACTTTTTACTTAAATGGTTAAGTATAATTTAATAAAAGAAGGTCATATTCAGACACTGCAGAAAATTAATGTGAGGACTGGAATTATGGGAGATAGAGTAACTGGTCCTTTTTTTATTAATGGAAATTTTCAGTATGCCCTAATGATATTGACAATAAGTGGTTTAAACAAGATGCTGCTGATCCATATTTTAGCCGAACGGTCTGACACTTCTTAAGTCGCTCGTTTCCAAACCGTTGGATTGGGAGAATAGGTGAAATCGAGTGGCCACCATGATCTTCGGATCTTACACCACTCGATTTTATTTTGGAGGGTTTCTGAAAAGTCGAATGTATGCAACAATGTAAGAAACAATAAATAATTTGCAAAATCGCATACTTGAAGAAATCACCAATATCACAAGGGATATGCGCCAAAGGGTTCAAAATTCCATTTATGAAAGTTTGGGTCATTGCGAAATCGAGAAAGGTCGACAGTTTGAAAATGTATTATAAAAATCGTAATAAACATGTTTCTTTTTCATTTGGTAGTACATATAACTCTTAAAATAACTAAGATACGAGTTTTGGTTTTGGGGATGTGTTTCTTTTTTACCTTTAAAATAAGATGAAACTAGGGTTTATAACCCCCTGAAAAAACTCCCCAATGTATGAAACTTTTAAACCATCTAAAAATGTAGTTTTTATGGCTCTTTTTATGGTAATCTAAAAATATTCAGATTTTTTTCTTCAATTTATGGCTCTGTCTCCGGGACTTTTGGGAAACCCTGTATATACGGATGCAGTGCTATATTGCAGGTTTCTTTTTTGAACAATGATAGAAAATATATTTTTACTTGTTAATAGTTATGATCCTTTTTTTTGTAACATAGCTATTAATCCTGTAACAAGTTAATTCTAGACATAATATTTGGTTCTGCTAATTTTTCTACAGCTATTCGTAAAAATAAATGCAATAAACATCGTTTAATTAGCAAATACATAGGCACAACAGTAGTGTAGCAAAGTTCGTTCTAAATAAAAGTTCCAGAAACTGCCACCAGGGGCGTTGGTGGCGCTAGTGTCGCTGTTGCGCGGCAAATTCAAATTTCGAGAGCGGCCATTTTTAGTCCAGGCGGCCATGTTTAGTCCAATTATGTCAAAGTTCCACAAAGTGTTAGTAGATGGCGTTGGTGGTGCCAAAGTTCCACAAAGTGTTAGTAGATGGCGTTGGAGAGCGGCGGCGGCCATTTTTAGTCCAATTATGCTGAAGTTCCAGAAACTGCCACCACTACTAGATGGCGCAATGAAAGTTGCCGAAAGGGCGTTAGTGCCTAACTTCCTTGTTATTGGTCCAATTGAATCGCGGAAAAAACAGGCATTATCTATAAGTAACGTAGATGTCAAATTTAAAGAAAAAACATGCGCAATGATGGTTGCCATAAGGGCACAAAGCGCTTAACTTTGCTGCTATTGGTCCAATTGAATCGCGGAAAAGACAGGCATTATCTATGAGTGGCGTAGATGTCAAATTTAAAGAAAAAACATGCGCAATGATGGTTGTCATAAGGGCACAAAGCGCTTAACTTTGCTGCTATTGGTCCAATTGAATCGCGGAAAAGACAGGCATTATCTATGAGTGGCGTAGATGTCAAATTTAAAGAAAAAACATGCGCAATGATGGTTGTCATAAGGGCACAAAGCGCTTAACTTTGCTGCTATTGGTCCAATTGAATCGCGGAAAAGACAGGCATTATCTATGAGTGGCGTAGATGTCAAATTTAAAGCGCCATGTTACCTTTCATCTGTCACATGTCATCTGTCACCAGATGGCGCCAAATTTCCCAAAACTGCCACTAGAGGGCGTCAGTGGTGCCAAAGTTCTAGAAACTGTCACTAGAGGGCGTCAATGGTGCCAAAGTTCCAGAAACTGTCACTAGGTGGCGTTAGAATACTGGTCTTGAACGTGTTGGCAGTTCAGCCAAAAAAGAAGAAGTCACCTGTCATCTGGCATCTGTCACCTGTCACTAGAAATACTGGTCTTGAACGTGTTGGCAGTTCAGCCAAAAAAGAAGAAGTCACCTGTCACCGGCCATCTGTCACCTCTCATCTGTGACCTGTCACTAGAAATACTGGTCTTGAACGTGTTGGCAGTTCAGCCAAAAAAGAAGAAGTCACCTGTCACCGGCCATCTGTCACCTCTCATCTGTGACCTGTCACTAGAAATACTGGTCTTGAACGTGTTGGCAGTTCAGCCAAAAAAGAAGAAGTCATCTGGCATCTGTCACCTGTCACTAGAAATACTGGTCTTGAACGAGTTGGCAGTTCAGCCAAAAAAAGAAGAAGTCACCTGTCATCTGTCATCTGTCACATGTTGCCATAAGGGCACAAAGCGCTTAACTTCGCTGCTATTGGTCCAATTGAATCGCGGAAAAGACAGGCATTATCTATAAGTGACATAGATGTCAAATTTAAAGAAAAGCATGCGCAATGAACATTGTCATAAAGGCATTAGCGTTTAACTTCGTTATTATTGGTCCAATTTAATTATGAAAAAGGTAGGTATTATCTATAAGTGCCGTAGATGTCAAATTTAAAGAAAAACATGCGCAATGGACGTTGCCATAAGGGCATAAAGCGCTTAACTTCGCTGATATTGGTCCAATTGAATCGCGGAAAAAACAGACATTATCTACAAGCGACGTAGATGTCAAATTTAAAGAAAAAAACATGTGCAATGAACGTTGCCATAAGGGCACAAAGCGCTTAACTTCGTTGTTATTGGTCCAATTGAATGGTGAAAAAGACAGGTATTATCTATAAGTGACGTAGATGGCCAATGTAAAGAAAAAGCATGCGCAATGAACGTTGCCATAAGGACACAAAGCGCTTAACTTTGCTGCTATTGGTCCAATTGAATCGCGGAAAAGACAGGCATTATCTATGAGTGGCGTAGATGTCAAATTTATGAAAAAAATTGCTTGATCATGATTGGATAATTATGTCACGTGATCTAGAGGGGGTTATTATATAATATTTATTAATAACGCTGTGGGGGATTAGTGCTTTAAGACATGCGTCGTCAAGACAAACATATTTGGGAAAAAGTCCTTAAATTTGAAGAAAGACTCAAGCAACTTCGTAAAGATATTAAACTGTACGAAGACAAAGAAAACGTTATAAAGCAGATGGGCGATTTAAATTTGGACAATACAAGAATACCTAAAAAAGTACTATGTTGCTGTTACCCCTTAAGACGAATACAACCAACACCAGTTCCTACGACACCAAGGATGGACAATTAAATGGCGAAATTAACAAGACATTTACAATATCGTGCCAGATAAATAACTTTAACTCAGAAATTCTTTTTTAAAAATTATTATTTTCAAAATTAATCTTTTATTTAAAAATTCACAAAATATTTATTAAGTTGTTACATGTACAAAAGTCAGAACAAGAATGCATAAAAAATGAATTTACAAGATAAAGTGAAGAATGCAACGTCGGCTTTAACCTGAGCCGTTCTTAGTATTTTATGTAATGGTGAGCTTATTTCTTCATATAACTCCTCCCTCCTTAGGAGAAAACAATACCGATGAGAGGTTGTTTTCAAGTTGTACCCTTGGTGTTGTGTGATTTTCGTGTTTCTTGGATCTCTTCTTACAGGACCATATGCAAATGATGATTGTAATTATTACTATAGATGTTAGGCTTGGCATGTTCCATATTACAGGGTGGATCTCTTCTTCTTGTACTGGTTGGCTTGATTCTATTTCCTTTCTTAGTCCTTGAATCGATTTGAAGTCAATAGAATGTAATTTCAGAGGCATATTTTTATTTTTTATCGGATTGGCTGTCGGCTGGGTCCACTCTAATTTCGGTAATATCAGAGGATTTATACGAATTTTATCTTCCGTGTTTTCGTAAAGATTGTTTTTTATTTCTACGCTGCAACCATTTGGGATTTTGAAAATTGTGTTGGCATTGATTACGATTATCCTTTTTCTTTCGCAATCTATACTGGCTTTAAGGGGATTCTCTGCTGGCAATACTAATAGAAATTGTGTGTTGATTTGTTCTATTATAGTATGATGCAAAACAGCGTTCTCTGCTTTACAAATTGGTTTTTCGGCTCGAATCAGAGGTATGATGCAAGTGTCGTTGGCAATCTCTTCACGTTGTTCGCACAGGTATGTATCTTCAAGTTTGGGACATGGGTTTTCTTGATATTGGTGGAGTGTCGTACTGAGTACAAGGAATTGGTTCGGTGGAATGAGAATGGAATTTTTGAATGGTAAGGCAATTATTTGGTAGGTCAGGAAGTCGCTATCAATCAGAATAGGAATATGAATAGCAAATATTATTTTTGAGAATTCGAATTTTACTTGGATTCCTGCTAATTCGTAATAATTATATGGATTCTTGAATTTAATGATTTTATTTTCGCCATGAATCGTTGAAACATGATTCACTAAATCTATTAATTGCTTTAGCGGTATAATTGAAGTATGTAAGTTACCTAGATGTGCAAACATAATAGCATTTTCTAAATTATCTACAAGGTTTATTAAGTTTTGGCAATTCAATATTATTTGATCGAGAGCATTCGGTAACCGTATATACATGAACATTTGGTCGGTGAAATTTTTTGACATATTGTAAATATCATTCAATCGTTTTTCTAACAATAGCTGATTTTGGTACAGGTTACTTATTGATTTGTTATAATGATCAATAAGCTGTATATTAAGAGAGGATTGCAATTTCAATTGGTGTGTAATTGAATTTTGATTTTCGATTAAATTTTGAATTTGCGAATTATACTTAATTTCGTCTTCATGATCTAAAGTTCCAAAAAGCCATTTACTTACAGTTCCAAACCCGTTAAATAATCCCCTTTTAGTTCTATTTGTATTTTTAACATTATAAAAGGCAAGATTATTTAGCTTTACCCTAGTGGTATTTAATAAATATTTTGCATGTTCAAACAGATTATATACTAATTCTACGTCTTCAAATTTTGTAAAATTTAGTGAAGTTTCTAACTTAATATAAAATTTTTCAGCATTTGCCAACTGGATGATTAATAAACTGGTGTCGACAAAATGTAGAAAAGTATGTTTAGTTTGTATTAATTTTGTTCTTCCTATTTCTAAGGGTAGTAAAGGAGAATCTAATTCTTGAATTTTTACATCGCTACTTTTGATTAGTGGTAGAAGTGGAAGGGCCAGGATCAAGGATATTATTGTCCAAGTGATTATCATTCTGTAAAGAAATTCGAACATTAGTGAGAGGTTTTTTGACTTTTGACTTATGAATCGTGCGATTTTTTGACGTTAAAATCTTTTTTAATGAATCTTTCTTTACTAATGATTTTATAAAACGAGGTTTTGATTTATTTCTAATTGCTTCTCTATTTTTTATAAATATTTCCTGTCCTTCTTTATATTGTATAGGGTTTTCTCTAGTTTGGTTACGTTTTTCTGTGATTTTGGTTTTTTGTTTTAAGGTTTTATTGTAAATAGTTTCGTATAGAGTTTGGAGTCGTAATTTTCGTTCGTTCAAGTATTCGTTTAATATATGTTCATCTGTCAAGTCGAAGGGGTCAAGAGCTTTCGTATTACCTAGAATTATATCGTAGGGTCGGTGTCCTGTAACACTATGAGTAGAGGAGTTATATCCGATAACAGCAAACTGTACAATCTGTTTTATATTCATGTTAGGATGCTGCATTTTTAATACTCTGCAGTTTTCTAAAAGAGATAAATGAAATCTTTCGACTGGGCTGTTGCTGTTTGAATTTTGAGGTGTTGTAAAATGTAATTTTATTCTATGCAATTTACAGAATTCCTTTAGTAATTCGCATTTAAACTCGGTTCCGCTATCACAAATTATCGAATGTGGTACGCCAAAGTGGGACACAAACATACTTAAACATTCTATAATTGTAGCCGAATTAAGAATAGGTTCTACAATGTAAGCCTGACCATATTTTGAAAATGAATCAAGTATCGTTAAAAATTTAGTTTTCATTATTTGGAAAACGTCTATATGAATAGTTTCGAAAGGTTTAGTAGGGGTGACAGTTAATGAAAATTTAACTTGTGGAGGATGTCTATCGTATTTTGCTTGATTACATATGTCGCAGAGGTTTATATACTTTGTAATGTCAGAATTCATGTCGGGCCAATAATACTTAATTTTAAGGGCATTTTGGGTTTCGTTAATACCGCGGTGACATGTCTTATTTTCATGATGGTACTTGATATAGTTTTCACGTTCTTCTATATCTTCTATATCTGTTACGAATTTTCTGGATATTACTAAGTTATAAGAATGATTTTTAAATGTATTTTGTAACGTCGTTATAAGTAGAGGCACGAGATCAATTTTCGAGTTGGGAATTGAGATATGAACACAATATAGTTTTTTCGGATCTACAAAGTCTTTGAAAAGGTCAATGATTTGTTTGTTGATTTGATTTTTATCGTCAGTTAGGTAGGCCGTAATGCGGGATTTATTTGTGAAATGTTTAGTAGTAATTACGTGAAAACGTGTTCCTTGTTTAATTATAATTTGTCTGTTGTATGAATTCGTAATATTTTCGGTCAAGGGAATCTCTAAGATAGGGTTCTCCGCTGCCGAATGTATTGTTTCTATATCGTCTTCTGAGGGAGTGTTACCTCGATTTACATCTTGTCGGGGAATCAGTTCTTCGTTATTGATGCCTAAATTTTCTCTTGCTACCGCTCTGTCTACGTCAGTCAAAGTTACAGTTTTAATTAAATCTTCGAGTTCGTCGTTTGGTTCTACTGGTTCGATCAAATCTTCTAGGTATCTATTGGTGACTTGGTTAATGTCTCCAGGTTCACCTAGTAAAGAGTCAATGTCATCGTCTAGGTTGTCGGATAAATTTGCGTTTTGTTGGTTCTCTAATACATTAATTTCGACTCTACTAAGAGCGTCTGCGTTTCGGTTTAAAATACCTGGTTTATAATGAATTTCATAATCAAATTCGGACAGTAATAAACGCCATCTTATGAATTTTGAGTTTGGTTCTTTCATATTAAAAAGATATTTGAGAGGTTTATGATCGGAAATTATATTTGTTTTCCGTCCGAATAAATAACATCTGAAGGTTTTTAAAGCAAAAACTATTGCCAGTAATTCTTTTTCAATCGTGCTATAGTTTATTTCGGCAGAGTTTAAAGTTCGTGACGCATAAGCTATGGGTAAATCACTACCAATTTTGCCTTGACTGAGGACCGCTCCAATAGCAAAGTTGGAAGCATCCGTAGTCACATTAAACGGTTTCGTAAAATCAGGATACTGGAGTACAGGAGAATTCGTTAGGATAGTTTTGCACATTTCAAAAGATTCTAAAAATTCCGAAGTATGTTCTATTTTCGCACCTTTCTTTAGACATTTCGTAAGTGGTTTGGTTAATTTTGCAAAATTTTTTATAAATCTTCTATAATAACCAACTAAACCTAGAAATGACTTGATTTCTTTGGTTGATTGAGGCAAGGGAAATTCTTTAATAGCTTGAATTTTCTTCGGATTCGGTTTTATGCCATTGGGTGTCACTACGTGTCCCAAAAACTCTACCTCTTTTCGTAAAAATTCACTTTTATCTAACTGAATTTTTAGTTTAGTTTCCCTGATACGTTTAAAAACTAATTTTAAATTTTGAATATGTTGTTCCAGAGAAGAACTGAATATAATAATATCGTCCATATATACTAAGCAAACTTTTCCTTGAAGGTTTTTGAGGACATTGTCCATGACTCTTTGGAAGGTTGCCGGAGCATTCCGGAGACCAAACGGCATGCGCGTATATTCGTAATGGCCATTCTCTACTGAGAACGCCGTTTTTGGTATAGAGGATGGTTCCATCTCTATTTGATGGAATCCAGAAGCTAAGTCTAGTGTAGTGAAGTATTGGCACCTTCCTAATTTATCCAGAATGTCTGTGATATTCGGAATAGGGTACCGATCTTCGATCGTTTTTTCGTTCACTTTTCGATAATCAATGACGACTCTGACTTTCTTACGATTACTGGCATCGGGCTTCTTTTCAACGACCCATATGGGACTTGACCACGGGCTTTGACTATGCCTAATGATACCGTCATCTAGCATTTTAGAAATTTGTCTCTGAACTTCGTCTTTGTATATAAATGGATAACGATATGACTTAACATAAACCGGTATTTCGTCCGTTGTTTTTATTTCATGTTTTACTTGATTGGTAAAGCTTAATTTTTCATTTTCTCTATAGAATATATCACTAAATTCATTACATAAACTAAATATTTCTCTTTTTTCCTCCGAATTTAAATGATTTACCCGAATTAAATTCTCGATATCTTGATCTAAAGGCTTATGATTAAAATTTTCTAAAATATTTTCCATGTGAAAAAATTCGAAATTATTTTTGTGCCACTCTGTAATAGGAAAAACTTTTATGGGTTGTGTTAACATAATTGTAATACGTTTATCAGTATTGTTTATTATTTCGGTCTTTGCGACGCCGTTATGTGATACAGTCAAAGTTTCTGGAAAGTAGAGTTCATTACATTTCATCTCTGGTACAATTATCTCACCATCCAGGTGACTGACCGGTACTTGTAATGCGAGTACTTCGTAGGCGTCGACCGATATATTATAGTTTGCTCTATTTATTTTATATAAAATGGGAATTTCTGTCGTTTTATTTTTTAATACATTATTACTTAAATCTACAGAAAATTTTAAATTGCGTAATTCATTTAAACCTAATAATCCATCAAAATGGTTGTGGAACTTAAATACTATGAAATTTAAAGTAACATTAGAATTAAATTCAGCGAAGGCGGGAATCTTAGCTTTATGTTGGGTGTGTTTTTTACCTATAGCAGTTATAATTAAAGTTGGGTCGTTGTAAATACTTTCTGGGAAATATTTTTCAACAATAGCTGGGCTTAACATACTGGACATGCTTCCTGTATCGATAAGAAGTTTTAAAGGCGGGTTTTGTATAGTAATATATGGCAGATCTGTTGAATATGAATTTGAGAAAATTTCGTTTATGTTTTGGGTTCCGGCAGGCCGGTTATCCAAAAAATTTCTATCTTTGATGTATTCATTATTATTGGAATTTGGGGCAGCTTGATTATCTTCAAAGTATGATTGATTATCTGACACGTGATTTTCAAGCTCGTAGTTGCCTGAATTAAGTGGATTTTCGAATGGATTTTCGAAATCCAAATTGTTAGTTTGATACAATTCTTCCGATACAAAATTAGGTTGATTATTTTGTCTGGGTTGGAATGCGTTTTGGTACGAAGTTGACATGGGTTGTGAAAATTGTTGATATTGTCTGGGTCTAAAAGTATTTCTAGACGTAGTCGACATAGGTTCTGGATTTCCGGAAGGTTTTTGACCTGTTGGGGCAAATACATTTTTAGGGGGTCCAAATACTTGTCTGTTTGTCGGATAATGTCGGTTTATTATACGAGGTTGTATCGGAATCGGTTGACTGGGAAATGTATTGGGATTCTTTGAAAATTTATAGGAATTTGATTGTCTGGAGCCTGATTTCTCCGAGAAATATTACTAAAAGGATTTCTATTATTCTGGAAAGAGGATTGATTGTTTGGAATTGTAACGGGAAAGTTTTGTCGAATATTATTAAAATTTTGATTACCATTTCTGTTTTTATTTAGGTTAAAATTAAGTTTTGCCTGGGTAGGCTCATAAAATTTTAGATTAGTTTGTGAGTATCGGAAGTTTTCTTCTTCGGTAATAAATGCAATGGCTTGTTCAATGTTAATTGGATTCTTAAGTCTAATAATAGTTTGTAAAGTGCCTGATAGATTTCTTAATAAAGTACGAAGGGTCATTTGATCATATTGTCTTCTATATGATTCTTTTAAAGCAAGTGGTAATTCTGTCTCTGTAGAATTATTTACTCTGCAAACCAAATGGCTTCTTAAAACTTGTAATCTTCTAGCAAAATCTATTGGTTGTTCATTTCTTTGTGGATGTGCCATTAAAAGATCTTGCTCAAGACATTCGAGAGATCGTCGATCTCCGAAACATTGTTGCAGAGCTCCCTTAATAGCATTCCACGAATCTAATTCATTTCGTGAACCGACCAGTAGATTTGCTTTGTCTATTAATTTTGACTGAATAACTTTGATAATATAATTTTGAATTGTTTGATCATTTACTGCCGCGTATGTATTTACTACAAAGTCGCAACTACTAATAAATTTAGTTAAATTACTTTCATCTCCATCGTAAGAAGGTATCATATCAATATGAAGCTTTAACAATGAAACATTTACAGGATTAGTTTCCATTTCTCTTAAATTTACTACTCTATTAAAGTTTTCAACTAATTTTACTATATCTTCAGTACTCATATATATAAGTACTTTTTCTAATAAGCTAAAAATCTATTATTATTTAAATATTTGCTTTCACCTTAACCTATTCTAAAAAATGCGTGTACGATATAAGTATAGATATAAAAGGATATTTAAAGGAGTACCCAGCACTTACCTCGGGACTTCTTCTTCTTCCAGTGATTCTAGTTCAATAGACCTCTAGCCAGGAGTAGATTCCAAAAGGGAGGTTCTCGACGTCAAAGAGTTGAAACTCACGTAAATTTCGGAAAATCGGACTCGGTGCCGTGGCTTTTCGCGAAATTTCTACGCCAAATCCTACTGACTGCGCCAGATAAATAACTTTAACTCAGAAATTCTTTTTTAAAAATTATTATTTTCAAAATTAATCTTTTATTTAAAAATTCACAAAATATTTATTAAGTTGTTACATGTACAAAAGTCAGAACAAGAATGCATAAAAAATGAATTTACAAGATAAAGTGAAGAATGCAACGTCGGCTTTAACCTGAGCCGTTCTTAGTATTTTATGTAATGGTGAGCTTATTTCTTCATATAACTTGCCTCACGTTATCTGCTATATGTATTTTGTTACTAAAATTTCTTTATAAATGTATTCAAAGAAGGTTTCGATCCTCATGTAATGTTGCAATAAACAACTAAGAAAATATACAGGGTGTTTCATTAAAACTCAAAAATTCATTTCATTTCATTTATTAAAACTCAAAAATTCAGTTATTAACAATAAAGAAATTACATTTTTTTAATTTAAACTTTTAACCACTTCACTTAGTGGGCGGTGCTCCATAAGACAGTCGTGAATTATGATGCAGTAGGCTTTGCTGTAGGCTTAGGGTGTAAGGGGTGATGGTCTAATAATGCCGGCCCAAATGTCAACCTCACCTGCTCGTGTGATAACCACTGCTATCCGGTGCACCCTGCTAGATAACTGACGAGGCTCTGACGACCGAACGATCGTCGGAATAAGCGATCCACCTCCAGCTTGTCAACGGCTACGGGCGGATGAACAAGTGGAGGAAAGGGCACTCTTTTGTCCTGAGGCTGAGAAATCAGTCTTAAAGGCGGAGGAATTACTACAGTAATCAACGGCATAAGGATACCGAAGGCAACGGGAAACCACGGTATTAAAGATCGTTATGATATCCCCAGGACATTCTCCTGAAAAATATATCTGTCATGTTGAAGGAACAAAAACAAATGGCCTCCAGTCCCGGGCAGACCTTAAGTGGTCAGGAGGTGCGAAGAATCTCCCGGCTTCGATATGATAGAAGTATAAAGAAAATTGCCACCTGGAATGTAAAAACGTTATATGCAGCCGGAAAATTACAAAACCTCATACAAGAGATGAACAGGTTAGAAATACACGTTCTTGGAGTGAGTGAAGTGCGCTGGACTGGTACAGGAATGATTCAATCAAACGGTAAAATCTTTTACTATTCATGTAACATGAACCCGAACCATATGGGTGGAGTGGGAATTTTGATGGACGAGAGGTTACAACCATCAATTAAATCTGTTGTTCCAATTTCTGAGCGTGTTATTCTTATCCAACTGTATGGCCAGCCAATCGACATTAATGTAATTCAGGTTTACGCACCCACTGCCGAAAAGCCAGACGTAGACCTGGACCTATTCTACCAGCACGTGGACGAGGCACTGAAAGTGACAAAGTCCAATGAGATCAATATCTTTATGGGTGACCTCAACGCTAAGGTCGGAAGAGGTTCTGTGGGAAATATAGTCGGGACATATGGGCTGGGTGAGAGAAATGACAGAGGGGACAGACTAGTCGAGTACTGTCAAGAGAAAGAATTAGTAATAACGAACACATGGTACAAGCTACCTCCGCGGCGCCTTTACACATGGCGATCACCTCAAGATAACAAACAGCATATCGTACGCAATCAAATTGATTACATAATGATCAACAAACGTTTCAGAAATAGCATCATAAAAGTTACCACCCTACCTGGAGCGGATATGGAATCAGACCATAACCCGGTGTGTTCAACAATACGTCTAAAGCTGGCGAGCATTAAAAAGAAGTCCAATAAAACCCTACCAAACATAAAAGCACTCGATAATCCGGAAGTCAATCTAGAATACCAAGAACAAATTAACACCAGTATCAAAAATATTGTAATGGAGGAAGACGTAGAAAAAGATTGGACCAAAATAAAAAGTGCCTTCTGGACAGTCAACGACACTTACCTACCGAAACCCAAATTAACGCCCAAAAAACAGTGGATGACAAGCGCAATCCTAGAAATGATGGAAAAACGAAGGAAATGCAAGGTTCGAGGAGATAATGATGGATACCGGGCCTGGCAAAGAAGAATCCGACAGGAAATCAGAGCGGCCAAAGAAAAGTGGATGTCCGAACTTTGTGATGAAGCGGAACGATTCTCCCACCTTGGAGACGGTTTTCACCTCCATAAGAAAATCAAAGAAATTGCAGGAGGGTACAAACAAAAAACCATTATGACCATAAAGAACAACAGAGGAGAATTAGTAACAAACCGTGAAGATCTCCTAAAAATATGGGAGTCATATGGTGCCGACTTGTTTGAAGATAACAGACCTCCAACGTTAGCAGAAATAGGAGATAACCCGGTAGGACCGAGCATTCTGAAATCGGAAGTAGTTCACGCCATCGGAATGATGAAAAAGGGAAAAGCTCCGGGTCCAGACGAAATGTACTCCGAGACTATAAAACTTTTAAACGAAGAGAGTCTGGATGTAGTTGTCAGTCTATTCAATAACATATATGACACTGGGGAGATACCCGTTGACTGGCGGCGCTCAACTTTTATACCGTTACCAAAAAAGCAAAACGCTCAACTTTGTAAGGACTACCGTCTCATAAGCCTTATGAGCCACTTTTTGAAACTGTTCCTACGGGTTCTGCATACAAGACTATATAGAAGATGTGAGGAAGTTAGTGGGGAAAGTCAATTTGGGTTTAAAAGCGGATTTGGTACCAGGGAGGCTATTTTCAGCCTTCAAATGCTTATTCAGAACTGCCTAGATCAACGTAAAGATGTCTATATATGCTTTATAGATTACGAGAAAGCATTTGATCATGTAAGGCATAATCTATTACTGCAGTATCTGGATGATTTAGGTCTGGACGACAAAGATGTAAGAATCATACGCAACCTCTACTGGAACCAGACCGCCGAAATACGGCTACAAGATGGCAATGTGTCTGAAGAATTCCCAATAAAAAAAGGAGTAAGACAGGGCTGCATACTGTCACCAATGCTTTTTAACCTGTATGTAGAAAGAGCGTTTCAGGAGGCACTCACGGAAAGCAGCTTAGGAATTAAAGTAAACGGCATCCACATCAACAACATCAGATACGCGGATGACACGGTAATCTTAGCTGACTCAGAAGATGATTTACAAGCAATATTGAAAGCCGTAAATGATGCAAGCTGTGCTCGGGGTCTGAAAATAAATGCTGCCAAAACCAAAATTATGACAATTTCTAAAAACATCCTGCCAAAGTGCAAAATAACCATCGATGGCATGCACATAGAACAGGTACAGAAATTCAAATATCTGGGCTGCTACCTGAATGAGAAATGGGACCCGGAGATAGAGATCAAATGCCGCATAGAACAGGCGAGAGCCGTATTTATATCCCTACGTACGTTCTTAGTCGACCACAGACTAGATATTAAATTAAGATTCAGGATGATAAAATGTTATGTGTGGTCTGTTCTCCTATATGGTACCGAAACGTGGACTCTGAAGGCTGCTTCGATGAACAGACTCGAGGCATTTGAAATGTGGACCCTTCGCCGTATGCTTAAAATATCATGGGTAGAGAGAGTCAGTAACGAAGAGGTCATAAGAAGAGCAAAACTAAAAGATAGGGAACTGCTCGAGATCATCAAGAAGAGAAAGATCTCGTATTTTGGACACATCATAAGAGGTGACCGGTATGAGTTTCAGCGTCTGATATTGGAGGGAAAAGTGGAAGGTAAAAGAGGCATTGGCCGTAAGAGATTATCTTGGTTACGCAACATCCGGCAATGGACTGGAATTCACGACTTTGGTGCGCTTAGAGACGCTGCGAATAACAGATATATATAAAGTTTGGAGGACGCCTACGCAGTAAACTGCACGGCACTCAAAGAAGAAGAAGGCTTTGCTGCCTGCTGGAAATCCAATATCCGTTTCGAGTTCGAGTCTCACGTCCACAGTGGAGGACTTCATGATTTCTTCCTGTTTCGAGCAATCTATGATAAATAGGGCTCTGTTCTTGAACTCCTTGTACGTGAGTATAGGATGTTTTTCGGCAGCGGCTGAGCCGTGCATATAGCTAGGGTAAAATTCCGCATAGTTATGGTAAGCCATGGCGTAGTCGTTTTTGACAAAGTCCAACATGTTTCTTTCGTTGGGCCAATACTCTCCGTTCATTGACAGTCTAATGCTGGTCACATTGACATTATCGAAAGCCATTGGATCTTGTGTAGTATTGTTTCGTTTATTGGTTTGGAAGCATACAATAACAAATCTTGGGCGTTCAACGGCCTTAGTAGTTTTAACAGCCCAAATTTCTCTTCGTGAACCGCTCGTAACTGCAGGCAACTCATTAAGTTCCCATTTTCTGAACGGTATCAGTATAGGTGTATCGCTTCTAATGGCCTCCATCAATTTTATTTTAATTTCATCATTGGGATATATATGTTTGATTTTCAAATCAATGGTTTCGATCTTAATTGTTGCAGAAGTGGTTGTTGTTGCCGTTGTACCACTAGAAGTAGTTTTTTCTTTAATCAAAAGACAATCACTATCATCGCGAGCGCGAACCAATCGAATTGTTTGCCTTCCACAAGTGATCATGGGGTAATCGTTGAATATGTTGAAAATATGCTTGAGCGGTACCAAAAAACTAAACGATTTTGTGGAAGTGTCCATAGGAGGGTTGGAAGTGCCATTCCAACCGGCGATAGCCATGTGATTTGCATCTAATACGCTGTAGTTGAGAAGAGCTCGTACAGCGCTCACTACTCCAGGATCACGAACCGTTTCAATCTCTCTGGCGCTCTCGCTGTACGTGCACGAGTCGAAGATAAAGGCACAAAAGTTGGGTACTAGGGAAACTTCTCCTCCCCCTGTTACCTCCAATTTACCCTTGATTTCGATCAATGACTCGTTCATGGCAAAAAATGAATCCACTTGATTGACAACAAATTCCACCACATCATTGTTGTTGAAGGACTTGATGAAGGGTGAGCACGTTCGATATTCCATCCTTCTAATAGACTCATCATAACGGGGTTGTTGGTAGAGGTTAAAACTAGGATCAATGCTTTCGGTACGGGGACGTTTACCATAGTCTCCCGCTTGTACGTATTGATTTGCCATATTTTGTTTTTAGCGTAAATCCAAGCGATTGAAGAAACAATTTATTTGCGGGTGTTAGCTCTCGTTGACGACCCGGAGGAGGTCTAGCAGTAAATGGTGTTATTGAACTGACCGCGTTGTTCTTATAATCTATCACCAAACCCATTTATGATCGTCCTACTAACTCTAGATGAAGGACACTTTGTTCTCCTCGAAAATTTATGGGCTTAAAGTTTTGGTCTACCGCCAGCACTGTGATGTTGCTAATTTCCCCGGTATTCGTAACAGGTAGATATATTGGGTTATTAGGTCTTTCTACAATTGCGTAGCCCGCGTCAACTGTAATCGGAAATTCAAAGATGGTGTGGACAGGCCTGTTTCCGTAGAAGGCACCTTCCGTAATGTTGGACTCAAAGCGAATGTTTGATACTTTTATAATGTTGACGGGGAGATCTGAAGAGTGTACAACACCGGGGGCCAGTACCCTGTTGTTGGAAAATCCCAAAATCTGTCCAAGACTGCTGTTGTAGTGACGACTTTCAAAAGTAATTGCGTGACGTTTGCTGTATATTTCACACTTGAGAGTGTTGTTGTTTGGCTTCAGCGAAAATAGTGTATCACCCGTATTTGGAGCAATAGAATTTTGAATTAGCTTCTCAATGTCCGTTATTTCGTAGCAGCCGGTAGGAATCACGACTTCTCTCAACTTCCCACTATCGTTGTTTTCGTAGTAGAAAAATTTCTCACCGTCAATATTGGGTATTGAGTTGTATGAGTGGAAGCCAAGTACTGCTAGGAAATATCTCTTTTCGGAATCGAGCACAATTGGAGGCTGAGGTGTGAACGAAAACACGTGAGTTTGACTCGTTAGCGTCAAAAGCAAAGACATGACTAATGTATATCAACGGGGAGGTAGTACTTAAATAAAAAACTGCTTCAAAAAAATTATTTATTTATAAGTAATTCCACAAAATAAACATGTTGGTATCTCATTACCGCAAACATCACTCCATCGATGAAAATCATAATTTTGACATGGTAAAAATTGTGTTAGTTCTTTTCGGTATTTCTGGGGAATTTCTCGCCAAACCTCGTGAGTAATGTTCTTCATCAGGAGTTTAATGACGTCTCTCATTTCATTAAACTCCTGATGATGATGTTGCTCCATTATATAGGAATTGTAGGCAGAGGTGTCCACAGTTGATTTGTCGATAGTTTTGATATTGGTCGTTGTTGTAATAGATTCGAACATTCTTCCCCACATAGTTCACGAGTTCTTTCGGCGGCTTCAAGTCACCAAATGAATCGAAATATTCAACAACATTGTTTTGCTTTCTATAAGCTACCCAATGTGTGCCTGGATTATTAGAGTCATCCAAATTTATGATGGCACATTCGCGTTGCCAGGGCTGCTGCTGATGTGGTAGAGAGTCGCGCATGAAAACCCCTCTAAAATGAGGAATTTTTAAACGTTTGACATATCGCAAAAGGTCCACATCATATAGCGATCTATTGGGTAGCTTTATTGGCAGTTTTTTTGTTTCTTCATGTACAATCCAAAGCCTCCGCGAGCGTTCTTTTTCATATACAAGCCGGATCCTTTTGCCCCAATAACTTCCATAGCTTTATTGTGACGTTGATCTTCTTCCAGTTTCTTTTGCGCATTCTTAGCATCGATTACGGTTTTAGCTATTCCCGCCGCCCCGCCACTGAGAGCTCCAAGTGCCGAAAGGCCCGCAAACAGGGGAATCAATGGTAGAAATCCTCCAGATTTTTTTCCTTCAAAAGGTATCGTCCTGGGTAGTCGAATTTGCTTTTTACCACCTGCTTTCCTTACGGCGATTTTCGCGGCTCTCAAAGCTTGCGAGGCGGCCTTCTGTAGCGTTGTGGAAGGACTTTTTTTCATAGCCTTTTTAACCTTGCTGATTACGTGATTTCTAAAGGAACTCTTCGTCTTCTGCTGCCCCACCCCCATTCCAAGTTTACGTTTGATCTTCATGCCACCGGTCACCGCCAAAGCAGCTGCTCTTTCTCCCAACGTCGCGTCCTTTGATTTGACACGTGTCCAAGCTTTGTTTTCGAGTATTTGATCTGCCTTGTGTCGATCGTTCAAGGACTTGTGTTGAGCGTATGCAATGTCGTGCTCCTTACAGGCAGCGTCTAAGGGATTAATGCCCGAATCACCGCGTGCTAAGCGTTTTTGTAGCTTTGTGCCCGGACCACAGTATTGATAGGTCGGAATGTGGAGTTCAAAGGGCAGATTGTTTATGAGCGAATTTAAGACACCTTTACCTAAGTAAAGACTCATTTGAACTGATGCCATATCATCACGTGATATATTTATATACATATACGTACACGTAAACGTCTCGCACGTCACGTTTTACGTCACGCACCTCACGTTTTACGTCACTCACCTCACGTTTTACGTCACGTACCTCACGTTTTACGTCACGCACCTCACGTTTTACGTCACGCGCGTCACGTTTTACGTCACGCACCTCACGTTTTACGTCACGCACCTCACGTTTTACGTCATGCACCTCACGTTTTACGTCACGCACCTCACGTTTTACGTCACGCACCTCACGTTTTACGTCACGCACCTCACGTTTTACGTCACGCACCTCACGTTTTTATATATTTATACACAACGACTTGACTAAAAATGCCATACAATGAAGGTCATTCAACAGAAACAAACGCTTCCGATTGAAAACTTGGACTTTACCTCCAAGCATGAGAAAAGTAAACATGGCGAGTTATTACCAAACTCGTTTCGTGCAATCATATGTGGACCGAGTGGGTGTGGTAAAACAAACGTAATGCTGTCATTACTGTTTCATCCGAATGGCGCGAAATTTAAAAACGTTTACGTTTACTCCAAATCTTTGTATCAACCGAAATACGAGTTGCTTCAAGAGGTGCTAAGTAAGACGAAAGGAGTAGGCTATTTCCCGTTCAAAGATAATGAGGAAATAATAAGTCCCGCTGAAGCTAAATCAAATTCCGTATTCATATTTGACGATGTGGCTTGCGATGGGCAGCAGAAAATTCGGGAATATTACTCAATGGGCCGTCATAAGGATATTGATTCTGCTTATCTATGTCAAACGTACTCAAAAATACCCAAACAACTGATTCGAGACAATTGTAATTTAATTGTACTCTTCAAGCAGGATGAAGTAAACTTGAGGCACGTATTCGATGAGCACGTGTCATCTGACATGAGTTTTGACCGCTTCAAAAAACTCTGTTCTGAATGTTGGAGTGATCAATATGGTTCTATTGTTGTTGTAAAAGATTTTGCTCTCAACAATGGAAGGTATCGTAAAGGATTCGACTTGTATATAAAAATGTAATGCCATGTGGTGTATGATTAATATGCAGCAAGATGTTAAACCAGCAGGATGTTCGTAAACGTAAAGTTCTACAACTCTCACGTGATATACGTCGAAAATATCTAGCTCTCAAGTTGGGTAGATCTGAGCAGGATCGGACATTAAATACATTATTTAAACCTCTAATAAAACCTCTAAAAGAAATTGTTACAACGTCTCATGAATCTGCGCAAGTTTTAAAAAATATAAAGAAAGAAGAAGAATCCAAAGAGGAAGAACCCGAAGTAGAAGAACCATTAAAAACAGAATATACAAGCCATCCCACTAATTTTATTCCGATGGAAGATGTAGCTCAGACTTGGGGCGATGATGAGGGTGATGATGTATATTCCCACGCTTCAGAGTCAGCACCAGAACATATTTCGGATGAGGTCTTCAGAGAGTATCTGGAGCAATATCCCGAAATATCACATAAGTATATGCTTGATTACTGGAATAAGAGTCCAAATATAGACCTAGTTTACGGTCCAGTTTACGATTCGACTCACTCTAAATGGCTTCTTGGAGGGAAAAATATCGATTTTGATCGGAATACTGGAGCTATTATAACAGAGGGGGGTTATGTTAAAGGGACACCTGGTCTCTACCAACTGATATTTTATGATGAGCCTGAAGATTATACCGATGATGATAAATTGGCATACAAGACGATTTTAAATTTAACTAACGCTCACAGAAACACAGCTGGACGTCTAAAAGGTACATCGAGATCAAAATATCTAGATATTATTAAACCGATGTTTCCTCCTCCACCGAGAAAGCCATCGAAATCGACTAGCAGCATATCATCGAAATCTGGAGTTGGACTTGCAATGGTCTACAATGAGAACCCTATCGATTACGTGTACTGGGACGATGTCAATGAACTTGTGGAACGACTTAAACTGCTAGTAGCTTCCAAACACGCCGGAAATACATTACACAACAACGAAATGGTTGCAATCATCAATGAGCTGAGAGAAGCCAACGTTATATACTAATGTAACACATGGTTTTAATGTTATTTGCATGATGAGTCTCGACAAATTCGGACGTCGGTCAACGACGATGTCAAATAGACCGCCTCCTCAATCTCTCCTCCGTAATATGTTATTAAAGTTTCCGCAAACGGCTGAAGGTAACGTCGATATTGGCAATGTGAGGATAAGCAATGTGTTACCACCTTCAGCTAGTTCTGATGCTGCCAGTAAAGAATACGTTGACTCCCAGTTAAATATAAGAGTCGATAATTTGTTTAACCAATATAAAAACGCACTTGTAGCTTTACAAGCTAAAACTGGGGAAATTGATGCGTTCGTAACTAAGGATCCTCCTGTATATGCTGGGGATATTGCAACAAAAAAATATGTAGATACCAGCATTGTAACTGCTAAACAGCATCTACGGGGTGATATAAAAAACGCTCAAACTAGCGTTGAAAATCAATTGGCGAATACTGTG
Organism: Hermaeophaga mercurialis; assembly: GCA_951812935.1. Taxonomy (NCBI): domain Eukaryota; kingdom Metazoa; phylum Arthropoda; class Insecta; order Coleoptera; family Chrysomelidae; genus Hermaeophaga; species Hermaeophaga mercurialis. The sequence goes on along the minus strand of OX638361.1, from coordinate 38,812,721 downwards.
AAAGTTTTAGATAAAAAACTAATGGGAACTAATTTAAAAATAGATATACCCAAAGAAATTGCTAGTGTGATAGGCACCCAGTTTGCTGAAATCGAGCGAAAAATAACTGTTGATGAAGGTATTGTGAAAGATTTGGTTAAAGCTCACCAAGAAACGACCGAGTTAACAAATAATTTGAAAAAAGAAATGACTGTTAATGAATATGTTTTGAGAGATTTAATTAAATCTAACCACGAAACCGCCGAGTTAACAAAGAATTTGGAAAGAGAACTAAACCAATTTCGTAATACTGCTACAGTATCATCACATATTTGAACTGGGACTGGATATAAAAAATCTGGAAGATGATGGAAAAAAAATTGAAGCGAAATACTCCTTAAATACTTCAACACACTTGCACTCGCTTTAGAGCTCTTCAAGATGTCTAAAGAAAAAATTCAAGTTGTTAATGAACTCCATGCTCCAGCACGTAGGAATTATCCGCGACGTAGAACAATCATTAAGGGTCTCGATGATTTATGGCAAATGGACTTGGCCGAAATGCGACCCTATGCACACCAAAATAAAGGTTACAAAATGATTATGGTTGTTATTGATTGTTTCTCAAAGTACGTGTGGACGATGCCTCTAAAGACAAAGACTGGAGTTGAAATTACCAAAGCTTTCTCCAACATATTAAAACACAGCCGACGACGTCGACATCCTAAAAATCTTCAAACCGATCAAGGTACAGAGTTTTTCAATGCAGATTTCCAAAAATTAATGACGCAATGCAACATTAATCATTACAATACGTTTAGCGTTAAAAAGGCTGCGATGGCCGAGAGATGTATTAGAACTTTAAAGACAAAACTATACAAGTACTTCAGTTTGCAAGGCACCTACCGATGGATCGACATTTTACCGAAAATTGTGGAAGAGTACAATAACACGAAACATTCAAAAATACGATGTAAGCCTTCGGAGGTCAACAAGTCAAACGAGAAGGAAATTTCTCGAAAATTTTACTCGCATTTGAAGATTGCTGGACCACGCAAACTTAACGTTGGCGACATTGTGCGCTTAAGCAAAGCCAAGCATATTTTTCAAAAGGGATACACCCCTAATTGGAGTACCGAGCTCTTTAAAATTACTAAAGTCAAAATAACCAATCCCGTGACTTATCTGCTTGAAGACATGTTGGGTACACCAATCAACGGGGCTTTCTACGAGGAGGAATTGCAAAAGACGAAAGCACCCGATGTCTACCTCGTAGAAAAGGTGCTTAGAAGAAAGGGAAAGAAGGCGTACGTGAAATGGTTGGGTCTCGATAACAAGCATAACAGTTGGATTGAAAACACCGATTTTGTATAGAATCTTATGGAAAATACGAACAAATTTAGCAATTCAAGGGGCCTTTTTTGAATAACCTTCAAACTTACCGCTTTTTTCCTCATAGTGGGGGTATATAAATACAAGTGTGTGCGAACCTACATTTTATTCAGTCGTGTGGTGCACTTGCAATTTAATCAATCGGCAGCATGAGTAGTCAAGATAGTGGTTATAGTTCTTGTGAAATTGTTTTTGAAAGTGACTCGGCATCGTCGTCGTCTTCGCCGTCACCGTCGCCAACACCTCCTTCACCTTATGCAGTGTCGCTTAATGATTGTGTTGAGGAAATCGACCAAGCTTTAATTTCATACGAGTATGCTGCTAAATTGGAGCGATACCATCTACTGGAAACGAACTTTCCCCTAAGAAGTTATGCACTTTTGTGCGGAATAAGTCCGACCAGAACCTTTAATCCTGCAATAACGCTAACACCTTTACTTCGACCCGGAAGAATTTCGTTTGGTACATTTGAGTGGACTACTTTTATTGAATTGTTGCGTCAGAGATACGATGACTTTTTTCACAAGAATCTACCGTCACCTCCTGACGAATACGATCCTGTAGTTTTCCCTTGTGGAGACTTGCAAACAAACATGGAGTCGAGTTCTATCTGGACGAGTATGATGTTTCCGACATCCTTGAAGCAAATTGCAATTTGGTGAAGAACTACATTTCGTTGCTAGAAGACTTGAACTTTAATACATTCTACTGTAATTTAATAGCCTCTACACGAGCTTATTTTGCTGTTAATTTCAATAGTATTTGTGTCGACGACGATGACGCCACTAGTAGATTTAATACTTTAATTTTAATTTGTGCTGTTATGCCAAATTGTTTAGAAAAAAATGCTCTACAAGAGTACATGTATTACTATAAAGATGATGTAATTAATGATATATTAAATCATTGTTCAAATTAAAAAAATGTACCAAGTTTTTTGAAATAAAACACTTCTTTCTTATATTTTATTTTTTATTACCCAAGCAAACTACAAATAATACAGTAAGCAAACATATATAACTAATACATAAAAACTATAAATAATTTATTAGGTACACATAGTTCAGTCTGAAAATCGCACTCGTTTATTTTCATGTAAATCATATCGAAACCAAGCACAATATTTCTGCATATTCAATAAATATTTCAAAATTATGGCAAGCTAATAATCAGTAATCACATCTTAATTTATTAAAATTTTGAAAAACTTTCACCGTTAAACTCCACGGTAGGGCAAAAAAAAGAAAAAATTAACTTTTATATCCCCACGGAAGGGTGTCATGTGACTGGGGAAGTAATTGACGCTTATCATCATAGGGGCTAAGTCCAATTTTAGTCTGACTTATGCTATATACATCATGCAAATAAGATCGAACTTCTTCTTCTTCTTCTTCTTCTGTTAAGACGCCGATGACTGTTTCGCTTCAATACAAAAATTTATGTAATATTAAATCACCTGATTTCATGTTTCTTGCAACAGCTCCAACGTTTCCTAATTATCGATTGTACGTCGGATTTAATACATCTTTGTGGAAATTTGATTTAAATAGTATGCTCATACCTTCAAGTCCCGAGCCGTTAAGTAATTATCTACCCAATGAACTTAAGACTTCCTCGACCCCATTTTCTCACATTTTTCAAAATTCAGCGGGGGATTTAATAACGTTTGGTAATCGAAAATGTTATGTAGCCTCATTTCCAAATTTAAATATTCAAAATGATTATTATTTACCTGTGCCCTCAGATGCTTATATTAATGCGTTATTTCAATCAAATAGTGGTAGAACTTTTGTTTTCTATAATAACGTTTCCTATGTAGAATACAATAATGATCCTGGAGAAATAATTAGTCGTGGACGTATAACCGATCAATTTCCCGGTATACCGATGGACTTGACATCAGCGTTTAGATATATAGATGGTTTCATTTACTTTTTCAACAAAAACTTAAACGTATATTACAAATATAGTGAATATACGAAAAAAGTTGTTGAAGCTGGACAATTTAGTTGGAATATATTTAACATACCCTGTCCCAGCGTAGGGTTAAAAGAACAATTGAAAACCCTATTGACAAAAATTATATCTTTTTATGAATAAAATGTACCTACCAAGTAAATTGAATATAATAAAAAAATAATTAAACGGTTCGTTCTTTATTATATACTCTTTCAGCACAATTTTTTTGTTTTTCTTCGAAAAATATTACACATGGTGAAATGAAATTTTTTTTTGAGTTTTAATAAATGATATGAAAAATTTTTGAGTTTTAATGAAACACCTTTTGCATATTTTTAGTTGTTTATTGCAACATTACATGAGGATCGAAACCTTCTTTGAATACATTTATAAAGAAATTTTAGTAACAAAATACATATAGCAGATAACGTGAGGCACGATATTGTAAATGTCTTGTTAATTTCACCATTTAATTGTCCATCCATGGCGTCACCGACACCTGAAGAACTGTTGGTGTTGGTTGAATTCGTCTTAAGGGGTAACAGCAACATAGTACTTTTTTCGGTATTCTTGTATTGTCCAAATTTAAATCGCCCAACTGCTTTATAACGTTTTCTTTGTCTTCGTACAGTTTAATATCTTTACGAAGTTGCTTGAGTCTTTCTTCAAATTTAAGGACTTTTTCCCAAATATGTTTGTCTTGACGACGCATGTCTTAAAGCAATAATCCCTCCAAGCGTTATTAATAAATATTATATAATAACCCCCTCTAGATATAGATCACGTGACATAATTATCCAACCATGATCAAGCAATTTTTTTTCCGTAAAATTAGCATCTACGTTGCTTGTGGATAATGCCTGTTTTTTCCTCAATTCAATTGGATTAATAACAACGAAGATAAACGTTTTGTGTCCTTATGGCCACGATCATTGCGCCTGTTTTTCTTTAAATTTGACATCTACGTCACTTATAGATAATACCTACCTTTTCCGTAATTAAATTGGACCAATAATAACGAAGTTAAACGCTAATGCCTTTATGACAACGTTCATTGAGCATGCTTTTCTTTAAATTTAGCGTCTATGCCCCCTTTACATGATATCTGTCTTTTTCGTCATTCAATTGGACCAATAATAATGAAGTTAAGCGCTTTGTGCCCTTATGACAACGTTCATTGCGCATGCTTTTTCTTTACATTGGCCATCTACGTCGCTTGTAGATAATGTCTGTTTTTTCCGCGATTCAATTGGACCAATATCAGCGAAGTTAAGCGCTTTATGCCCTTATGGCAACGTCCATTGCGCATGTTTTTCTTTAAATTTGACATCTACGGCACTTATAGATAATACCTACCTTTTTCATAATTAAATTGGACCAATAATAACGAAGTTAAACGCTAATGCCTTTATGACAACGTTCATTGCGCATGCTTTTCTTTAAATTTGACATCCTCGCCACTCATAGATAATGCCTGTCTTTTCCGCGATTCAATTGGACCAATAGCAGCAAAGTTAAGCGCTTTGTGCCCTTATGACAACCATCATTGCGCATGTTTTTTCTTTAAATTTGACATCTACGCCACTCATAGATAATGCCTGTCTTTTCCGCGATTCAATTGGACCAATAGCAGCAAAGTTAAGCGCTTTGTGCCCTTATGGCAACCATCATTGCGCATGTTTTTCTTTAAATTTGACATCCACGCTACTTATAGATAATACCTGTCTTTTTCGCTATTCAATTGGACCAATAACAGCGAAGTTAAGCGCTAATGCCCTTATGGCAACGTTCACTGCGCATGTTTTTTCTTTAAATTTGACATCTACGTTACTTATAGATAATACCTGTTTTTTCCGCGATTCAATTGGACCAATAACAGCGAAGTTAAGCGCTTTGTGCCCTTATGGCAACATGTGACAGATGACAGGTGACTTCTTCTTTTTTTTGGCTGAACTGCCAACTCGTTCAAGACCAGTATTTCTAGTGACAGGTGACAGATGCCAGATGACTTCTTCTTTTTTGGCTGAACTGCCAACACGTTCAAGACCAGTATTTCTAGTGACAGGTCACAGATGAGAGGTGACAGATGGCCGGTGACAGGTGACTTCTTCTTTTTTGGCTGAACTGCCAACACGTTCAAGACCAGTATTTCTAGTGACAGGTCACAGATGAGAGGTGACAGATGGCCGGTGACAGGTGACTTCTTCTTTTTTGGCTGAACTGCCAACACGTTCAAGACCAGTATTTCTAGTGACAGGTCACAGATGAGAGGTGACAGATGGCCGGTGACAGGTGACTTCTTCTTTTTTGGCTGAACTGCCAACACGTTCAAGACCAGTATTTCTAGTGACAGGTCACAGATGAGAGGTGACAGATGGCCGGTGACAGGTGACTTCTTCTTTTTTGGCTGAACTGCCAACACGTTCAAGACCAGTATTTCTAGTGACAGGTCACAGATGAGAGGTGACAGATGGCCGGTGACAGGTGACTTCTTCTTTTTTGGCTGAACTGCCAAACGTTCAAGACCAGTATTTCTAGTGACAGGTGACAGATGCCAGATGACTTCTTCTTTTTTGGCTGAACTGCCAACACGTTCAAGACCAGTATTCTAACGCCACCTAGTGACAGTTTCTGGAACTTTGGCACCATTGACGCCCTCTAGTGACAGTTTCTAGAACTTTGGCACCACTGACGCCCTCTAGTGGCAGTTTTGGGAAATTTGGCGCCATCTGGTGACAGATGACATGTGACAGATGAAAGGTAACATGGCGCTTTAAATTTGACATCTAGGCCACTCATAGATAATGCCTGTCTTTTCCGCGATTCAATTGGACCAATAGCAGCAAAGTTAAGCGCTTTGTGCCCTTATGGCAACCATCATTGCGCATGTTTTTCTTTAAATTTGACATCCACGCTACTTATAGATAATACCTGTCTTTTTCGCTATTCAATTGGACCAATAACAGCGAAGTTAAGCGCTAATGCCCTTATGGCAACGTTCACTGCGCATGTTTTTTCTTTAAATTTGACATCTACGTTACTTATAGATAATACCTGGACTAAAAATGGCCGCTCTCGAAATTTGAATTTGCCGCGCAACAGCGACACTAGCGCCACCAACGCCCCTGGTGGCAGTTTCTGGAACTTTTATTTAGAACGAACTTTGCTACACTACTCACAACCTAAAAATGTATCTTATCTGTGCTTAGAAATTTTACGAAAAATTTAACAATTTTATCGTAAAGTAAAAAAGTACTTCGAAGTTAATTTTTAATATTTTAGGAAGACTGTTTGCTTACACTCAGTAATTAATGAAAATGATTTTTTTTACTGGAAATTATTTTGTCTAAATGTATTATAATTTTTTTCTTTATAATTATTGCATTATAAAAAAATATTAAAAATGGTTAAATCTTGTTTTATTTATTGATGGGTCTAGCGTCTTATAATCGCACCGAGATCGTGTGGTACCCTCTAACAGAGGAAGAGTTGGCAGCTCCACCTTCCCCTTCAGAGGGGTCTGGTTTTTTGAAAGAGACAGGTGGATTTATTATGGAGTAGATGATGAAGATGATAAAAAGATATTGTTCCTGTAAAAAATATATAATGCATTTAAAATCATTTTTAATCCTAATTTAAAAATAACACTTCTAAACGTAACACATAAAATAAGGTGTCTCCTTACTTTATTAAGTTTCACTATAAGGTTTTTTGTTTTTATAGCAAAGATGAATAGTCCAGTAAATAAAGGCCGGGAAACCCTGGAACCTGGACATCAGGTCGCGTGCAAAATTTTTTTTTCTCAACTTGTAGGTAAAATTGGGTACATTAACTTCTGAAAATATGTCCTTCGGGAGATGAGTGGAGGGGGCCGGAAAATGGCCAGAAACCCCGAAAATCCGGTTTTCGGCCGATATCTCCCGAAATATGACACTTAGAGAAGTGGGGTTTGGCTAGAAATGGAGATGGATTTTCGGGATCATTGGCCTATTTCCAGGCCCCTCCCCTCACTTCTCGGTGGACATATTTTCAGGGAGTAATCTACCCATGAACAACTACAAATAAAAAAAAAATTCTGCACGGGACCTGATGTCATGGTTGATACCTTCGTTTACTGGACTAGAATAAAACTTGATAATATCAACAGGAACCCTTTTAATAAATACAACGACCCCCTAACGCTCCCTTAACAAATCTCAACTCGACACTGTGGTGTAACTTACAACCTGTTAATGGGTTAATTTCCTATGAGTCAGAGAGCGTGCGCCATCAGATATTGCAGCACATATTTCAAACGTCGCAATTTTACACAGGACAGGCCCGGTTCTAATAGAAAATAAAGATTTTTAGGATAAAGTTGAAATTAGGTCATAAAGAAAAGAATTGCGGCATTGTCATGTCTCAGTTTTTTCCTTCACTTAAAAATAATACTGTGACGGGGCTTCCTTTTAATGAATATTGTATTGTGCTTTGTGTTAGTTTATTTTATGTTTGAAATGTAAAAGTAGTTTTGAAATTTGCAATTTCAAGATATGTAATTAATTTTGAATCGAAACTCTAAAAATCTATACTTACTTCTCTTACAGCAGTACATGGAAGTAATGGACCTCTATTTTGGCGTTCGCGTTCAAAATAGTTTGTTAAGTCTATTACCATTTGCTGGCATGTACTTCTTTAATGCTTATGCATTTTTACCATTGGACCAGGTCCATTTGGCAACTTTGCAAAGTATTGCCAACTTTAAACATTGAATTTCCCCTGTCCGTTAATTGTAAGTCGCTTTTTATTCCTAGTTTTTTTTGCTATTCCGTTGACTATAAAAATAACTAAAAATGACATCATTTTAAATTTATCGTCAAAGACCTATAGATTTATTTTTTGTGGCGCATATACGAATGGATTTTTATAATAACTGTTCAAATTCGACCTTCCTCGATTTCGCAATGACCAAACGCTCATAAATGGAATTTTTAACCCTTTGGCGCATATCCCTTGTGATATTGGTGATTTCTTCAAGTATGCGATTTTGCAAATCATTTATTGTTTCTGGATTTGTTGCATACATTCGACTTTTTAGAAACCCTCCAAAATAAAATCGAGTGGTGTAAGATCCGGAGTTCGTGATGGCCACTCGATTTCACCGCTTCTCCCAATCCAACGGTTTGGAAATGTGCGACTTAAGAAGTCTCGGACCGTTCGGCTAAAATATGGAGGAGCACCATCTTGTTTGAACCACTTATTGTTATTACCATTACCCAAAACCACGAATAATTAAAAGAGTAATTCTTTCATTTTCGGTCAGTTTTTGGACCATTTTTAACAGATTATTTTAACTAATTAAAAAAAAGGAAATAAATAGGCCCAAATTTAACACTTATCTTCATTTTCAATAAGTGTGTATCAGTTTTCATACATATGACAGTCAACATGTTAAAATATCGGGTTTTGGTTTTGGAGATGTTTCTTTTTTCATTACCTTTAAAATAAGGTAAAACACGGTAGAGGTTGCAATTTAAAAATTTTGAGGTTGCCACCCTCTAAAAAAACTCTCTGGTGTATGAAAGTTTTAAACCATCTAAAAATGAAGTTTTTATGGCTCTTTAGTGATCTCCCAATTTTCAGATTTTTGCTTCACTCGTTAGAGACTTATGGCTCCGTCCCGGGACTTTTGGGAAGCCCTGTATATACGGATGCAGCGCTATGTTGTAGTTTCTTTTCTGAAGCTTTCAAACAGTTTACAAAAATAGAATTTAAATTTACATTTAATGTTGTATTTTACGCCAGTTGATTTTTTAAACTCTCTCCCACCCTAGACTTCAAACACATACATTTTAGTTTTTAAACCCACAAAATTAGTAACTATTTGCCCGTTGGCTTCATATTTCATTAAACCTTTTTATTTATGTTAGGAATGCTGTATGGATTATTTGGTTCTTAGTTAGAAATATCGAATTTTGGGAGGTCTTATTAATGATCTCATAGGCATCGTTATATTCCAGTTATAATAAATAAAACTGTTTGTACCCATCTAAATCAGATAACATTTCACAGTACCCAGTTTAATTGAGAAAAATAAGTCCTTTAGTCTCACAGTTTATAAGTTTTATTTATCATAGAAAAAGGACTACCGATTTCGTGGTAAAATGGGCAACATCTTCATATTCAAATAACAAAAATTCTGTAATTAAAAACAAATAGTTTGGTGTAAGATAAATGTAAATAATATATACAGGGTGCGGCATTAGTGCGTCGAAGCTCGATTAGTCCGCTATTATTGAAGCTACGAAAAAAGTTTTTATAAAAAGTGTAGGCAGTCTTGAGATGCACATTTTAAAATTAGTCGCAAATATACAGGGTGTTCAGGAACGCAGTGCCTGAACAAAGCTATATTTTTTTAAATGGAATACCCCGTATATTTTTACATTTTTATAAACCTCTTGCCGAGCTAATTTCAACGATGTACCACATTTTATATCTATTATATTTAATAAAGGATCTACAGCCAACTGAAAATCACATATTTTTGAATTTAGATGTATGTAGCAGCTAAAACGTTGAATATCAATAAAATCGGCTTACATGTTCCTATCCTAACTTTTCAAGTTCTATGCTATGGTATTAAAAAATATTTGATACAGAGTGATTAAAAATCAGGTGTGATTTCAAATTATTGGAACTAGAAATGTATTTCTTGTAAACTACCTAACCAATCTAGAAAGTATTCCTCTTCTTATTGCCTTTTTGACAAACATGACCATATTTATATCTTTAGAATTTCCTATTTACACCACTTTCCATACTTGAGCATCACATATCCGTAAATATGATAAAATTTCAAAAAATTTTGAATTTAGGAACTTCATGTAACTATTGCACATGACCATATTTCCTATCATCAATATTTTCAAAATTTTTCATAATTTAATTTGCTGTAAAAAAGTTATATATTAAGTATCTGATTTCCGTTAGATTTTTTCAAATTTCCAATAACCATAACAAAATACTGCATGTAAGCAACTTAAATTTTTCGCTATCTAAATACTGAAATTTTAAACTTTTTTTCTGCGTTGTGTACAAAACGGAAGATAATTCGTCAATGGCAGCTTCCATAGACTTTAAGGAATCTACGAATCTAAATTTAATTTCCATTTCAGACTCCGATAAATAAATAAGATATAAAACTTGGCAACTCTAGCTGTGAATGTCTAAAAATGTATGAGATGCGTCAATTTAAAATTAGAAATTATTCGGTGGACAAAGAGGGCAAAATATTTCTAAATTTCTTCAAAAGGTGAGATATGCACGGTAACTCAACTACTGAACATAGCCGAAAGAGAAACACTGGACCGTGAAAGGTCGAAAGTACAGATTTGGCGTGAAGTAGGAGTGGCCAATGGAATGACTATTCCAAATAGGAGTGTAACTAGAGAGTTAATCACTGAATTCTTTTGGCTAGGATGGTGATGTGAGGTGTAGTGAATGTATCTATCGGAGGGAGTTGGTTTTCTAAACACAGAGTGACCTAATGACCCGTTGGTTTTACGTGTAACCAACTCAACACTTTTTTCTTGAGTTCCATATTATAATCAATAAATTACTTAATTTCACAGTGAACTTCAGGATACTACAGATACAATAGAAATGACCAGTGCAGTTAAGTATACTTGTTTAACGGCCTGTTCTGATCCCTTTTGCTGTCGCGCGGCGACTTCACATTCAGAGAAAAATTTGCCGAGCCGTACTACTTTTTTATATTATAAATAGTACGCTCATGTTTTGTGTTATAGAAAGATCTGTAATTATAAAATTACTATAATTATCTACTTAAGTTGTGGAAAAGGGAAAATTTAACTAAATTTAAATAACTAAAAGTTTACATCAAATTGTAACTATATCCCATTTAAAAAGTACCCAAAAACTATAACGGTGTTATGAATAAAATCTTTTGGGATCGAAACTACGGTGCCTTCACTATATATTACAGAGCGGATTATTTTTACAATGAATATATGAAAAACCCTCATCAATACACTTTATAAAGCTAAATTATTTTCGGGAGGTTAACCCACTACATATACTTGGTCAATGGAAATATAAACGCCAAAGGACGAACAACACACAACATTTATTTGTGCCCCAAAACTGTATGTACAAGAATTAATCGTGTTTACAAGGAAAAAGACACAATTCAGTTATACTTACAACTATTTCAGTTGACTGTGTTGTCTATAGAAGGAGATGCAGCAACTGTATTGTTCACTCAAGCCCCTGAACAACGACTGACATATCTCTTTTCTATTTTCAACCCAATAAAACTCCAATGCATTAATGATTCCAATAAAAATATTTGTTTATTATCTGAGCGCGAGTGGCTCTTTACCTTTCGGTCTCGTAATATTAAGTAAGTAATGTTATAATTTCGAAAATGTTAAATAAAAAATAAATTTTATCTACATGGCTATATTTAACTACATTCTTGTATATACTATCGTAACATTATAATTATAATTATAATTAGTTTCAAAAAATATTTATTTTAAATCATTTACTCAATCAAAAGTGTTGGTTCTACAGGAAAAGGTAAAGAAAATGTTTAATAAAAAAAAGTATTGCTCATCATTTATTACAAATTATAGTCAAAATATTTTTCGAAAGACTATATACAAAAGATTTTACAAAACGAATACAATTAAAGTACTAAATGTCTAATAAACAATGGACGTTATTTATATTCAGCCTCCAAAAGAAACTTAAAGCCCAGAGAAAAAATACTTAAGTGTTACAAAATATTAAATTCACCCTGTAAATTCCACATTCAAGAAAACAAGACAAGATATGTTTCTATTAATGGTTTATAATTTTTATTTTGATAAGTGAGAATATTGACAAAATTTCTGTTTGTGGAATATTTTATACATGAAAACATGGGTACAGTGTTAGAATAGCATAAACAAATAATATAAACATTTCACATTAATACTCAATACAGAACATCTTTATTACGATAAATGTATAACAACGTCGATACCACATATATATATATATATATATATATATATATAATAAATATGTTTTTTGCTATGTAATAAATACAAAAGCTAAAATCATATACAAAATCATACAAAAATATATAAATACACAGTTTTAAGTTATTTGGTTTATTTTTAAAACCCACTGCATATACACTTCTTTTAACTTACTTTAGAGACAAATATGTTTTAGATTTAAATAAGGCATCCATTATTGTGTTAAATTGATGAAAGTCAATTTTTCTTTGACTATAATAGCTATACCAAAATTACACATTCAGAGTTTTTTACAACTCAGTAAATGAGCGATATGATATTAGATAAACATTTTTAATAAGCGTGTGTCAACGAAAATTTGTAAGATAATTATTTTAAATTTTACTATAATAGTTTATGGTAATCTTTAGAAATATTACCAAATTATAACTGATTAGTTAAGTTGAGCTAAGAAATGGAACTTGTCAACTAAATTCCTTATATACCACTATAAAAATGTTGCAATATATTTAAAGTCTAATGTTTCTTAGTCTTTTTATTTACATAGTCAGTTCCGAAAGTCCATCTCTATCTGCGTGTTTGCTTAATTTTTTAATAAGAAACATTGCTTGATAAAGTTTTAAGGCAAATATTAGACTAGCCTTCTATTGGCTAATTGGTCTGTACTATAAAACCTTCAATGTCATATTGCTTTTTCTTTAAACAAATATGTCAATGCTCCAAATGGTCATCTTTAAGTTTTGTATCATTATAAAATAATTTTTTTTCTTTGGTACCCGCACTTTCCTTTTGATTTTTACAAAAATAATATTTATTTCTTACTTTTTATTGAAATTATGTGTATTGATGTTAATTACATTCAACCTAATGTTCATTAGTCTGAGTATATTGTGTTCTAACGCGGTATATTATTAAATTTTTGAGTTAAACTAATTTCAGTGACAGATAACTTTTATTACTTTTTACATAAACTGAAAGATGACATTATTCTTATGCAAGGCAACAATGGCTTCCGTTGCAATTATCAATTATTTCATAATCAACGCACATTTTCGAATTGAACTTCTTATAATGAGCATAACGATATTCAATTTCATATAATTTAGCACTATTTTTTCATTGTTTATTGTTTAGATGGACTGAAAATATTTTTTTTCTACTCCCACGTATCAAAATCGTTTTCACATATTAATATTTGCAGGTGAAGTCTAATTTCATACACATCTCTGCGAAAAATCAATATCGTTTTTATGGGACTTATTTCATACATTATTCACGAGAAACAATGTAATTTCGTTTACAAATAACAAAATCTTAGGAATGAAATTTAAGAATTTCAAAAACTATACCAATATAATAAATAATTGTAACAAAGAAAATTTATTCAGCAATTTATTATAATTTGTGTTTCTAAGTTGTTATAAAAGTACATTTTTTTTCATTGAAAAAAATTTCATTTTAAAGTCGTATAACAAATATAATGGTAACATATGCGTGAAGCCTCTTAAAACCTCGTTCAGCTAGTAACACTCGCATATGGCTTGTGTTGCCATTTTCTCATCCGAGCATAAAGTGTAACTTCAAACACTTCTTATACAAAATACTATTAATTATCTTACAAAAGTATTGGAAATTTGGAATATTTATAGGTTCTATGAATTTCAACTTTATCTCTAAAACAAAGTATTGTAACCTAAAAATATTTAGATTTCCGGATCTCATCTATGTTGTAACAAGTAAATAAAACTAAAAACTGTATCCAGTCTAATTTTAATTTTTAATTGAAAATGACGTCCAAGTGACCATTATAAATGTCTGTTTAAAAAGTTATAACAATTGAAATGAAACTAAATAGGATTATCGCTTTGAAGACTAGAGGTGTGTGTTTGACATGTAAATTTAAAAGAATTCTTGTTAGTTGTCACACAATAATAGGTGGTAATTACCAGATTAATCTCACTTATAGAAGATCCATGTACCACGAGCTGAAATTGATGTTACGGATCGGCATGGTCACTTTGCTTCCGCAACAATGCAGTGGCGTCGTAGATTAGCATTGTTGGCTAGAGCCATTGTTTGTATATATTTTATTAAACCTTACTAACAGGTTACTACTTCTAATAGCGAGTCATCATAGTCGCCCCGTAGATTCGCGATAATTATAACATATATGCTCTACTTTATAGGAACGTAGCCAAAAGAGAAATCACACTTCTGTCTTGCAAAAAATAGTTCAACGTGTTTGCATATTATCCAATGTTTGGTTAAATAGTGCATTTAATAGTTATTTTTGCAACTAATGTGTAAAGTGAGATTTTATTTCAGAAATTGAAAGTCTAGATGATGAATATTACTGTTCTGGAAATACGAACCAAACAATTTCCAAATTACGAAAAATTTTAAGTCTATTCATAAGATACTAATATTCCTTAAATTTGCATTAAAGAATAGAATTGTCTCATTTTTAAAATTCAAATTATTTGAGGTTTATCTTTAAAAAATATTACCAATAAGCTTTTTCTCAAAAATTCTAACTTTACAACTGTAAAGGGTATGTAAAGTTATTAGTAGATGTAGGGTAGTAGAAAAAAATTTTTACATTTATTTGATGCGTGTAATAACTAAATAATACTAGGACAAGAAAGTAATTACTAAGTATAATAGTTAATAAATAATGTATCAATAATTTTCAGGTAACGTGCAATTGATTCATTAAACGGAGCATTTCGTTTTAAAATGGCCTCAATTTTACAGTAAAATTATAAAATATACATTGGCTTTGAAAATTCTTTAAATCGTGGAAATTTGCGGATTATACAGGAATATTGATCCTCGAATTTCGCATGCGCTGTTGTCGGTTCAACTGTTTTGCCTGTACTGTGATCACTTATCATATATAATATAGATGTACTGATCAAATAATGGTTGTTCAACATTAACAACAGTGCGGCGACGTTCCACTTGCGCTATAACTCGTCAGTAACTCCTGCCCAAGAACACAACTTGAATATAATTGAGGGTTGTCAATCACTAGAATTTTGTTTAACCAGGATGGTAATTTTAACGATGAATATAATATAATGAGGTGTACCACCAACATTTGGTCTTACTTCCTTTAAAACTGACATACAGGTCGATATCTCGATTTTCTAATATTTATAGAATCTTAAAACAATCCATTATCCTCAGAATTTCTTCACATATTTGAAAAGTGTATAAAAAATTTAACAAATAGATGATGTTCTTTATTTTGTTTATGCAATTTAACTACTTAAATTTTAGCTTTGAATTAAAGTTTTTGTGCATTTTATGGGATAAAAATAAAATATGGATTTTCAAGTAAAAAGGAACTAAAACTTATTCGGCAACCCAAGAAGCAGAAAAGCAAATCTGGAAAGATTCAGAGAGGATTTTGAAGAAAGAAGCAAAGACTATATTAAAATATTTTATAAGGTCAAGAGAATATATTTATTTTACTCATATTATATGTAAAGTGTGCGGCTAGAAATTTTCCAAATTACAAATAACAAAGACAATAAAATACGGGCGTCAGCACGCCCCTGCTTCAAAAGTACGACTTTGTATACGTTGGTTACATTTTTCAAAGGATTGAAATATTTCTACACCATGAATCTCAAAACGAAATTCCGACGAATTAAAGAATTTTAAAGGGAGGTCGCTGTTACTTTATGACACAAATAATTTGTTTGTAGGTATAATTTCAGTAAAAGGCAAAATACAGTGAAAATTCACAACTACAAATAATACCTCACCAAACATACCAAATATGCAAGTACGAAGTTGTGCTAATTAACTAAATAAATATAATAATTATACGCCGTGACAAACATCTGTATGTGAATATATGTCGAAGCTATAAAAAATATGTGCAATATGGCGTACCTCAAGTAATCTTGAACGATTACTTTCGGTGGATGATATTTATTATGGCTAAATTCACAAGGAAACGAACCAGTCCTATAATATGTGTCTAACATTCGTTCTTTTTCGTCCCATCTTTCAAATAACCACTTTGTCATTGACTCAGGATTTTCGGGAACATCTCTGCAGGGGTAAAGTCGGTAAAACAATACCGTCTGACAGCGTTCTCTGTTACCGAAAACAATATGACTGAGGTCTATAGGCCAACCATTTGGATAAGCTATTGTTACATCGAGGATCCATTCGATTCTGGGGACTTCCCAGAAGTCACCTAAGGGAAAAGAAAGAAAAGGAAGAAGAAAATAATTTGCTTCCATTATTACTCATTTATTTAACAAGGTGATCATTTAAGGATAGGCACCGGTGTCTGAGCTAATACTACTCATAGAATTTTCGAACAAAAATGCCTTTTAAATATCTAGCTAAGACATTAGAACACGTAATTTGACCATTACAGGAAATACGGCAACTGTACTCTGGATTAAATTACGTATATATTTTGTACAATATCCTAACCATATATACCCGCATATGTCCGAATAGCAAAACATAGCTATGAAATTAAAAATGACTTGGTTACTACTCCTACGAATATAAATTGTTAACTAGATTAACTTTCTTTTATAGAAATATTTTTTTAAATTATTTGTTATCATATCGAGCCGTCATGAAAAATCATAATTGGGGTAGCTTGTGAAATTTAATGTTTTGGGTAAGCAGTATTCAATTTCAGAATGTAAAGCTTATTTTCGTGAAAAGCGTATTGGATTGGCGTTTGATTACAAAGATGTTTACAATATTTTGACAAATTATGTGCAGTTATTTAGAGAAACTGGTACCGTGGGTCGAAAAGGAAGTGGACGGCCGTCTAAAGTACGGTTGAAAATATTGAAGACATTCAGCATATTATTGATGAAAATCCAATAAATGTAATATTTCAGTAGTGGCCCAACAAGAATAGTTGATTTGTGTTGAGGCGTAAATGGACATTTTCAACAAATACTGTAGTTTTATGTAAATTTTAGCTAAGATTACGACATTAAATGAATTATTTGTTTCTTTTTTTTTGTTGCAGTATCTTATTGAGATTTTAACTTTGTTTACAATAAAAAATGTCACGTAATAAATGTCATCCCCTGGAAATGGCTAAAGTACCAACCCAAAACATACCTATTCCAATTATGATTTTTCTCGATGAATCGTTATAAATTATGCAGGGATGTTTAAAATTTCATAATTTAAAAATAATTACAATGAGAAAACTCCCTGTTCTTTGAGCAATTTAAAGTAAAAATTATATAATTATGATATTTTGTAAAGGCAAAATCTTATTATGCATTATGCTGTTAACTAAATTCGTATATATTCATAACTATGCCGTGACTATTATTTTAAAGGATACAAGAAAAATCTTATTTGTAAGTAAAGAAAATATAGTAGGTAACTCGAGCTTTAAACACTTTATTATGCTTGTGGGATTACTCACTGCTAGACGATTCTAGCCCAAAATTTGTAAACATGTAAAATACTATTTACAACTGATAAGATGATATTAGTTGTTAATAATTTCTAACTGTATTAAGCCTTTCTTGATATGAGTAAGAAATCAGAAAAGTTAAAAAAACTTCAATATCTTAAATTTAAACGGTATTTTTAAGTAGGTTTGGCAAATTAAATTAAATAAAAAAGACACTATTAAAAGAATAAGCGTAGCTACTTACTTTTTCCAGAATTTGAATTATTATTTACGACAGTTTTACTGCTTAAAGCGTCCATAATTACTTGCATTGCACCTACTCTCGGTAAAGTAACATGTTCATATTTGGGAAGGTTCATTTTTTCGGCATACTTATGTGATATCGCTTTCCGTTTTCTTAAAAAGCCACCTTCTGGAAACAAAACCAACCATTTTCTCCGTAAGGGTATGTAAGCCTCTAACAAATGATGTGCGAATTCTTGTAGAGATTTGTCTCGGGTTGTTTTACCCTGAAATAAAATATTAACCTATTTGAATTTGAAATTCAACAAAAGCAAATGTTCCATAATTCAAAAATCATGGTGCCTATTGTTAAGAGCATAAATAAAATATTAAATTTAATAAGAAAATAATTTGGAAATACATTATTTACGACCTCGTAATTTATTACGATAAAAGTTTAGATAGGTATAAGGTATTAATTTTTTGAAAAGTGTAATTTTGTTTTACAAAAACTCCAGATCCATTTCAATCTGTATTGTAAATAATTACAAAGAAATACCTCAATTGAGTTTTCAAGATATTTAGGTAATTACTACCTCCATTATTAGTACACAAAATAAAAGATAATGAAATTGCTTTCAAATGAAGTGCCTTTCTAATTATTTATTTGAGAAGGTGTAATAATCTAGAGCAGATAAAAGCATTAAACTTTCGCAATACTAAATTTATCAGTTCTAAAAACTCTCTTATAAGCGTTCAACATTTACAAAGAACCAAAAATGTCAAAGCAAAAAAGCCACTTTCAACGGATCTTTAAATTTTATTCTAACGGAAGTGCCGGCATATGTTACCAACTTCAAGCTATATTTATTCATTATAAAAGCGAGTGTTGTTTGAAAATATAATTATCCCGCTGATTATAAAAATAACTACATATGACATCATTGACAATTTATTAGTAAACGGTGAAATGTTTTAATTATGAATTTAAACATAAAATAACTATTTGAAAACATCATATTAATTTTTGTAATTAATTATTAAATTAGGTTTAACAGAGCATCAACAAATTTAATGCAGATTAGCGTTACTTATCAATTTATGATCTTTAAATTTTATAACATTTTCGAATAGGTTGAAAAAATCATATAAGATTCAGGAGAAATTTCAAATAGTGAGAGGTGTGCTTGAACGTGGACACAAATGATTTTTCTTAATTTTATATTTTAGGACCATTTTCATAAAAATTGTAAAGTCAATTTCATCTAAAACATTTAAGCGTCACAGTCAGTTAAACGTGACTTTAGCTCAACATAAGATGCGAAGCACGGCAAATAAGCGCGTTCTAATCGAGTTTAATGTTAAAAGATTTGTGTCATGCATCATTATTGGTGTTGGACAATTAATTCGCGTTAGAAAAAATATCGCAAAAATTATTTAAATTTAGAATATATCTTAATTTGTTTTCTCAGTATGGTATTTTGTTTTTCAATACCGTTTGGCTTTCACCTTTAATAACAATACAAAAGTATTATCTTTTATCAACGTACACCAAACGGATTTTTAAGATCGCTCGATGAAAAGACATATACGATGTAGAGGATTTCGCTTCTTATTTATGTATTCTTTGCTCCAAGTTACTTAATAAATGTATTTTCATAATAGCCTTGATGTAGTATTTTGATAAATTGTAATTAGTGTCTACATTAAAACAAAGGCAAGTGTTATTGTAGTATTTGGTGTCCAAGTTTCAAGCACACAAATAAGGAGGAATATTAAAATACTGAGTTAAAATAGAAAAAGGGATTGTAAGTAAAGTCGTGAACGTTTAAAAGCGATGCAAAAAATGGATTGCATTGGTATGAATTTTTTTTATAAATTGAGAAAACTAAAAAACTTGCTTCATGATGTACTTAAAAAATGTTATGAGAATGAAAGTTAAATTATAATGTTAAAAATGTACCAATATAATATGAAGTGTTGCTAATGTTTCCGGTCAATGGTTAAATACAAATTGTTAGTGTACTCACCGCTTTTATAAAAAAATCCTTATGTAACAAGCTAACAATTCCGAAATTTGTATATTTGAATACGTTATCCATTATCCACATGATGTTGGGCAAGACTTGTTTTTTTGGATTAAAACAAGAAAATAATAAAGGCACATCTGCCGTCGATTGATGGTTTGCTATTACTAATGTTCTTTCATCTAGACAATGTGATATATCATCTCCCACTTCAACAACTAAAAAAAAATCATTTTCAAAAAATATTATCCAAAATCATTAGTCTTTACATTATTTTTGAAATAAAGAATAAGTAAAATACATAGTGGTCTCTAATTAAGTAATTATTTCAAAGGCACTTTTTCGTGAAGACACTACGGAACAATGATAATATAGCTAAACTTTAATTTGCATTCTTTTTAAATCGGATTATCCCGTAACATTTTCTAAATTTTCAAAGGCAATTAAAACTTTTAAAATGCATTCTAATGAACAACATAGTCAATAAGTCAAATACTCATAATTCTTCAAATAACACAACCACTTTACCAACAGAAGATTGTTAAGAACACAATTAAATACCACGGGTTAGAGAAATTCTGAAGAAATCCTTATTATACAAGCTAGCCATATTCAAGTGCGTGACTGGTCTGGTATGCTAACTTTATCAACCATATAGTGTATATAGAAATACTGCATTAAAAACAATAATTACTACAGTATTCTTGGAAACAGCCAGCGATTATAATACCAACAAGACTTACAACCACAAAGGATATAGCCATATTTTTAGCATTAAAAATAAACTGTGCTATATTTCAACAGGAGTCAATTTATTGCATCGACAAAATCAAAATATTCGACTTAGTTATACGGGAATCTACACCTGGAGCGGCATTTTGGAGTCCCAAATACCAATCTCACATTTGATTTTGGAAAAAAGTTTATAAGATACGCAGCGTTGAATGCAACAGCTTTTCACATAAAAGTGACTCATCTTCTAAAATAACCTAGTAAAACCCTAATTATCGAAATGGAAAAAGTGCACCGAAATCAAATTGAAAATGAAATATATGTATAAGGTGTTCCGTTTAAAAATATTAATAAGTTTCAGGACAACGGAGACTTTGGACTTTGTCAGATGTTTGGCAAATCCTGTATACAAAATAAATAAATAAATAAATAAATAATAAAATAAATATTATTTCCTAAAAACATACTACTAGTAGAGTACGTTTTATTAAACTTGTGATGATTAATCTTATATATTAAATGCCTATCAAAACTGTCCTTTGTAGATATTCTTCATCAAATGATTTTCATTTGTATAGCTTTCTTTATTTAGAGGAATATTTATTAAGCGATGTTCCAGAAATTGCCATCAATAAAAATGTTCTAAAATACATATTTCAAATTATAACCAAACTTCTAATTAATTTAAAAAAAAACGTAATTGTTCATTGGTTTCTATTCCATACCAGAACCCTTATTTTACTGCAATACTTAAATACGGTACATAAAAAAGAAGATCCAAAAAATATAGCGATTTATAGACCTGTCTCAGTGCCAAATCAAAAGTCTTTGAAAAAATTATTTATGATAGAACTCAGTATTTTATTAACTGCCGTCTGCAGCCTGGTA
Organism: Hermaeophaga mercurialis; assembly: GCA_951812935.1. NCBI lineage: Eukaryota > Metazoa > Arthropoda > Insecta > Coleoptera > Chrysomelidae > Hermaeophaga > Hermaeophaga mercurialis. The sequence continues at coordinate 38,791,077 of OX638361.1, read as the reverse complement.
AAATATCTGTATTCAAAAATTGACAGTAGAAAGCATGTGGCAGGAATCTTTTTTGATCTTTCACGTGCTTTCGATTGCCTAGACATAAAATTAATTGCAGGTAAATTATATAATATTGGTTTCAGAAGAGTATTCCTGAGTTGGCTGGTCGATTATCTGAACGAAAAAAAAATTAGTATACACAGGGGAGTTCATCAGGGTTCCATGCTGGGTCTCCAAATATTTCTACCTTTTATAAATGATTTACCTGAATATTTAAAATCAGATCTTAGTCATATATGCGGATGATACATCATTGGTGATGGCAGCACATAATACTGAGAAACTTACCGTAAAAATCAGAAACATCGTCCATTCTTTCATTACTTGGTGTACATATAATCGTTTAATGGTGAACATTCAAAACACTCAATTTATTTATTTTCATTTAAAGAATCAATTTAGTAATTCAGACTCTCTAAGTTTTTCCTTCAATAATCACGTAATTGTTACTTGGCAAATCTTGCTCTGAATGCGCGATAGCAAAAGGGATCAGGATAGTCCGTTAAACAAGTATACTTAACTGCACTGGTCATTTCTAATGTATCTGACTGACTGTACAATTTAGAAATATTTACCCAAGCGTATACTACCCTCTTTGTCGACCGAATACTTTCTCATTCTAACTTCTCACAAATTTTTAGAAATTCAGAGCTAGATGTACCACGCAGTACCTCCGTTAAACAAGTAAAATTTCTAATCTTAAATATTGACGCAAATCTAAGATAGACAGATCAGATTAAGAACGTTAACTACAAGTTATACAGAAAGTATTATGCTCTATCAAGATTAAAAGATAGTATGTCAATCAATTCACTCATAAGTATTTACTACAGCTTTGTCTACGGTCATTTATCTTATATTGTAATTTTATGGGGAAATTCAGTTGAAAGCTACAAAATATTTGTAACGCAGAAGAAAATCATTAAAAAATGTTTACTCTTGGTAAAGTAAAATCTTGTAAACCAATATTTATAATATATAAAATAATGTAATGTATAGTTCTCGCCGTTTACTTAGATGTACTAGACAAGCGAGACAGCAATATCTATTATTTCACGTAAGACAGCAGTTGGTTAAGTGCGCTCGAACGAACACCCAATCACAAGAAGTACTCAGTAGCGGGCTAGGTTTAGTCTTTTGATAATGTCTCATCAAAGTTACATATATATATATATACAAATTATAACGATTCTCTTTCTGTGTTCTTTATAGGAGTTTCTGTTGCTACAGTGGAAAGAATTATTCATGAAGGGCAAAAATCATTGGAGAAGACTGGGAAAGAACCTTTTTCTAGTCCTAAGAAAAAACGTATTAGGAAATCAACAGTTACAGATCTTCCAGAATATCAAAGTACAGACATTCGACGAATAATTCATGATTTTCATAAGACAGAAAATTGTCGAGTCAATGTAAGAAAACTGAATGAGAAAATCAAAAAAGATTTAGATATTTCTGTATCGGACACGTCTTTAAGAAGAATTCTTAAAAAATTGAAGTTTCGTTGGAGAAAAACGGAAAACAATAGAAAAGTTTTAGTTGAGAAAATGGAAATTAGAAGTTTAAGAGTGAAGTATCTTCGACAAATCATTCTCTCTATATAAAATATGTTCACTTAATTTGTATGTAATGGTTCCTAATGGATTTCCGGTTTTTAAATTTTACCTGCTTTCTAAGTTTTAATTCTTTGTTTACGTAGCGTTTAACAACTATAAATATATGGTTATCAACACATTTTCTTATTTATTGTATTTGAAAAAGCTTTAGTATTTCGAAATGCATCATACGTAATGAAATAAAAGTGGATATTAAGCACTATTTAATTTCGGTCAATTAATAAGAATTATTAATAGCTAAATAATGCAATTGTTTACAACTACCATTTGACAAGCAATTATTGTAGTAGAGAAAAACGTTAGCAAAACTTATCTTATTTTGCACATTTACCTTAATAAATAAATGTACGATAAGTACCGACGCCACTGCCAATGGAACCTTATTTGTTTGACCAATGGTTGTCGCTCGGGCGGAGTTAAAATAACACTAGATTCGATTTGGTACATCTAAGTAAACGGCGAGAACTGTATATCACTGTCTTCTATATTAGAGAAAACATGTAATTTCAACTAAATTCCTCCAATCACTTTAATAATACAAGAACCGTTAATCTATTTCGTACACCTCGACATTTATGTATAGCGGAATTAAAACATATATATATATATATATATATATATATATATAACCTGCCAACACCAATTAAAAAAACACTATTTGTAAAAGATATAATAGCGCCATTAAAGTGTTTCTTCTGACCAAATACTATTACTCTATACAGGAATATCTCAAACATGAATTTATAAATATGTAAATCATCAATTTTCTTTTAATTCTATGTTCTTTTTTATTAATACTCGTATTTGTGATTAGCGTTTGCATTCTTCCTAGTATACTTATTTGTATTTGACCTATCCCATAAGTTTTTGTAATGTCCAAGGGATTAATAAAAAATATTATTATTATCATCATCATCATTATCATCATTATCATCATTATCATCATTATCATCATTATCATCATTATCATCATTATAATTATTATAATTATCAGAAAGTGTATAAACTGTTTAATAAATATACAGCGTTGGGATAAAGTATGGAACCAAGTAAATATCTTTAAAACGAAATGGACGATATTTATGAAATTTTGCAAGTAAGTGCAATGAGGCAAAATGAAGCTGATGTATTTTTTTTTACTTCCGGTTTAACCGGAAATACCCTCAACTTTTTTAATTTAAATCATTTGTAAAAACGAGAAATAACTCACTTTTAGTTATAGAATACGTAAATGTATTTACTTTAGACTAATGAGAATAATAATTTAAACAAAATTAATTCAAATGTTCAAAATGCTCTCCGTTCAATAATTCTTTGTCTCAATTCCTGCAAGCACGTTGGTCGTTTAACGTAAATACGTGATTTTAGATAACCCCAAAGAATAAAATCTAATGGGCTTAGATCCGGAGAACGAGCAGGCCACTCTATGAATCATCTACGTCCAATCTATCGATTTGGAAAATTGGCATGCAGAAAATGCCTAACCCGTCTATCATAGTGGGGAGGTGCTCCATCTTGTTGAAACCAAACATTTTGTGGTAACTGCCCATTCTGTTGAAATGCAGGAATAATTTGGTTATTCAATAAATCTAAATACGTCCCACCATTCAAGTTTCCTTCTATAACAAATGGGCATATAAGCCTATTTTCGATAATTCTCACCCAAACATTCAACTGCTGTGGATGCTGGGCATGTGCTTCATGAATCCAATGAGGATTCTCATTTGACCAATATCACGAGTTATGGCGGTTAACTGTTCCATTTAAACAAAAAGTAGCCTCATCGGAAAACACTACATTAGATGAAAAATGATCCTTGACATTACAGATGTCCATCAGTCGTTCGCAAAATTCCAGCAGTCGGTCAAAATTATCGTCTGACAATTCTTGAACTAATTGTATCATATACGGTTGATACTTTTTATTTTTCAAAAACTTCCCTACAGAACGTCGACTTATACCATGGTTTAGTGCCAAAATTGTGGTAGAAGTTTGAGGTGATTCCTATAAATCAATTGCGATGTTTTGTCTAATAGTTTCGTTCGTTGCGATCCGCGGTCATCCAGGTTTTGGCAAATTTTTTACCATCCCAGTTGTATTAAAACGTTGTAATGTTTTAGTAACTGTTGAACGTGATATTGGATTTTTTCCAGGAATTTTTAAAAATATGACACACTTCTTCAGGAATACTAACACGATCACCATAACCGATCATCATTAATATTTCTATATGATCTATTTCACTTAAATGAACCATTCTTAATCGTACAATTTATTTCCGTAAATTTCAATTTGACAGTTTGGCAACAGTTACCTACTAGATAGTACTCGTTTATTTCTTATTAATAATACAAACAATACCAATTTGTTTATCTAAATGGTATTTTATTCTAATGTATAAAAACTTAAAAGAGGTTAAAAATTAATTAAAGAAGTTGAGGGTATTTCCGGTTAAACCGGAAGTATATTATTAACAAAAAAATGTACATCAGCTAGATTTTGGCCCATTACACTTACCAACAAAATTTCATAAATATCGTCCGTTTTGTTTTAAAAATATTTACTTGGTTCCATACTTTTTTCCAACCCTGTATACGGTTACTTACTATCATATCCTGCAGAATAACTCCACATAGAAACCATGGCCAGAAGCCAATGGAAAAAGTATCCTTCTATTTTCCAATACACATCAGAATTGACTTTTTTTAGAGGTAACAACAGGATCATCCACATAACATAAGTAGGAATACAGTACAAATTATTTATAAGAATAAAACACAGCCTCAAGAATCCTTTTGGTACTTTGTACCATTCTCTAAAACAAAAAATACAAACGTAAAAAAGATTTATATTCTAAGTAGGTATTTTATTAGTAGGATGCATGAAAAATGTAAATTATTTACATAACTTATAAAGTGAGCGATGGATTTTACTTGGCTTACAACAAAATATATAAACGGCATAAACAAAATTAGCTAACATTTTTGACAAATAACCTGCTTTCTCTATTAAATTAACTGGAATAATTTTTACAAATAAAAAATTAAGGTCTCTTTTTGTTTATTTAAAACAAAGTGTTTTGCATCAAGCTCACAGGTAAGCTTAGAGAATTGTGTCTTAGACAACATATCCGTAAAAAAATATAGAAAACAAATTGTCTTGTTTATTGGGTAGTACTCAGTTGTAACCTTTTTCATTCTAATATACGAATTCAGTGCCGCAAAAGTAAGTTTGGCTATATTTAGGTATATAAGACCAGTTAATGGCTACACTCACTAAGAAGGAAGTGCGACGACTTGAATGCTGTACCAGGTACAGGAAAATTGTGTGTGTATCTTTTAATATCAGGATAGTCTTGATTTTTAGGATTTACCTCACCGCAAACATGCCTAATTGCGCAATCAATCTTCCTTCTTAGTGAGTGGGGCCCTTTACATAAACCTAACGAAGAAAGGAGTATAAAGGTGTTGATTACATGAGCATCCGGATGTAATTGTATCATGGACCACCTCTATATTTAAATGGGTTGATAGATTATTTTAAATTATGATTGATTATATTAAAGTTAATTTTTTTATTTGATATTAAAATTCATAGCGGTCTAATTCCGGTCCTTCCGGAAATGACACGAATATTCTAATATTCTGTATATTTTTAAATACTTGTATTCTACAATTTCAAAAACAGGGCATTAAAAAATATTTGATATAGAGTGGTCAAAAATCAGATGGGATTTCAATTTTTTTATCACTCTGTATCAAATATATTTAATGCCTTAGCATAGAACTTGAAAAATTAGGAAAAGAACATGTAAGCCGTTTTTATTGATTTTTAACGGTTTGTTTGCTACAGACATTTATATTAAAAAAAAATGTGATTTTCAGGTGGCTGTAGATCCTTTATTAAACATAATAGACATCAAATGTGATGATTCAAATCAGCTCCTCAAGAGATTTATAAAAATGTAAAAACATACGGAGTATTCCATTTAAAAAAACATAACTTTGGTCCGTATCGGAAATATGGAACGTACTATATAACTTTCAACCACTTCCGTTTACAAAAGTTTTGATATCAATAACATCAAGAGAGTTATTGCACTTTGTCATAAGATTGGTACACCCTGTATATATAGTTCAGTTAATATAGTATATATATATATACATATTTAAAGTTTCAGTTTCTTTAGAATATATATATATATATATATTACGACAACTTAAATACAAAATTGTACTTATCAAAAGATAGCGGCATATAACAAACCAACGATAAGAAAAGTAAACAATGAAAACAATAAGTATTTTATAGAATTACTGTTTAGAAACAATTTAATATAACCAAATGAATAATTTTCCATTTTCTAATTTTACTGTAATTCATTTTCTTGAACTGTAAACTATATGATCCATCTGTAATATCCACATTTGTTTGTCATTTTAGATACATTTTAATGTTTAATTATAAATTGACCCTCGCTAAATATTTATGTACTTATTCTGATATGTGCCAAGAAAGAGTAACCCTTATATATTGTACGAAAAAATGTAATTGATGATATTTAGTGAAAATACCTAGCGACCTTGGAATCCTACGAAAAACAAGAATGATGTTAATTAAACCAAAGAAACTCAATATCTTTACCGCAAATACTTTAATTAAAACGAGACGACTAGTTTCGATTATAATCAGTCATCATCAGGTCAAAAAAAATATTACAATAAAACAGCAAAGTTACTTCATAATAAAAGTATTTGTGGTAAAGATTTCGAATTTCTTTTGCGTTTAATCCCACATACCACATTTGAGACCTATGGAGAACCTTCTCTTTCATGATGTTAATTGTTTTCCGTCTTTCTGAACTTAATTGTCAACTAAAAATTATATTATTTTTCAAAATGTGAGAATAGAAAATTTTACGCCACCTTCTCCGTTATCTTTTCATTTCACTAAAATGGTATTCGGAGCTCACGTTGTGTAATTTACTAATATACATGAAAAAGGCAATGTAATAACGACGATATATTTTAATAAAGGAGTAACGTTACGAAACACGTAATAGTTGACAGAGAGTATTTAATGGAATTTATTGTAATATGGCAAACAGAAACATTAGAATAACAAAGAGTCAACATCTCGTCCTTTTATTAAAATACCTTCCGGACAAAATTAACGCATCAGCATTTTTATTATTTTAATTTTTGTTAAATTTTAAACCATAGGTCAAAAGTCACAATAATGTCAAATGCAATGAAAGCAGTGTTTAACAGTTTGTAAAAAAATTGAAATTGTATCATAATCGAAATTTGAATTAAATAACGTGTAGATCCTCTTTTTTATGGCATTGCGAGTTGATCTATACAGTCATGCACTATATTTGCAATTTATGCATACAAAAAAGAAAAATATTATTTTTATATGCAAATTTGAACTTTGAATATCGTTTTGTGAAATAATAACAAAAGTGAATGTCACCTTGTTCTCAACAATTACAAGTCGAACGAAAAAATTATTTCTGAATTTTTATTTAGATATAGACACAAGTATTTTGTGTATCCTGTATGATTTACTATAATTTCTTATCTTAATAGTCTAAATGAAAAGTTATCACGATAATCTAAACTTCGGCGTCGAGAAAGTTATAAAAATTATGACAAAAGTGTGTAAAGTAGTATTATTATTTTATTTTTTAACTTCATCGTGTTAGTGCTGATTCAGACCCGCAGTTTTGTCTTTTTACCACTTTCCATCTTGAACGTTCAACTTAAATTGAAATTAAACAGATCCTGGTAACTGCTCATTTAATTCCATCCTTTTCCTTTTCTAAAGAATTTTCTATAATACGTCCGAGCGGCCACTGGAATGGGGCAATATTTCCTTTTTAAGACACACCAATATTTAAATTAACATTAGGATCAGATTTTTTCTGTCCAAATTTCGTTCAGGTACGAATTAAATTAATATTTACAGAAAGTCTTGTAAAGTTCTCGGAACAATTGGAATCATTTGATTGTGCTTGATTCTTTCCTTAAATTCTAGATGATGAACTGTTGTGGATAAAGGGCTAATATCGTTGTGATACTGAGGACGGAAATTTACCGTTGCTTCGATTTGATTAAGAACGGTAAAAAACTTCTTCATAAATTAGTAACCGATGATTTTAAAAAATGGAACTAAAATGTATTTTTATGTGTGATTCCCAAAATTCATCAAATGAATGTGACTTTGGAAAGACAAAATGTAGTACAATATTCTGATCTGACAAAAAATTGACTAAAATATAATAAGAATTTGATAGAAATTTATACAGACGTGTCAACTCAATTTGTGACCCAATGAAATTGGAATCATTGTCGAAATAAATAATAAGACGGTTCACCACGACGAGAAGTATATTTTCAAAGTGTATTAAATAAAGTACGCGGGTTGCTATTTATATATTGAGAATAGAAAGAACAAACAAATGAATTTTATCAAAAATATATTTATTGCTTTTCAAAATATTCGCCTTTAAGCTTTATACACTTTTGCATGCGATTGAACCACCCTTCAAAGTACTTTGTCCAGTCAAAATATGATGGCTCTAAAACATGGTTTTTGAAGGCCGCTTCTTCGGGCGATGAAAATCGTTTTCCATACAGTTTATTTTTAATTTGTGGGAACAAGAAGAAGTCATTAGGTGCCACGTCGGGGCTGTAAGACGGATGACCCATCAATTCGATCTTTTGTGTGTACAAATACTCGCTTGTTTCACTTGATGTGTGTGAGCTCGCATTGTCGTCATGCAAAATGATTCGTCGTTTTGGATTGGTTTCTCTCAATTTACCGAAAATTTCTGGCAAGCAAATGGTCGTATACCACGCTGAATTAACGATCTTTTAATTTTCGAGAGCCACAGTTGCCACATGACCGATTTTCGTGAAGAAACACACCACCATTTGCTTCTTAACTCTTCGAGAACGAGTAACTTTTCTTGGCTTTTCTTCACATTGAAACACCCAAACTGCCAATTGGCCTTTTCTTTCTGGCTCAGATGCATAAATCCACGACTCGTCACCTGTGACGATGATGTATACAGCTTTAGATACACCACAGTTGTATTTTTTAAATCATTTTACGGCACCAATCGACACCGGTCTTTTTTTGAGCATCTGTCAACAAATGTGGAATCCAACGCGCAGACAGCTTCAAAACACCCAAATATTCGTGCAAAATCTTATGTATACTGGTCATATTAATGCTTAAACATGCCTCGATTTTACCATATGTCACATGACAATCTTCTTCAATTAGTTTTTCATAGCATCGATGTTTTCCGGCACAACGACCGATTTTGGACGACCTTCTTTAACTTCGTCCGTGAGCGAACTACGGCCACGTTTGAATTCAGTGTACCAACGACATACACTGGCTTTGGATGGTGCTTCATCGCCAAAAGTTGAATTAACTTGATTGATGCACGGTTCTTGAGTTACATCACGTTGAAAGTCATAATAAATCATAGCTTGAAAATGTTCGCGAGTTAATTCCATTTTTTGGCCGAGATGAGATTTTCAACTTACTGTAAACAACACAAATAGTACTCGCACGTCAAAACGTTCTGAGTACGTATACTGTCAAAAATGTCAAACTTTAAGATGACAATGGTGTTGCCAGTTCTCAATACAAAATAACAACCCTCGTATTCGTATGTATTGTAAGAGCAGTCAAATCAAAATGCACGGCATTTGTATTGAAGCAAATAATACTATAAATATGCTTTAAATGTTTCACTCACAGCACCGCAGTAATAAATACACCTTTTTAAAATTGGAAAATTTGTGTGTGTACAAAGTGAAGTTAATTCATGATTTTTTCCAGGAAATATTACACAATATGATAATTTATGTTAACTACCTATAATAATATACTTTACGACGTTTATGATTTTCTATAGATTTTAATCGTTCCATTCTATTAACTGACGGCTTATGGTTTGATGTATCACAAAGTTATCAAATATTTTTAGTACAAAACAGTTATCCGAATAATTTCATCAAGTAACTATAATGGTCATCGTAAGCTTCAGTTGATAAAACTTTCATCATCTTTATGTCGAAAGAAAAATCATTTCAATCGAATGGACTACAGTTCCAGAAATTGTATATCTAATTTAAATACTAAAATGTTAAATGTATTACCACAGAAGTACAAAACTAAAAATTCGGCAAAATTTAATTCACCATTGCCTTTATTCTTAGAAATCTTTTGTCTTATAAGTACTGAAATTCAAGTACTCATGTATGTATATGTATTAGTGTCAATACTCCAGATCGTGCAAAGAAAAATTAATATAACTCTATCTTAAAGTACAGTACAGTAAAACTAATTTAGAACTCTATATACAATATAGATTGACTAAATCTAAATAAATATCTGAGATAGGTTGCAAATAAAGTAATAAAACTATATTGTTAAATAAAGTTTTAAATAATTTTTATAATTCGGCATTCTTATATACAAAACTATTATACCTATAAGCATTCAGTTTTTATATTCTTTGAAAATAATGGGAACGGATTGTGAACATTTTAATATATGGGACGACACTGTTTTGAGGAGACACGAGTTAATTTTGTTATCAGGACCAGGAACAAAATCAATATAAAAAATCTCTCTCTAGTGTAACTGGCGATAAACCCATTAACTAGAATGTTTTTTTTAAACTACCTCAGAGACCTTGTACCCAACGTTAGACACTTCCAGGTTCATTAATTTCTAAAATTGACAAGAATTTATTAGATATTTTTGGTAAACAATCAAAAATAATGTTAACTCAAGTTATTTTCTTGGAAGTTTTTTGTAACTCTCATGAATCAAAATTCAAAAAAGTTATTAAATTTGCGAAAGATTTTCTTTTTAATTAATTATTTCAGAAAGGAATCTACAGTCTCTGTAACAAAATAATATAATATAATTAATAAATATAATGCATGATATATGTGTTGAAAGTGATTTTAAATGCGGTAAATAATTAAATATTTTTTTACATCATTTAATGTCAAAAATGTTACTTTTGGAGTAGGGCACAAATTATTTTGAAATTTTATTGCATACAAGTGTGGTAATTATATATTCCTAATTTCTTTTTATTTCATATTTATTAAAATCAGATTGTGGTCAGTACAAGTTTATTGTTACTAAAAAAGGTTTAATCAATAATTATAGATGGTGTTTGGCAATTAAAATTTCTGGAATTATAATTATAGTATCCAATTGTTAGCTTTGAATCGAAATATTTTTGTTGTTAAGTAAATTATGTTGGCGAGAAAAAAAAACTGTAGAAAAAACAAAAAATTTATAATTTTATGAAAATATAAATGATCCGACAAAAAATGTGTGTAACATGTACAGTTCCTAACTTAGCACGGATCTACAAATTTCGTGCTTCATGCAACAATCGTACAATTTATGCAATATTTACACAAATAACTATATACGAACAAAAAAAAATTGCCCTTTATTTTTAATGAACAACTATTTTGGATAGTGAGTAACTGTACACTCTTAGGTTTCCTCGTAATATAAGTAAAAATAACTCTACTAAACAATTCCTTTAACGGTATTGAAATAGTACAATATCAAATTTTCTTATATCTACGAAGGTTTTTGATTATTTTTGTATTGAACAGTATTCGGTACTTTTATCGAAAATATCGCCGTCCGTACCGATAAACGCTATGTAAAAGTTGCGCAGAACAAAAATATAAGAGTAGTGCCCCGTAAAGGAATACTAAATTGGTTTCAGGATTTTTCCTCAAAATTACTTGTTTAGCTTAATATGAATTTATTCCATACTTTATGTACACATTGTATATCGAAAAAAAAAGTGATGAAACAGAAAACAAAACTATCAAAAAATTGTTGATTATTTTTATTTTATAATAAAATGAACATTAAAATAGAAATTATTATAGTACCTTTGAATTTGCCTTCGTCAGCACCAATACCTCAAAATGTTCATTTAAATTGTTTATCTTAGGCACATCAATTATGGTTTTAAAATACAAAACGGTGCTGACGAAAGTAAACAAGTGTTGTACTTAATTCATACTTTTTTTAATATTTAAAGCTTCTAAATTGGTTCCTTTATCCTCTAAAATAGCTTAACAATTTCAGCTGAATGTATGTAGTTTTATTCCTATCGGTGCTGGACCCTGTTCGGTATATTTCACTACCGTCTGTTTCTTGGTAATCTTGGGAATCAGTAAAATAAAAAAAATCATCCAAATTGTTGGCCCCGCTTTCATCTGATTCGTTGTAAGATTCAGTTTAAAATTTAGTTTAGACTTGGGAAGAACTGCTGCTATAATTGGATCTTCCCATTCCAAATTTAAAATTGCACATTTTTTCTGATGCTGTCCTCCATATTTCAGTTTTGTTTGGACAAGTTTTTCATATTTGTTAATTAATGAAATTAAGCTGGGTAACAAATATAAAAAAAAATTATTTTCATCTTATACTAACGTTATAAAGCCAAAGATTTCATAACTAGGCAGTATTCTTCCAGATATAATAATTCAGTTTCTTTAAACCGTTCTACCGTTAAAATCTGGTTGAACCTGGAGAATTCATAGTATGTCCTAAAATTTCGAATAAAATCTCATTTCTTTTTAATTTATAGGGTTTTTTTCCATAAACTGAGCACATTTACTAAATATGTAATTCTTTTTTTTTATAATTAGTAGTGGCCTTTAAATTCAACATATATGTGGCACATCGCAAGCATTTCGGTAGTTCTATACAGTTTTACGACTCTTTGTCGTTTTTGCCTTCATCAGTATCTAAATGTAATATTTGAAATGCGTCGTCAATTTCTTCATTGTCTTCATCTTCGTTTTTTTACCGAAAACTTTATTCAAATTATTACCGTTGTCTGTTATTGTTGTCGGAAATTTAGTTTCCATTTTAAATTTACATCTTTTAACATTCCAGCTGTTTTTCTGTATGAGTGAGTACATTTAAACTTAAAACAAAAATAATAATTCAATTTTTATTAGTGTTTACTTTATTCTTTGTACTTAGGAGTAAGTACATAAATTACACGGTTTAATGGGAGCGAAAATTTGTAGTCATTGAAAACGTTCACGTATAAATATAAATTAACCAAATTTAAAAAACTTCATCTAAAAAACGAAACAAAAAAACAGTTTATATTGACCACTGGGTGGCTAACATAAAAAACATTTAAAGTTAACTCACCGTAACTCCTAGGAAACTTCTTTTTTTTTCGACAAAATATCTGCTGAACTACATAGGTGAGTAATACTCGTTAATTTATTTTTAATTACTTACTTACTTGCATCATACGACGCCACAATTCGTTTCATCATTACTGTCTTTCTTGTTGGTATTTTTAAGTTTAATCCCTGAAAGATATCCTTAAAACTTTCATGTTCTATTATAGATATGTACTCATAGCGCTCACAAATTTTTTTATTCTATTTTCGAATATAGATTGGTTTTAGAATTGGTTTGCCTCCCTCTTTGGTCATTCCCAAAATCGATAGTTGCATGAACTAGGAATTTTTGACTTCCGGAATCATAAGTTTCATTTACAAGTCTCTTTCTTTCACTATGTTTCTTAGAATTTTTGTGTTAATTATAGTCTTTAATTTTATTCTTTTCTAATTTGAAGAAAAACTTTTTCTGTTCTGTTTTTGATATCTTCTGTGGATGGCAGAGTTGACAATGACAAATGTTTTCACTATCGTGTACTCCTTTTACTTTAAAATACTTTCCATCTAGTTTTTATTAGAGATAACATGAAATGGATATTAAAGTTAGGAAATGGTCACATAAAAGTATCCAGATATTGTATCTGGATACAGAAGTATCCGAAAATTACCCAATTCTAAAATGGAGATCATGCAAATAACCGTAAATGACGTAAATATTATTTAAATCTTGAAATTTATTTTTTTTGAAGATCGAAGTTCAATTAGAGGCCATTGCTCTAATGTCATTGTGCTCTAATCGTCTGTGTTATCTACGTCTTCTTTATAATTTTTAATAATTTATAAACTGAACTCGACCTAGATAGAACCAACATTTGTTTCGTGATGGGTTTCTGACGGAAACCCGGAACAAATTATTGAACAACAAGTGTGGGGTAGTTGGTAAGTAGCCTAAAAGACTGCACTTTTATTATATGTATAAAAGAGAGCCGCATCAATTTGTATAGGTAAAGGAAGATGTTTTTAGAGGTGATTTTAAATAACCTACATATGGGGTGACGCATTAGTGTGACAAAGCTCGATTAGTCCGCTATTATTGAGTTACGAAAGTTTTTACAAAAAGTGAAGGCAGTCTTGAGATTCACATTTTAAAATTAATCCCGAATATTCAGGAACGCAGTGCCAAACCAAAGTTATCTTTTTTTAAATGAAACAACCCATATGTTTTTACATTTTTATAAAACTCTTGCCGAGCTGATTTCAACGATGTATCATACTTGATGTCTCTTATATTTAATACAGAATCTACAGTCACCTGAAAATCACATTTTTTTTAATTTGGATGTCTATAGCAGCCAAACCGTTGAAAAACAATAGAAACGGCTTACATGTCCCTATTCTAACTTATGAAGTTCTATACTGTGGCATTAAAAAATATTTGTTACAGAGTGATTAAAAATTTTAAATCCCATCTGATTTTTGATCACTCTGTATCAAATATTTTTTAATGCCACAGTATAGAACTTCAAAAGTTAGAATAGAGACATGTAAGCCGTTTATATTGTTTTCCAACGGTTTGGCTACTACAGACATCTGATTTTTTTTTAAATGTTATTTTTAAGTGGCTGTAGATCCTTCATTAAATATAATAGACATAAAGTGTGATACATCGTTGAAATTAGCTCGTCAAGAGGTTTATAAAAATGTAAACACATACGGAATATTCCATTAAAAAACTGCGTTCCTGAACACTCTGTATATTTGGGACTAATTTTAAAATATAAATCCCATGACTGCCTACACTTTTTGTAAAATCTTTTTATTCGTAACTTCGTAAATTCGTAACTAAATAATAGCGGACTAATCGAGGTTTGCCGCACTAATGCTTCACCCTATATATATTGGGTATTTTGAATTATACAGAATGTTTTATCAATTATGCCTTATTTTTCATTTGGTCCTAACTTTTGATTCACTCAATTCTGGCACACAGCTTATAATTCTGCAGAAGAATGTATTAAACTAAAATTAAAAAATGTTTAAAATATTAAGACAACAAACGCCCTTTATATCATAATTTTAATATTATCATTTTAGATTTGCACAGAGCGGAAAAAACTGGATTGTAACAAATTGTTGTTGTCCTGCCACCCATTTTGAATGGTAAAATTTTGAAACTGAACGTAAAATTTAAAAGTATAAAATTGCGAAAATGAATTTTTTCTTATAAATCTTAAAATTGGTTTATTTCCAATATTTAAATATATATTAATCATATTTTCGTTGTTTGTCCGTTTTAAAACCATAATAAGTATTATTCCAGATCCATAATTTAAACAAAAGAATGAATTAAATAATTTTAGATCGCCTCGTATAATTTTATTTTAGCATTTTATTAGTTAAATAAATATGAAAAGATTTTTTTTTTTTTTTTTTTTTATTTCCCATTTATTTACAATCTATAATAATTATTATAATAGGCAAATTATGTGATAAACAATACAATTGACATGCTCAAAAGAAATCCATTGATTCCTTTCTCTTACAGCTATAATTAATGACTAGATTAATTAAATTTTGTCTATTGGGATCGCACTAACATTCATTAAAACCTATTAACCAGGTCGCATGGAACATGTCGTTTAAGTCTACGCTGAACTGCTGTATGTACCATAAGGTTAGATACCAGTCTATTGGGGTGATGGCTTAATCTATTTTTATAACTTATGGATAAGTTT
The DNA here is from genome assembly GCA_951812935.1 of Hermaeophaga mercurialis. Taxonomy (NCBI): domain Eukaryota; kingdom Metazoa; phylum Arthropoda; class Insecta; order Coleoptera; family Chrysomelidae; genus Hermaeophaga; species Hermaeophaga mercurialis. The sequence goes on along the minus strand of OX638361.1, from coordinate 38,775,468 downwards.
TTTATTTCCGTTTTGACCGATGCCACTTGGAGGTCACGAGCTATAACAAAATTTGGCACAAACCATGGAGCGTCTACCATAATTCTTAACACCTTTGATTGGAATCGCTCCAAAATTTCAATATTGGAGTTGGCAGCTGACCCCCACAATGGGCCGCCATAGGTCCATATGGGTTTGAGGATTGCTTTATAGATCAGTATCTTGTTTTTTACTGATAATTGAGATTTCCTACCCAACAACCAGTATAAATCTCTTAGTTTGTGGCCCAGTTGCTTGCGTTTGGTGAAGATGTGTTTCCTCCACGTTAGGCGCTTGTCTAGGTGCATACCTAGATACTTGACATCTTCCCTTTGAGGTAGAGCTTGGTTGTTTAGAATGACTTCTGGGCATGTGTCTTTGCGATTGGTGAAGGTTACCTGGACAGATTTCGATTCATTCGCTTTAATGCGCCATTTCTTCAGCCACTTTTCTATTTTATTGAGGTGGGACTGCAGTGTATTTGATGCTATTATAGGGTCTTTGTTTGATGCTAATATGGCGGTGTCGTCTGCAAATGTAGCTGCTAATACATCATTGCTTGTTGGTAGATCGGCTGTGAATATGAGGTAAAGTAACGGCCCCAGAACACTGCCTTGAGGAACTCCTGAGTTTATTTTGAACAGTGGTGTTTGTTCATCAAGGTATTTAACAAGGAAATAGCGATCTTTGAGGTAGGAATGAAGGATTTGATAGTAGTTAATAGGCAAGGATTTTCTGATTTTAAATAGAAGGCCATCATGCCAGACCTTGTCAAATGCCTGCGTGATATCTAGGAATGCGGCAGAACAGTATCTTCTATGTTCGAAATCTTCGTTTATTTTTTTTGTTACACGATGAACTTGCTCGATTGTTGCATGCTCATGTCTAAAACCGAATTGATGATTTGGTAGTATATTTCTTTGGTCAATGATTGGTTGTAGTTTTTCGGCGAGTAGTTTTTCTAACAGCTTGCTCATTATAGGAAGCAGACTTATAGGTCTATATGACTTCACTTCTTCCAGAGGCTTACCCGGCTTAGGAATTAGTATAATTTGTGCCACTTTCCACTGCGATGGAAAATGTGCTGTTCTTAGTGTAGCATTATAGATGTATGTTAGGTATTTTATAGCTTTGGGACTCAGTTCTTGCAAAATTCTAGCTGATATAAGATCATACCCTGGGGCTTTACGAGGATTTAGCTTAGTCTTGATAGAATTTGTCACTTGCTTTACTGTGAATTTTTCGATTGGAAGTTCTAGCTGAAAAGGAGATTGTAAAAATTTGATAATTTCAGCATCATTGTTTTCTATAGGGTCTGCTGGGAACGGCTGAAAGACTGTCTCTAAGTGTTTTCCAAAAAGTGCTGCTTTCTCGCTACTAGACTTAGCCCATTTGCCTTCTTCTGTTCGGAGTGGAGGATGGTAGATCTGTTGATGATTTATTTTTTTTGTTGCCTTCCATAATGAGTAGTCTGTGGTTTCCGTTGCCGTTAAATTACTCAAGTATCTTTGTATCCCGGTATTTTTGTGTTCATTTAGCATTCTTTTCAGTTCTTGTTGTGATCTGTTAAGTTTCGTTTTATCTTGAGGAGCTCGTGTATTCTGCCAGATTTTTCTATATCTTCGTTTAATGGCTATTTTTTCTTTTATTATGGTAGGTAATTCCTCATTATTGATTTTTCCTTGTTTATTGGGGGTAGCTTCCCAAACACTAACTTGAATAGATTTTGTAAATTGTTCTACCGCTTCATCAATATCTTCTTTCGTTTTTAGGAGTATGTTTAGATCAATTGTATTATCAAGGGTCGTACGGAATTCATCCCATTTAGTGTGTTTGTTGCTTAGGTATAAGGGCTTTTTTCTTTCTATTGCTTCAGTGCTTAGTAGAGCTAAAATGGGTGAGTGATCGGATGATAAATCCAGACATGATTTGAGTGTGAACAAGTTGTTAGGAATACCTTTTGTGACGCAGAAGTCTACTAAATCTGGCAGTTTATTCGGGTCTGTAGGCCAGTATGTTGGTTCTCCAGTAGAATACGATTTTAGATTATTCTTTTGTATGGCCATATACAGTTGTCTACCTTTGGGTGTAGTTAGTCGCGACCCCCAATGGGTATGCTTTGAGTTATAGTCTCCTCCAGCAATGAAACGATTACCTAGTGTATTGAAGAAATTTTCAAATTGTTCTTTTGTAATGTTATGTTTCGGGGGACAATATACTGCACTTACTGTTAGTGGTCCATACCAGTCTTCAATTTCAACAGTAGTGGCTTGTATATATTCTTTATTATGTTTAGCCAGCTCTTGATGTTTAATAGTATTCTTAATGATTATCGCTGTTCCTCCATGGGCGGTACCGTCAGGGTGTAGGGTATTGTAGACTGTGTAATTGGGTAATCTGAAGTAACTTCTGTTGGTAAAATGTGTTTCTGATATTAGCATTATATCTATATGTTGATTTACAAGAAATGTCTTCATTTCGTCGGCATGCTGTGTTAGCCCATTTGCATTCCATATCCCAATGCTTAAAAATTTAGCCATTTAATTAGTAAGTTTTGTTATTACTGTTGTAAGTAGGTTTAACATTGTGCCCATTTGTTCTACTAATCCTTTGATCATATTTTTAAGTTCGGATAATTCATTTGGTGGCTGATTTACTATATTATTTGGTGAATTAATGTCTTGTTGGTTATTTGCGACTTGTGCGTAGCTGGTGTTTGGTCTTATACTTCCTGATCCATGTCCTCTAGGAATATTCTGTTTTGGTCTTAACGGAGGATATTTCTTCTTAAGTAATTCTTTGTAGACTGTGCAACCTTTATAATTTGCCGGATGATTCCCTTCGCAGAGTATACACTGTACGTTAGATGATCTTTCTTTTCTGTGACACTGTATGGTTGGGTGGTCACCGGTGCATTTTACACAACGTGATTTGAGTTGACAGAATTTTTTAGTGTGCCCGTATCGTTGGCACCTGGCACATTGTGGGATCTCCCTTTTTTGCTTTGGGGGTTCCACTTTTATTTTATAATTCATTAAATATTCTATGTCATATATTTGCTTGTTGTTTTCTGCTGGTTTAATATCTATGTAGAACATAGGAAATGGGCTCTTAGTTTTAAAGTATTTGATATTGTATATATTTTCAACTGTGTGTCCAAGATATGAAAAGATAAATGTACTTTTTTTTAATATTGTCAGTCTGACCACTGGTTTCGTCACTACTGTGGAAAACGAAGTACAAAATGTAATAACTGAATTATTTGTAGTTTCTTTATATGCAAGCAAAGCTGTAAAATATCGAACTAAAATATAAATCTAAACATAAATAAATGTAGGTATCGAGAATCAACGTCAATAGTCAAAGATTTTTGACAGCAAAGTGTTATAATTCATTCTATAACAACATTTACTACATGAATTCTTGTGTTAAGTACCTATTATTATAATTAGTTAACAACGCCATAACAATTTTCAAATCAAGAATATGTTGATATTATTTTAATTTATTATGGATTTAATAATGGTAATAAAATTGCTTCTAGTAAAGAATGCTGCCCTGTAACTCGGTTGTGGAAGCCAAACGATCAATTATACAAAACAAAATTTCGGCAGATAGTACCCAACCTTAAAGTTCTATTAAAATTAGTAATTACCAATTATACAAAATAAAAGTTATATTTTTTTAATGGAATACTATATTTTTTATTGCATACCTATAATAATTCTGGTGACTTTTTTTTAAAAGGTATTTATGACCACTTTTATGTCAAAATCGATATATATTTAGCTCCCTATAATTTGTTTTAAATGGGAATTCTTAGGACTTTTAATCGACAATCAACTAAAATTTGAGCTGTTTATTAAAATGTATCAAGAAGTTGCTATGCTGTGAATTCAGTATCATATTACTTGAAGTATGCTGCTATTAGAAAAGTTTATTTTTATGTTATTATCTCATTTATCCTATTGCAAAAACGGGCTCTAAGGTACATCTGTAAAGTTGATTTTGAAACCTCTTATTTTTAAAACATAAAATTTTAACTTTGACCTGCATGTATACATATATCCTTGAGTTTGTAAGCCTCATTAACAAAAAATTATAAGGATGAAATAGTCATTTGCTCTTCATACACTAAAAGATAAACATACTACCTTGCTCTCCGTATATCGTCATCTAGTTTAATAACTCAGTCCATAAAATACAATGGACGCAAAATATTTAATCATCTGCTATTAGAGATCAGAATGTGCAATAATTTTATAAAGTTTCTTACAAAAGTTAAACAACTGCCACTTGCAAAGGCGTATTATATTTTGGGCGAGTACTTCCGTCATAGTAAATAAATGTACGAGGATGGGTTGATTAATTCGCAGCCTAACAAAGAAAATAATAATTTAGAAGAATGCATTTGTTTTTATTTTTCAACATAATCTCCTTCTAGTTGACTGCACTTGGTCCATCGATGTTCCAAACTCTTTATCCCATCCCTGTAGGTAGACTCTGGCAACTCGTCAAAATAACTGTTTGTCGCTTCAATCGCTTCCAAGTTTGAAGCATATTACTTTCCAGCATGAAATTTTTTCAAGTTGGGGAATAGGCTGAAGTCCGATGGGGCTAAATCGGGGGAATAGGGTGCGTGAGGTACTAGTTCAAAGCCCAGCTCATTAATTTTAGTCATCGCGATAACCGACTTGTGGCATGGTGCATTGTCCTGATGAAACAAGATTTTCTTTTTGACCAACCCGAGTCTATTTTCTTGAATTTTTTGGTAGAGCTGTTCTAGTAGATTAGCGTAATATTCACTATTTATTGTTTTTCCTTTTTTAAGGTATTCAAACAAAAGAATTCCTTTTGCGTCCCAAAAAACCGTCGGCATCAACTTTCCGGCTAAAAGAACTGTTTTCGCCTTTTTCGGAGCCAATTCACCCTTTGCTGTTCATTGTTTGGATTGCTGTTTCGTCTCTGGTGTATAATGGTGTATCTAAGTTATATCCACTGTTATAAATCGGAGCACAAAATCTGTTGGATTAAGCTGAAACAGCTCTAAACACAACTCAGATATGATTCTTCGGATGAGCTTTTGTTCAGGGGTAAGGATTCGCGGCACTCATCTAGCCGAATATTTTCTCATGCCCACAATTTCATGAAATATATGATGTACCCGCTCTTTTGAAATCCCCACAATCTCTGCTATTTCATCCAACTTGAATCTAAGATCTTGCAGTACTGTTCTATGGACTTTCTCGACCATTTCAGCAGAAGTCGCGGTTTTCGACTTCCCTGGACGTGTTGCATCTTTAATGCTTGTACGCCTATGTTTGAACTCAGCCATCCACTTTTTAATCATGCTGAACGATGGAGAAGATTGTCATAACGCAGAATCTATTTCATTTTTAAACTCTGTAGGTGTTAAACCTATAATATAAAAATATTTTGTCATGGCTCGAATCTCAGTCTTCTCCATTTTTTCAAACATCGACAATTTGCAAACTTTGATAAGACACTAAATCAAAACTACTTGACAGACTCGAACAAAATTTGAATGTCAAACTGAGATAAGATGTTACTAGACGCAAAAATTAAAATTAAAAAGAAATACCATGGTCATGGTCGGCCGCGAATTAATCAACCCATCCTCGTATTAGTTTTTATTCTGTTAGTGAAATTTAACTCTGATTTTAAGTATTTTATTATGTCGGGCGTTTTCAGTTTTTTTATCCTTCTTTTTATATATTATTTGTATAGAGCTTTGTCAATAAGAATAAGGTAGCAGGCCTCAAACCAACACAAGGTAAGATCCTATACTGGCAAGCAGGCAAAATGCCGCGAGCCTGTATAATAAATAGTAAGGACGTTAACTGTATTCTAATACCGTCGCTTTGTACCGCGGATATTGTTACAGCACTCTTAACGGCACCTACAGAGGAAGGGCCTAGAAGCTGGATAGTATGCTCAGCCTATTTCCCAGGTGATGAAGTCTGTCCTCCGCAGAAATCGAATGAAATAGCCGCCTACTCTGTGGAAGCAAATCTTCAGCTCATCATCAGTGCAGATGCCAATGCACATCACACAATATGGGGAAGTAGCGACATCAGCGCTAGAGGTGAGTCTCTACTACAGTCTATCTTAATAGAGGGTTTAATAATATCCAACATAGGTAATAAACCAATCTTCGTCACAGCCACAAGGAAAGAGGTTCTAGACATAACCCTGAGTTCCAGCAGAATCTGTGACAAAATATCAAACTAGCATGTGTCTGAGGAACCATCGTGTTCAGATCACAGGCACATCCGATTCGATATACTTATTACCCTTACGCTAACTACGTATAGGAACCCGAGATAGACTAACTGGAAAGGATTCACGCAGTCACTCAGAGGGTCACTCGACGGGAAAAATGTCCAAATCAAAGGACCAGAAAGCCTTGAAAGGGCAGTGAATCAGGTAAGCCAGGATATAATGGCCGCCTACCATGACAACTGCCGAGAGAAAACAATAAAATAAAGGAACAAAACAGTCTGGTGGAATAAACACTTAAGAGAACCTCAGAGTTCAAGTGCGAAGGCTATACAACAAAGCCAAATCCACTAAAGACTGGACCTTATATAAAAACAAACTCACGGAGTACAATAAAGAAATCCGAAACGCTAAAAGACAATCGTGGCAAAAGTTCTGTGAGGGGATAAATGAAACTCCCGCATGTTCCAGAATCCATAAAGTCTTAGCCAAGGATAGTACTGAAAATAGGATTTCTCAAAAACGAGAGAGGAGTCTACACAAAAAGCCTTGAGGAAAGTCTTAAACTACTAACAGCTGAACACTTTCCTCAATTCTGTCAAACTTGACGGTGGCAAATAGCTCATCAGAAAGGCCGAATTGGCCGTCCCGAGAGGACTGGAAGCTAGCCACTGAGATCACAAGAGCAGGCAGAATTAGATGGGCAATCAACAGATTTAAACCATTCAAGTCCCCAGGAGTAGATGGCATATATCCTATACTACTACAAAAAGGACTGGACATACTAATGTCAAATTTATACCGTATTTTTAGAGCCAGTCTGGCCTGGAAGTACATACCGAAGGCATGGCAGATGGTTAAAGTCGTATACTTGCCCAAGGCGGGAAGGTTATGCGACATGACACCAAAATAATACCGGACGATAAGTCTATCGTCTTTTCTTATGAAAACATTAGAAATACTTGTGGACAGATCCATAAGACAGAGCGCTAGTCGGAAATCCGCTCAGCCAACGTCAGTACGCGTACCAGCCAGGAAAATCCACAGAGTTAGCGCTGGACGATTTCAATAGGCTAATATCGAAGTAATTAGAGGAAAAGGAAATAGCGACAGTAACATTCATAGATATCGAGGGGGCATTCAACTATGCCTCCACAAAATCTATGGTACAATCACTAACCAAAAAGGGAATACCAAGTGCCATTTGTCACTGGATAAAAGCAAGCCTGGAAAAAAGGGTCATAACCATCCACCTTAGGCGAAACCACACACACGGCACTGGCAGGACGAGGCTGTCCCCAGGGAGGAGTGATATCACCACTTCTATGGGAAGTTCTAGTAGACAACCTGCTAAATAAGCTAGAAATCGAAGACTTTCATTGTCTAGGGCACGCTGATGATCTAGCAATTGTCGTTAGAGGCAAATATGCTAACATAAACCTGGAGCGAACTTAGAGAGCGCTCAACATTGTTAACAAGTGGTGCAATGAGTAGGAACTCACGGTAAACCCTCAAAAAACCAAAATCGTCAACTTCACACGGAGAAGAGCACTAACAGGAATGATGAAACCCCCAGTGCTAAATGAAACAGAAATAATGTTCGCCCAAGAGGCAAAATACTTGGGAGTAATAAGGCCTATGTTAAGCTATGGATCGGTGGTTTGGTGGCCCAAGATCCAACAGGCGGGAGCTGTAAAACTGCTCAACGGCATCCAAAGGCTAGCTCGCCTAAGTGCTACAGGAGCGATGAAAACAGCTCCAACAGGAGCCCTGGAGGTTCTGCTAAATCTGTCACCATTACATATTTTTATACAAGGTGAAGCAAGAGTTGTCACCAATAGACTACTCCGAGGAACATCTCCCATAGTTAGGCGACACATGGGAATATACACAAAACTACATGAAGAGTTAAAAAATAACCAAATGTTGGGGATGCCAATAGACGGCATGTCCCCAAAATACAGCTTCGAAAAGAATTTTGAGGTAATAATTCCAGATAATTACACCTGGGAAGAAGGACCTCCCTTACAGGCAGAAATAGCCTGGTATACAGACGGCTCCAAAACCCACCATGGAGGGGGAGCGGGTATATATGGCAACAAGCCAAAGACAAGAATCTCACTGAGCTTAGGCATATATGCAACCGTGTTTCAAGCAGAAATTACTGCAATACAGCACTGTGCAGAAGAGCTATCTAGGCAAGAGTTTAATAAAAAGACCATTGCTATCTACTCCGACAGCCAAGCAGCGCTAAAAGCATTAAGCTCTATGCAGGTCGAATCAAGACTTGTGTGGGACTGCCTTAATGGCGTGCATAACCTGGGTAGTCAAAATAAAGTGACATTAGCTTGGTTACCATAGCATAAGGGACATGAGGGCAACGAAGAAGCAGACAGGCTGGCCCGGGAGGGAGCCGCCAGGGCTATGACCGGGCCAGAACCTTTCTGTGGCATTGCTAAATGGACCATACGGGCACACCTAAAACAATGGGTGCAAAACAAGTCACAAGAATGGTGGGCAAATTCACCAGGACAAAGACAGGCGAAAGAGTTCATTAAAGGACCTTCGCCGAAAACAACAAGGGATCTGCTAGAGCGCGACAGGAGGACGGTTATAATAAAGACCGGTCTCCTGACGGGGCACTGCAGACTAAATAAACACATGCACACAATAGGGCTGGCAGAAGAAGCTATATACAGTTTCTGTCAGGAGGAAGAAGAAACGTCAGTACACATACTGTGTTACTGCGAAGGACTTACAAGGCTAAGGTTTCTGACACTAGGCGAAGAAAAGCCCTGGGCAGGCAGCTACACAGAGGAATCTCTGTCTAGATTGTGGAGTCTAATCAAAAAGACCCACCTGGACAAGATACTCTGACTTAAGAGGATAGCCACAATAGATCTACCTAGGTCGACATGGAAGAGGCAACATAACTCAGTATCCCAGTACATAATCTAATCTAATCTAATAAGAATAATCTTGAACAATAAAGCATTTTTGATTTGCTTTTATTTGAGGATGAGTCAAAACTCGGAACCAACATTTCATGATTTTATTTAAATGAAATACCCTATATTTTTTTATGTAACTTGGGTAGAGATTTAATAGCACTTTTTATTTCGTAAACCATTTCCTAAACCTAACTGTAAGCGTCTTTGGGCTACATTTCTCAACATTTGTACATCAATACCGTTAAAAGATTCTATTATTCTATTTTTGATATCAACTCACGTTGTTGCAGGCTCTTGGTATATACGGTTTTTTAAAAATCCCCGCATGAAAAAGATCAATTTTTGATAGTCCCGTTGCTTGAGCTCCCCTCCAATAGGTTCTCCTCTGTTAGTTACATTGCAGAAAAGTAATTATTTAGAAGGTTGTGAACAAGAGTAGTGTGGTGAAGTGAGCACCTTCATGTAAATACAGCATTCTTTGCGAGGATTAAGTGGTACATGATCAATTAATAATGGCAAATGATTATTAAGAAAATCTAGATATACAGTACCCTTAACCCTAGCGTTAAAAAAATGTTGTCCAATTACATGGTCCCCAACAATAGCACCCCCTTCCCCCAAACAATTATAGAACACCTGGTTTGACAATGAATTCTAATACACCAAGGATTCATTGCTGAACAGTAATGGAAATTAATTAATTTACAAAAAGCACAAAATCGAAAAATCTGTCGCAAGGATTTACTGCTGAGCTGATTCACAAAAACCTAATCTGCGAGTGTAACCATCGTCTGTCAATTCCTGATGTAATTGTATGTGGTAGGGATGCATTTGACTAATGCCCTGTTGATATGAATTTAATAAAGTGCTAATGTAGGGAGTCTCAGTAAAGACAAGCAGTACATCACATTCCAGTTGTATCAGTTTTCGTCCTTTTGTGTTTTTCATAAACGACCGAGCTAGTACGAACAAAACGATTCAGTAATCTTTCAAACCCTTTTGTATTTGGATGCCTCGCTCAAACTTTCTCCTAATACCCAAATCATATTGGTATGTTCTGCCACAGAAAAATTCATTTTTAAAGCTACAGTTTTACAACACAGAACGCACTTATTGATTAAAAAGGTAAGAATGAACTTGTCATTTTTTCAAAGATGTACAAATGTTAAGAATTGGACCTCAGTCATTTAAAAAAAAATCAAATACAAACTTACATAGACGTTGTAGGTGGACCTTTTAAATATTTACTTTAAAAAAATGTATGACACATTCATCGAAAATTGTTATGTTATAGTGTTTTCGTTATTTATGAAATTATTACCCAAAAATATGTTATTTTTAGATAACACAAAATTGAAAAAAATTCAAAATATCTCAGAAAGTAAAGAATTTAGAAATAGGGAATGCTTTACAAGTGTTAAAAACCAAAATAAATACAACCTTTTGAGGGAACAAAATATAGGGGGTACTTTTACAAAAAATAAGAAAATGTTCTTTTTATTTTTTAGCTCACTCTATATACATATATTCCTTGATGTTTTCTGTTATAGTTGGTTTAAAAGGTAGAACATATTGTTTAATTTATTATGTAAAATAATGATTTATTTACTACTTCGTGTACAGACTGTTTATTTCAGAGCGATTTCGATATAAAATTGGTCATAACTTTTTAAATCACTGCATAATTTTGCACAACTTATATTGAACGAGGATTATAAAAGAAATCTGGTGTATACAATTTTTGTAAATAACTTTTTTGGATAATCTCTGTAATACCAGGATAATCAACTGTTGCTACACTAAAAACTCACTTAGCATGAAACTAGTCTTGTTCAAAAGCAAAACAAAGTAGGATACAACCTCAAAATGAAATAAGGGTATTAAAATATTAAGAACAAATATTTCTTTAGCTTTAGGCTTTACCTAAAAGGGTATGTGACAATAGGAACTAATAAGCTTTATTTTTATTAATCAAAAATTTTCTTTTTTCTCTACGTAAATGAAAGAATTTTTTTGACTCATCTAATATTGACAAATTTTATTTTTGCCACGTGTATGTCATAGTTACGTAAGGAATTATTGCAATAAAATAAGTAAAATAAAGTTTGTTACTTCCGTGAGTTAAATTCAATATCATGTATTAATATCAATTGGCGAAATGTAATTGAAACTTGGTTTAACGCACAATTTGCCTACACGGGTATAGATTTCATATATTTGATGTGTATATTTAAATAATAGAAACAATGCTTCAAAAATAGATTATTAAAAATAATATAGGAATTTCGTAAACTATGCAGAGCGCCTTAATATCTTCTGAATAATTTTTATTTTAAAGTTTCGATATTTTTCTCAAAAAAGTAATTAGAGTTTATAGTTTATTTTTCACGTCAAAAATAAAAGTTCCTGAGGTCAGCAATACTCCCTTTGCAAGGTCTGCAAGCAGGAGTTTTCAAAGGAAGTAACAGGTCTAGAATTGTGAGAAAAAAGAAGTAAATGATAGTAAAATATTTGACTTCAGGACTTTTCTATTTTTAACTTGTCTTAATGACACCTAAATCCCAGTCAAGTATGTTAATCTTGAAAAAAATCGGGACGTTATTTGACATGCACATATTTCATACAATTTTTAAAACTTTTTGACATCCGAATTTATTTGAATAAAGACTATTTGCATTAAATTCTTAAATTCTTTTAAAAACGCAGTATCACCTAAATTAATGACCCATCGGACTCTAATGCTTTAGTTTTTCTAAGTAAATTTAGAATTTGATGGAAAATAAACATGACATTGAAGAATATTTTGCTGCATTCATTCACAAAGAGCTTTGCTATTTTTAGCAGCGGTTTGGTGTTACTAACATGAATAATAATAATTGAGTAAATTAATAAAGTAAAACTGATGAATTCCATTGTAAGTACAGAAATTCGGAAAGAATTAGATTGTTTATTACATAACTTTAATTAAGGTTACCTGATGGTTATCTACTATACAATGTTTTATATAGGAATTAATATACTGAATAGTTACTCACCTTAATAAATTTGCTTCATCCATTTTTTCCTTTCAAGATGTTATTTTTTTCTTAAAGTTCATAACTTAATAAACTACGTCACCAATGCATAAAAAGTTTTAACAATTAATACATCTTATCGTTTTTGACATTTTAACAGAAATAATCGATATAAACCGCTGCACCGTATTTTTATAAACAATAAATAAAGTTAAATGATAAATTATTTTAAAGCGGAAGGAAAGTACAATATAATTATTTCTGAATTATACAACATATATCCTTGAAAAATTAATTTGATGTGTTATCAGCTAATTTCTGAATAATTAATGTTTCAGAAGGAATCAAAACTTAAAGAACTCGACATAAGATTTATATAAGGTTTTTTTGATGAATAAAATTTTAAAAATCGCATTAAAAAACAAATGCGGCACTACAATTCATCCAAAAAATACACCAAGTTTAAATTATCACTATCAATAATGAAAAATGAAAACACAACACAGCGCTCTGTCAATTGTCATTGTCAAAATTTACCCTTACCCCGGTTGCTTCTGTAGGCAATTTTTCGAGGAATATTCATCTCTTCTAATATTTCCGAATTTCTAAATTTTTTTGCAATAGCTTAACAAATATGTAAATTATATTTAAGTAAAATATCTCCTAGTGTCAGTGAATATAAAATAAAATAATTACACCTAAAATAAGATGTAATTGAAAAGTCAAATTGACGTTTAATCCCATTATAAGAGAAGGCCTGGGAACAAGAGAAAAGGAGTATGTTGACGTTGCCAGTAAACATTTAGACAGTGACGTGCATTAACAGGGATTGACGTGTTTTATTAGAAATTGCTAAAGCATTTAAAGATCATGTTAGATTTATTTACCATTTTTAGTAAAGGGGGCATTGTATTGTGGTGCTTTCAAAGTACAAATGGAATATTCACTCCTTCTGTAAATGCTTTAATAAAAAATGTCATTTTGCAGGTATAGTATTATATTTTCTTCAAAATATGGTACCATGTAATGTGTAATTTAAATACTATCATTATTATTTACCAAAAAAAAAATATTTTTGCAATTGTTTCTAGGCTTCCATAAATATATATACATACATATATATATTATTTTAAATTTTGATTTTAGGAAAGAACTGGCATTAAATCATTCGACCAGGATGGTTTATTATTACAATACAAACTGGATAATGAATTTGATTTGGTTTTTGTAGTAGCTTATCAAAAGATACTGCAATTATCCTATGTTGACAAGTTTTTAAATGATATTCATTTGGAGTTCAGAGATAAATACAAAAATGAACTTACAGGCAAGGAGTACTTCCAAAATTTTAATTTTTTGGATACTTATAATTCAACTCTTAGAGCGGCTGAAAATTGGGGAAAAGCTCAATTGAAACAACCAAAACAAATGAGGACTTTTGATGAATCTCAAAAGTCCAAAAAGACTGTTGCTTCTATGATAGAGAGAAAAAATGAAGAAAAACCTCAAAAAGCTGTGAAAAAGAAAGAAGTAAATTTTAGTCAAGATGGTATGTATCATTTAGGTTATAAGATATAGGTCTTAAAGCTAGACCTTGTCGAATACTAAATTATTTCAGAAGCGACTAAAAATAATTGTACCTTGTTAAGCTAATATATAAGATTTGGCAACAAAAACAAACTACTTACTTTAATTTTGAAAACACAAAAATGTTATTTGGAAACATCTAAAATTCATGTTTTCTGTATTTTGTACAGGATTACCCAGAAGTATTGATGACAGATTAAAAGAACATATGACGCAAGGAAAATGGGGAAATAAGTCCTTTAGTCTCACAGTCTATAAGTTTTTATTTTTTATAAAAAGACTACCGGTTTCGTGGCAAAATAGGCCACATCTTCAGGTACATATCACAAAAATTCTGAAATTAAAAAGCAAATAGTTTGTAGGTGTAAAATAGGTAGTTTATATATGATTTGTAGGTAAGGTTGATTTTTAATGTATGATATATACGAGTAGTCTATTTTTATGTACAAAGTAATTTTTTATAGAATTTTTTATTTTTGTAGTTGATATGAGTTATTTTCAGTAATGGAGTTTAGTTTTTAGTACGTTAGTTTTTTCAATATAGTAACCCTTAGTTTAGTGGGAAATAACATTAAGAAACTTACCGATGTTGTAAAATTAATCAATTCGCATAAGTTTCTTTATTTTATTTCCTACTAAACTAAGGGCTACTATACTTAAAAAACTAAGGCATTAAAAACCAAACTCTATAACTGAAAATAACTACTATCAACTACTAAAATAAAATTAATTTCTATTAAAAATTTCTTTGAATATAAAAATAAGATCTATATATCCCACACTAAAAATAACCTTTACCTACCAATCGTATATATAAACAATCTATTTTATACCCAACTACTTGTTTTTTAATTACAGAATTTTTGTTATTTGAACCTGAAGATGTGGCCCCTTTTGTCACGAAACCGGTATTTCTTTTTATGAAAAATAACTTATAGACTGTGAGACTAAAGGACTTATTTCTCCCATTTTCCTTGTGTTAACTTAGAACTCACACATGGCAACAACCACACATTTAAAGGAACATATAGTTTAGCTCAAAATAACCTTTATTAAAAAATCATTAAAAATATAGACGACTGTTTCATCAAAAAATTTATTGACAAATGCATTCAATACAGTCTTTTATAAGAGCGAAATTCGTTGTCAAATTAAAAAATTAACCAAAAGTTTTGAAAATTGTAATAAATCCATAAAGTGATTTAGATTTTATTAGCAAAAAAATGTTTTCTATTAGTATTAATCTTAACTGTAATTAAGATTATTTTAAAGAAAATGCTATCTCAGAAACAACATTTTCTGAAAAAAATACTATTATCTGCATAAAGTTTTTAGAGCTTTTGTTGAAAAGCTAGTTACCACTAGTTGAATGCAAAAAATCAAAACCCATTTTAAAACAGTAAGAACTGGGCCTAAATACTCTAAATGCCCTCGATTAACCATTTTCATAGTTAGTTTATGAAGGATGAATAACTCTATGAATTATTCTTTTTTAATTATGTGTCAATACTTCTGGTGCATCACATATTTGTCGCTTTTGTTGTTAGCATTGTTACCAATAACCTTGCTTTACCTTGCACTTGCCGTTTTATTTCTATATTTGAAATAAAAAGTATGCAATCCATGTATATTCCATTCAAGAAAATTGAATTTTATATTAGGAAAGTACTATTAGAGATTCGTGAGAGGAACTGAATGATACATCAGATTCAAACTGGGTTTCGTGTAATTTTAAAAGCTTTCTTATTTTATTTTTTAAATTGGTACTTTTAGTTATTATTTGATGGTTAGATGTACGAAACACAATCGGATAATTTAGAAAATCTGTCAATTCTGCTTGTATAAATTAGCGACGTCTGAGCAGCTGTACCGTACAATATATCCAGAATCTGTCAGTATTTTCCGATTATTAAAATCTTTGCCTGTTTATAGAGTGTATGGTCATAAAGTTTGTGAAGCATATTAAAAATGGAATTGAGAGTAGATAAGTTTGTAATTTTACATTATTCAGGTAAAAACAAGCGCTTAAAGTTTGGATAGAAATAGAAATGAAAGTTTGACTACATTAGAGTATGAGGTTGTTTGAGACAGAGACGTATGTTGAGATGTGATAGAAAATGAAGATAGGGTAGACCGTTGTAGTAGAGTTAACTGTTTTCAACCAGTTGGTAAAAAAGATAAAACATGCAGGGCATTTAGTACAAACTTTTTGTAATAAATGTGGTAAATATGGTTTTTAGAATAAGTTTTTCATGTGCTACATTATTTTTGAACTCTACTGTATAAAAATGAAACCACAATTGATCATATATGTGAGATTTTCATATTCAAATATTGGTTTAGTATAATCTATATTTCTTTATGCTATTAACTTGAAGTTCATATGGCTTTATAAATTTTTTAATAAAGTCTTATATTTTAGAAAAAAATATAACTCCTCCATTATCCAAATCTGTAGAGAACGGTATTATTGATGAAGAAACGTTGGCAGCTAACAGAGCAAAATTAGCGAAAAAAATGCAAAAGAAAAAACCAGAAGCAAAGTGAGTACTTAGAACTCAACACAATTAACCAATTAGAAAATAAAGAATACAATATAAAGTTAGAGAAGGTTCTCCATAGGTCTCAAATATGGTATGTGTGATTAAACCAAGGAAAAATTCGAAATCTTTACCATAAATACTTTAATACTTTAAAGATTTCGAGTATTTCTTTGGTTTAACAATATAAAGTAATATTAATCTAGAAAAATGAAGTATATTCCTTATTTTCTCAAACCACATGAATTTAACGCAAATTTAGTTCTTATTTTACAAACTTCTTAGTTAAAAAGGTATACATTTTTTAATAAATTTTAGAAAAAGCCCTAAGAGTCCACCAACCGAAAAAGCAGGCAAAAAACCTAGGGTATGGGATTTAGGTGGTACCAATAGAGATTTAGAAAACTTAGAGAGAACTACAGATAAACCTGAAGACATGAAGAGCAACTTTTCTCCTGATACGGAAGTAAGTTATTTTTGAACCCATATTAAACTACTAACGTTGAACTATTGGACAAAATGATAACGATATTGCAACTATCACATTGAAATTTATATTGTCATTAATTTAGTTTCGAATGTCTACACTTTTCAGGCCATTTAAGCACTGCATAATATATATTATGATTAACGGTTAACAAAAATAATAGAAAATTTGTTTAAAATGACAAAAGCAATTATGGAGCCGGTAGACTTTGTTTCTGAACAAAATTATTTAAAGTAAAATATGGATAAGTCGACAGCAAATTTAGTATATTTTGTCCATAAAATATATAATAGATGAGTTTAAGTCACTATTATTGAAAAAATTATATAAATTATTACGTTTATATTTTTTTCATCATTATAATTTGTGCACATAAATGCCCGTGAGCGTCTGTGTAGGTTTCGGCTAGTTTCCGTTCCTTAGTTTATTTCAGAATAATTCGAATCGCTAATAGTACTATGATGTAATAGAAATATCGTGTATGATGTGCATTGGTTTGTGTAGTAAAAATCTACATATCATTTATTTTAAATGTTTTTTTGTTATTTCGAGTTGACCTGAAGGGGCCAGTGTTTGTTGATTTTGGTGAGTTGAAACCAATTGTTAAGTGTTCTGCTAACGATGTAGTAGCCTTTTGTTGGTCATTTCCGATACATGTAGCGTCTGTTTGTCTTAGGGATGGCATTTTTTTATATGAATAATTGGCTTTGGCACATACCAATTGGCCAAAAAGGTGACATTGTCTTTTGGGGTTGCGTTAGTTTTGGGGTTGTTACAGAATTACAACTAGCAGCCACCCAAAAGGTTAAAAGACTACTCAGCAGATAGTTGAATTCTCCCATTGAGGAAATAATTAAAAAAGGAATTCTACCAAGATTGGTTGAATTTTTGCAAAATTCAGCGAATTGTGCATTACTTTTTGAGGTTCCATGGGCATTAACAAATATTGCATCTAGAACCTCCCAACAAGCAAGAACGATAATTGACACGGGAGCAGTTCTAATATTTGAATCACTTTTAGGAAACTCTGATGAAGATGTTCAAGAACAAGCAGCCTGGGCGTCAGGAAATGTTAAGGGCGATTGTTTAGAATTTAAATCATGTACTAAACTCGGGGATTTTAGTACCACTTTTATAATTACTTAGCAAACCAACACGCTTATCAATGACAAGGAATACTGTTTGGGCTGTTTCAAACTTGTGTAGAGGCAAAAATAACCGGATTTTACTAAAGTCTCATCCTGTTTGCCAGTATTATCGAGGCTTCTATTCCACACAAATGTAGATGTTTTAGCAGATACATGTTGAGATTTTGTCAGATGGAAAAATTTCAGGATGTAGTAGATGTTGGTGTTTGCAAGCGCTTTGTAGACTTTCTAAGAGCCCAATCTCCTAATTTAATATTTGCAGCTCTCATAACAATAGGTATCTTTTTGACGTGGAATGATAATCAAACTCAGATTGTTAATAACTGTTCAGTTCTATCACGGCTTTATCATTTGCTGTCTTCCCCTAAAGATAAAATAAGAAACGAGTCATGTTGGACCGTAATTAAAGTAACTGCAGGGAATAAACAATAAATTCAGGCTGTAATTGATGCAAATATTAAAATTTATTAAAATTATTAAAATTTTTACCAGTTAATATTGTTTTAAGTTCGATTTTTAGAAAATTAAATTAGTTTGTACATGTTGGTATCATCTTTGAATTACAGTAATTATTAAAATTTCCTAAATAATTAATGAGTTTAGCTCTTTTTCATATTTTTATGGACTCTTTTTTTATATTTTCTTATATGGGAATTTATTTTTTTTTCTCTTCAAATATTTTTGTTTCTCTTCAAATATTATTGTCTGGACCTGTTTTTAGCATGTCCTTTTTCTCTGTACTAATTACAACTGGCTGCACTTTCCTTTATTCATCTGGTATCCTTTCATAAATATTCAATATTTGCATTCCACTGCGCCTTCTTTTAGTAGGGTCAGATACACACTATTAAAAAAAGTACGAGTGACACTATTTATGCAATGACTTGTTTATCTTATTTTACTTTATTCAAAAAATGGTGTCGAAACTTTTTAAGTATATATGTATGTATTTGTCTTTGACTTTTTTATATTTAATTTTTTACTGTTAATTATATTATTTTTCAATCTAGATTGTTGGCCAAATGAAAGGAGTAATCAAGGATTTGGAAGTTGAATCTTCAGACGATGATTATGATGAAGATGAAGAGGAGGAGGAGATTTCTCCACAACAAAACAAGACGTCGTCAAAAGGAGGAATGTTTTCAATTTTCAGAGGCCTTGTGGGTTCAAAAAATCTCACCAAAAATGACATGGTACCTGTTTTGGAAAAAATGAAAGATCATTTAATCACCAAAAATGTAGCTGCTGATATTGCCGTTAAACTGTGCGATTCCGTTGAAATCAAATTGGAGGGAAAAGTTTTGGGTACATTTGATAGTGTAGCTTCCACTGTAAAAAATACTTTAACCGAGTCACTAGTTCAGATCTTGAGCCCTAAGAGAAGAGTTGATATTCTTAGGGATTGTCTGGAATCCCAAAAACAATCAAAGCCTTATGTTATGACATTTTGTGGGGTAAGAATTTCTAGTTCTTTATTTTAGTGGATATTTAAATGTTTTGTAGTATATTTTAGAAAAGCTTAAAATGAATATTCTTTGGGGTTCAGGGCTATGGGTGAGGTATAAACATCTATCCTAGCAGAGTCTCTATTGAGTAAATATTGAAAGTATGTACATATATAATTTTTTTATATAACGACTTCACCCTGCACCATTTAGTTATGTAATGAGAAGGAATTTCTTGCAGCGATTTACTGAATTGTGAATTAATATTTAAGGAAGATTTACTATATGAAGATTTGACTGAAAGTTTGTTTAGTCTCAAGGGAATTCAAAGTGAAACTTTAAAATTATTTCTTTAAATAAATGTGTGTATTTTTAAATTTTGAAAGCAGATTAGATCCATCCGGGTTAACACGATGCTGAATATCCAACATTTGAACCTGCTATCCTAGTATATCTGGTTCAAATCCAGAGAAAATATTAATGATAAGTCACCAGACTAAGCTACCAATATGTCTACTATAATATTCCTTTGAAAAGATCAAAGTCAGTTCTAGTTGTAATTAAATGTACTTGTTTAATACTAAATTTTTTCTATAATTAATTTTAATAAAATTACCATGTAAATGCTCACGTCAAGTATATATGTATGTCTGTATGTATGCTGGCGAGGTAAGTACACAGGGACATAAAATATACAATACAAGCCATTTATAGCAGATAAGAAATGAGGGTAGCAATAAATAAAATAAAGACGGGAAAAGCGAACGGAGAGGATAACTTATATACAGAAATGGTAAAATGCGTGGGAAAAACCAGCATAGAATGATTATGGTTAGTATTGACCGAAATATGGAACGCAAATAAAATGCCTAAAGACTGTAAATATCTACTCCTAATAAAATACATACTAGAATTATATTTAGTAAATAAGATCTTCGCTATTACATTACATTTTACTCCATTTAGTATACCAGTATGTCACCAATTAGAAGCTGCAATGAAGCTGAAATGGTTCAAATTGTAACCAAAGATTAAAACAAAACATGGCTCTTCAGAACACCGCAATTTACTGTATCAAAAATTTTATAAAGATTTCAAGATACTCATAGTTATATAAAGAAGGTTCTCCATTGGGCTCAAATGTGGTAACTTGGAATGATCAAAGGAAACTCAAAATCATACCACAACAATTTTTAGAACCGACCAAAAGGTCTACAAATCTAAGAGACGAAAATTTCTTTTTAGTTGAATATTTTACACAAAATCGCTTACTAACATCTACACATTCCAAAAATGAGCTGCTTAATGTAGGACAAATTAACGTTAGTATGAAAACAGTTATGCGAAAATTAAAGGAATCAGATTTATTGACAAGAAAACCTATCAAAGTTCCATGTCTTTTCAACAGTCACAAAATTCGACTATTAGAATTTACTAGAATAACATCCCATTTTGGATAAAATAGGTAGCCGGTCATTATGAATTTTAATCTCAACTATCCAAAAGTACCTCTATTATAATCAACCAAACTTTGAAATAAATCTACTTGCATTTTCAAAAGTTTTAGAGGTAGCACATAACCCAATTATGTCTGGTCTGTTATTTATAAAAGTGTTTATAAAGTAACTTTTTTTAATAAAAGTAATAATAATAATGATAATATTAGTAACAGCAAAAGTCCATCCACCAAAGTTCTGTAGTTGTAACCGAAAATATATACTTACTCTTAAAAATGGAATATAATAAGGAAATTTATAATAAATACCAACTTAGTAAAAGAAAAATTAACTATTTAAAGCCTATGCATCTAAAAAGAAAAAGAACAGTTTTAAATGCGTTGATCATTTTTCTCTGATTAATAATAACATTTTCTATTTTTACACAGTTAAAGTACTCACTCTAAATTTATATATGTTTTTATATTAAAGGTAAATGGTGTGGGTAAATCTACCAATCTTGCCAAAATTTGCTTCTGGTTAATTGAAAACAATACGCGCGTGCTTATTGCAGCATGTGACACTTTTAGAGCAGGCGCCGTCGAACAGCTT
This sequence comes from Hermaeophaga mercurialis, assembly GCA_951812935.1. NCBI lineage: Eukaryota > Metazoa > Arthropoda > Insecta > Coleoptera > Chrysomelidae > Hermaeophaga > Hermaeophaga mercurialis. The sequence goes on along the minus strand of OX638361.1, from coordinate 38,753,990 downwards.
CGTACCCACATGAAACATCTAAACGCTCTACATCCGCCTGAAAGGCATGGTGGCAAGCAAATGGTACAACTTTATGAAAAGGGATACGGAAAGGACGCCGCAGGTATTGCTATGGAAGCCATAAAGTTTGCTAGAGATTCTAGAATTGATGTTGTGTTAATTGATACAGCTGGAAGAATGCAGGTATGTTAAATAATTCCTGAAACGTTGTTTTAATATTTTTGACCTTTTCTCTATGACACATGTAATTTGGTTGGGTTTCGGCTATGAGAATTATTCTACTTCCATATAAAATTTGATACATGTGGTACATGCGAAAAACACCTAATTTCCTAATCCTAGGTGAGCGGATGGTATATAGTAAAAATTGGTGATGGATTTTTCTACATTTTTGGAAAACTTCTTAGAGGGCACTCAGTGGGCTAATTCAATTTTTTTGTATAACGTAATATGTACAATAAGTATGAGAATTAATTTTTTAACTGTATTCTGAGAATCACTAGAACACGGTCCCTCCCCCAGATCCGAAATATGACAGAAATATTTAAATTATTCTAAAAATTTTGAAAATATTAATTTTTACAGTTTTTTTACTGTTGTATCTAATACCTAATTTTATGATTTTAGCCAGTAAAATAAAAAACCGTGTGTTAGTTCATAGTTCATAGCCTATGAATCAAAATAATGTTATCATTAGCATTGTTGCTTATTTCCTTTGGTGTTGTAAATTAACTTTTTTATCTTCCTAAACAATTTGTCCTAATCAGGGGTGTCTTTATCCATGCGGATGAAATATTTTGGCTGTTTATTATTTCTGACCCATTTAGCATTTCGCTCTCTTAATAATAATAAGAATAATAACTAATAACAATAATAATACAAATCCTCTCAGAAAATATTGAAATAAATAACAACATTAATAAAATGAAGTTAGATTATTATAAATGTTTTTATTTAAAATAATCTACTTCTAGCTGGATAAACACTTACATTGCTATTTAAATTATCAGGTATAGAATAGGGTTCCAAATTACATAAAATAGTTATAAGTTGTTTTTGACTGCTTTTAAAGCCTCGACATATCATTCAGTTATCTTCGTAAATTGAAATTCTAAACGTAATTACACATAACAAAAACGTTTTAGCCATATTACTTTTACTATTTTTAATCAGAATCTTTAATCTATAGCAGGATTTACTTTTTAGTGGATCTTTATTTCAAAACACATAATTTAAAAAAAATCGAAAAAGCTAAGAAATTACACTGGCAACTGTGATTTTTCATTCATTTTAATCCTGTATTCAGAAATCGGAAAAATTCCCATTTTTACCAACATCCGGCCAAGTATTTCAGAATGCTGGACAATGCACATACCTGTGGATCATCTCTAAAATTCATAATTCAAGATCCTTAGGATTCCACTGTAATAGACTTGGCAACTTAGAGTGCGCGTTTCACAAATTACCTTAGCTAAATTGGTGCGATACTTACACAGGTCTGTAAATAATTATAGCGTACGGTTATTTCATACTCCTTTTACAAAATATAATGAGGTCCACAACAATAAACGTGATATGCCAAACAACAAAAATACGTTCTCCCTAGTTTTTTGTCCTCTAAACGCAGTTGAAGATATTAAAGGAAAACTAAGTGTAAACTTACTAAAAATATCTACGGCTAATATAAACCTATTGCTAATATTGGAGCGATGGAAAGGTTCCAGTAAATTCGTTACAATAATTTCTTATGGACGAAACGCAACCGGTGTAGTGATAAATGTTGTCCCTCTAATTTATAAATTATCCGATATTAATTTAATAATAACAATAGGTATTATCTCAGATACCCCTTATGATAACCAAACCAAACCAAAGTAAACTTTTTTTTTGTGTATTTTAAATAGTTTCTGTACTTCTTTTGTTATATTTCTGCAACTTCGCTTTTAACAATTTAAAATATCCTTGTTCTTTTTTAGGATAACGAACCCTTGATGAGAGCATTAACTAAACTTATTAAAGTGAATGAACCGGATTTGGTACTTTTTGTCGGTGAAGCGCTAGTCGGAAATGAGGCTGTAGATCAATTAGTGAAATTTAACCAAGCCTTAGCTGACTATTCTTCAAGTACTAATCCTCACATTATTGATGGTATTGTGCTAACCAAATTTGATACAATTGACGATAAGGTAAATTTTTTTATTCATATTCTGAAAATATTTTCATAATCGGGTTAATCAATTTTTATGCTTAGTAAGACTTATAAAAACGATGCAGGTCGTAACGAGAGAATGAGTTAAGACGGAAATGATCCTTAAGGGACCATTCTGGATAATTACCTCAAAAAATAAGCAATGTTTGTGAATTTATTGTAGAAAAAGTAAAGAACTTAGTAACTAAGATATTTTATATTATATTAATTAAAGTATATTGCAAAAAAAATATTATGATGGTAAATGACCCAACAATGAATCCGGCCAACATAACGGTGCCACACTACTATTCTGGACAGGATGATAATAATCCACAGATATGGAGTGGGTATACTAATAAAAAACAGTCTAAACAAATATATAAAAAAAAATTCCATATTCGTAAAGAATAATATTGATGTAACTTACTGGGAAATCGATAAATATAAATATCATACAGACCTCTGCCCCCACTGCGGATAAGTTTGATATTGAAACTACAGTTCCATGAAGAATTACCAAAAGTCATAAATTCACTTAAAACCCATAAGATAATAATGATAATAAGTGACTTTAATGCCAAAGTCGGACATGGTACTGTAGAAGAACTAATGGGTAAATACGGACTAAGAAAAAACAATGAAAGAAGGGAAATGCTTATACAGTTTTGTCAAGAAGAAAGTTTAGTTATTAAAAACACATACTTATGATCTTCCAGTCAGAAGATTATACACATGGAAGTCTCCACAAGACACGCCACAAAATATCGTGAGAAACTAAATTCTCCACTTCATAATCAATTCAAAATATAAAAACGTTATTAAAAGAATAGCAGCATACCAAGGAGCAGATATAAGTCCAAATCACAATATTTAAATGCAAAGGAAAACCAATAATCGGAAAAACAAGGTCAAAAAGATATAACATAGCTGCGCTAAAAGAAAACAAGATCAAGGAAAAGTTAAAAACTAAGGTAAACAAAAGAATCGAAAAGGAAAGACATACAGTAGCAATGGGTCAATATTAAAATGAGTATCCAAGAAAGAACAAGCAAAGAAAGTATGGATACCAGAATAAATTATCGATATGATGGAAGAAAGAAGACTAGCAAAAGGAAATAAACATAAATATAAAGAAATTGATTAGAAGATACATTCGAAAATTAAAGAAGCGAAAAACAAATAGATGGAAATTTTAATTCCACTAAAAACTAATGGAAATAACGAACACTTTAGAAGAAAAGAAGAAAATAGATAAAAAGGAACTGTGCGAAATCTGGGAATAATACATAAGAAATATCTTTGAAAGCAACAAAGGATTTCAATTAAAAACTAGTACCGAAGAATTATCCGATCCACCAATACTAGAGGTTGAACCTGAAGAACAACAAAACACCTGGAAGAGATAACATACATGCAGATATTTTGAAACTGGTTAATTCAAAGCATCTGTGTAAATTCTTTAACAAAATATACAACACCGAAAAGATTCCACAAGACTGGCTAACATTCAACTTTACAGCTTTCCCTAAAAAGATACACTTCCACAAGCCCAGAAGAGCACTGATTGATCAGCCTTATGAGCCATGCACTTACAACATTATTTACAAGAAATCTGAAGAAAGGGCTGAAGAGACACAGTTTGGGTTTAGAAATGGACTGGGTAATAGGAAGCACTAATGTCCATGAAACTATGCATTTTATTGCCAGTGCTATTTAATGTTTATGTCGAAAAGATCTTTCAAATGGCCTTTAATAAAAAATTTCAAGGTATTAAAGTTAATGGTAAGCTAATAAACTTAAGATACGCGGACGATACAGCGATAATAGCAGAAGACTTACAAGTATTGGTAAAAAAATTAAATGCAATCGGGAAGTAATATAGTCTTAAAATTAATACACAGAAAACAAAAGTAATGATTGTTAGCAGGTTTCTTAGAATTTTTTGGAAGGACCATATAACAAATGAAGAAGTATTACAGATAGATGGAGTCTATAGAGAATTGTTGGACCTTGTGAAAGAAGGAAAAGTTAACTACTTGGGGCATATGATCCGAGAACCTAAATACACAATTTTCAAGAAAAAGAGGGCCAAGAACAAAACCAATTTCACTTGAACTTTCGGCAAAAGCCACACTAGTGTCTGTGAAAAAATCTGTTAAATTATTTCCAATTTATTTTTACCTTGTAACATTTCTATTCATATAAATTGAATATATGTATCTATATATATATATATTCGTTTTCATTAATTATTAATTAGTTCATGCAGTTGATCTTTACCTGTAAATATCTATATATCTAATAATACAAAAGACATGTTTTTTATGTATCATCATTTTCTCAAAATTATTAAAGGCACGACATAATTTCTATTTTAAGTAGGAAAGTATATTGTTCTGATGGCCGACACACACATTTGTCCTTCCAAGTTTGCTATTATTGGATTGCAGGTACTTCTGTATGTTTTGAATTCACGCATTGCTTTAACTAATATTTTCTTGCCCCCATTTAATTTTCAAATTGGTAAATTCATTTAAAATGCTTAAACTCAATCTCACAAGTATGTCATTTCAATATTACAAGTTAGTGAGTGACTCTCTCTTGAGCCAACTGGAATCACTGCGATTATTATTATTATTATTATTAATATTATTATTATTATTATTATTATTATTATTAATATTATTATTATTATTATTATTATTATTATTATTATATATAAGAAAATGAAAAAAGTACATAATAATTATGTCTCGGAAACTGGATTTTGTTCATTGACCCTTGACGAATCATGGTTTAATTGGTTGTAGCTAGTAATACATGCTATTGCAATATGTCTAGATTGCTAAAAATTGAACATACATGATAATTAAACGTTACTGTACCCTATCTCGAACTTTATTTATTACTTCATTAAGTACTACTGTAATCTTTGAGTTCCATGTATGGGAATAAACTGGAAGGCTTGACAGTTATGCGTAATCGGACGGACCCTTTTTCGCTTTTCTTGTCTGTCGCTCCTCTTACTCAGACACGTTATGAAAAGAGCGAAAGGTTTTATGAAAGGGTATGCAGGACCTCAACTTCTACTCAGCACTAAAGATAGATCTCTTAGGTGTCGATAGATCTTGCAGTTGCCAAAATAGTGATAGAACGTTTCTTCCATCCCTTCATACGTTTGTTGGTCTGGGTCCCCCACCACCATGAATAGACGACAAATATTTTCGAATTCTGCATTGATCTGTAAGGATTTCAATGATTAGCCGAACTGCTCTGCATATTTGTCCAGTAGCCACCTGGACTTAATTGGATCCGAGTAACAGTTGCTTGCTTGGTTAGTCTGTATCCTCCACCTTTACGCCCACTTATCAAGTATTTTCGCTTTACCTAACCCTATGGTAATTTCTCCTGAGATTTGCTCTCGGTTTCTAGCTTTTACATACGCCAACAATCTTATAAACAAAAGTTATAGTAAAACTTGAAGCATCACATTTTAAAATTAATTGAAATTATACAGTCTTCACTAACACGGTGCCTTATCAAAATTATTGTTGTAAATAATACATATCTATTATTGAAGTTTCTATTTCTGACAATCTATATATAGGGCCGATACTAAACTTTTTATATTGAAGTTACCGATATATTTTAAATACGTCAATAAAAGTCGAATATTATAGTCGCCACCAAAATTTGTTTGGTGCGTATTTCTTAATAATCTGATATATTAAAAATTACCACTTGTGATTGATCATCAAATATTTGCAATATTTTGTTCTTGTATTAATTTGTTTCATATAAATCCGCATGTAATTAATTTATAATTATTATTCAAATTGCCATATGTGAAAATTTTATTAAATACATTTTTAATTGAACAATTTCAATTTTTAGAAATGTTTTGTTTCATTCTGTTCAGAAGCAATTTATTTTTTTAATTTATACAGAATAAAAGTGACAAACTCTGTAGAAAAATACTTAGTTTTAAGACAAAAAAATCTAATGAACTCTAAGGGGTAAAATGAACATATTTGCTGGATATTAAAAAACAGCGAAGTAAATTTTTGCGTTCTGGTAATGAAGATAAAGAGATAAAATAAAACCTCTAGTCTCCACTGGTTCATCCTCTCTGTTTGGGGGGACAGTAATCCGTATAATAACCGCTTTGTTTTGATTAAGAATTTCTCTTGTTACTTATTTGAAATATATCCTAGTTGAGATGCACGGGCAAAGATTCACAGAAAACTGTAGATAACGAGTTCTTTAAATTATTTGGATCTTTCAGGTAGGAGCAGCAATATCGATGACTTATATAACTGGTCAACCAATTGTTTTTGTTGGAACTGGACAGACCTACACGGATTTAAAAGCTTTAAATGTCAAGACAGTGGTTCATTCTCTTATGAAGTAATTTATTCTGTTTAATTGCTTTAATTCTTAATATGGATTATTAATAAAATAATATTTTATATTTTGTCTCCATATCTGCTTATATTCAAAAAATAATTAGACGCCCAGATTAACAGCTCCCGTTTTAACTGTTGGGAAAGCAAAACAATTGTAATAACAGGGAAATAAAGAAATTGTCGATTTTAAAATTTGAAAGGATTGTTTGTTTTATTTTTTAAATTTGGCCGACAATTAAAATTTCAATTACAATATATGTATATATCCACATCTAGATAGATATAAAAATTGGTAAATTTGACAATATCAGCGCTAATTTAAGTGCACCCTACATCTTATAGCACAGAAGATTACACAGGGACTAAGTTTGATATGGAAGTGAAATATAAAATATCAATCATGTTATATTTTATTATTTTTTAGAGGAAATTCCTTTATTCAATGCTACTTTTTTAACAAGGTTTTTGTTACATTTATTTTATTATTATTTTTCAAAGATTTTATACTTTTTTGTTATATACATGTTATCTGGTGATATTTTTCTAATAAAAACAGTTCAACTTAATATGCAGGTTAGTCTTTATAAAAGAAAAATGCAAATTCTAGAACTCATTTTGTGTGGACTTGAAGTAAATCACTTATTTAAAAAAGCTTGTTAATAAAGTTAGAGCTCTAGTCCCAAGTGGGGGGGTGGTAGGGGGAAGGGTTTGGCAACGGTGTGTTGGATAATTTTATTAATAACTTTGTTGTCATTCAAAATTTCGCCATTTGGTCATAACATTTAACGAAATATTTTTGTAAAATTGTTTATTTTCCTTAGCCATATTTCATAATTTTAGAAATTAATGAAGGTATACATTGGCACAAGAAATGTTTAAATCAATTTAAAAAGCTATAGCTCTCTTGGCAAACATTTTTGGTTAAAGTGATTTACATCAAATCGGCATATAAAATAGAATTTGTAGTTTTTTGTAAGGTGAGTTTGGGAACATCTTGTATTTTTTAAAAGTGTAAAATGATAATCTTTATTGTGTTTCTTTTCCAAATCCTATTCCCTTTAAAAATGTATTAACTTGAAAATTCTATTTTCTTTAAAGAATTTCTCATTGAAATTTAAATAAAGGTAAGGTAAGGGTAACATTTTTAAAGCAGTTACTGTTTTACTACTAGTTTTAGAAGTAGAAGCTGAATTTAATTGTTAATAAAATTAAAATTATGATCTAATTTTTATAAAATAATTGAATCAAAATTTTACTTTTTTATTACTACTACCTATTCAGTTCAAATTGCTCTATTAACAAGATCGTATTAATAGTATCCTATATTAATTGGTTATATATTAATAGTTTTTAATATCTATACTAATTTAAATCGGAAAATTCCTAGCAATGGAAGATTAAGAAATACATTAACTGATAAAAGTGCTACACTTTAAGATTAATTGATGTAATATCAGTGAGATGTGTTATTTTCATAAAAATATTTAATTCAGTATGATCTAGAGTAGTGGAGCAAAGTGCGTTCCAAATAAAAGTTCCAGAAACTGCCACTAGGTGGCGCTGCTGTAGCGCTCACGGACCCGCCGTTATTATTGGTCCAATTGAATTGCGAAAAAGACAGGTATTATCTAGAAGTGACGTAGATGTCAAATTTAAACAAAAACATACGCAATGAACGTTGCCGTAAGGGCATTAGCGTTTAACTTCGTTATTATTGGTTCAATTTAATTGCGAAAAAGACAGGTATGATCTAGAAGTGACGTAGATGTCAAATTTAACGAAAAACATGCGCAATGGACGTTGCCATAAGGGCATTAGCGTTCAACTTCGTTATTATTGGTCCAAATGAATAGCGGAAAAGACAGGAATTATCTATAAGTGACGTAGATGTCAAATTTAAAGAAAAGCATGCGCAATGAACGTTGCCGTAAGGGCATTAGCGTTCAACATCGTTATTATTGATCCAATTGAATAGCGGAAAAGACAGGTATCATCTATAAGTGACGTAGATGTCAAATTTAAAGAAAAGCATGCGCAATGAACGTTGCCGTAAGGGCATTAGCGTTCAACTTCGTTACTATTGGTCCAATTGAATTGCGAAAAAGACCGGTATCATCTATAAGTGACGTAGATGTCAAATTTAAAGAAAAGCATGCGCAATGAACGTTGCCGTAAGGGCATTAGCGTTCAACTTCGTTATTATTGGTCCAATTGAATTGCGAAAAAGACCGGTATCATCTATAAGTGACGTAGATGTCAAATTTAAAGAAAAGCATGCGCAGTGAACGTTGTCGTAAGGGCATTAGCGTTCAACTTCGTTATTATTAGTTCACTTTAATTGCGGAAAAGACAGGTATTATCTATAAGTGACGTAGATGTCAAATTTAAAGAAAAGCATGCGCAATGAACGTTGCCGTAAGGGCATTAGCGTTCAACTTCGTTATTATTAGTTCAATTTAATTGCGGAAAAGACAGGTATTATCTATAAGTGACGTAGATGTCAAATTTAAAGAAAAGCATTCGCAATGAACGTTGCCGTAAGGGCATTAGCGTTCAACTCCGTTATTATTAGTTCAATTTAATTGCGGAAAAGACAGGTATTATCTATAAGTGACGTAGATGTCAAATTTAAAGAAAAGCATTCGCAATGAACGTTGCAGTAAGGGCATTAGCGTTCAACTTCGTTATTATTAGTTCAATTGAATTGCGAAAAAGACCGGTATCATCTATAAGTGACGTAGATGTCAAATTTAAAGAAAAGCATGCGCAATGAACGTTGCCGTAAGGGCATTAGCGTTTAACTTCGTTATTATTGGTCCAATTGAATTGCAGAATAGACCGGTATTATCTATAAGTGACGTAGATGTCAAATTTAAAGAAAAGCATGCGCAATGAACGTTGCCGTAAGGGCATTAGCGTTTAACTTCGTTATTATTGGTCCAATTGAATAGCGGAAAAGATAGGAATTATCTATAAGTGACGTAGATGCTAAATTTAAAGAAAAGCATGCGCAATGAACGTTGCCGTAAGGGCATTAGCGTTTAACTTCGTTATTATTGGTCCAATTGAATTGCAGAATAGACCGGTATTATCTATAAGTGACGTAGATGTCAAATTTAAAGAAAAGCATGCGCAATGAACGTTGCCGTAAGGGCATTAGCGTTTAACTTCGTTATTATTGGTCCAATTGAATAGCGGAAAAGATAGGAATTATCTATAAGTGACGTAGATGCTAAATTTAAAGAAAAGCATGCGCAATGAACGTTGCCGTAAGGGCATTAGCGTTTAACTTCGTTATTATTGGTCCAATTGAATAGCGGAAAAGATAGGAATTATCTATATGTGACGTAGATGCTAAATTTAAAGAAAAGCATGCGCAATGAACGTTGCCGTAAGGGCATTAGCGTTTAACTTCGTTATTATTGGTCCAATTGAATTGCAGAATAGACCGGTATTATCTATAAGTGACGTAGATGCTAAATTTAAAGAAAAGCATGCGCAATGAACGTTGTCGTAAGGGCATTAGCGTTCAACTTCGTTATTATTGGTCCAATCGAATTGCGGAAAAGACAGGTATCATGTAAAAGTGACGTAGATGCTAAATTTAAAGAAAAGCATGAGCAATGAACATTGCCGTAAGGGCATTAGCGTTTAACTTCGTTATTATTGGTCCAATTGAATAGCGGAAAATATAGGAATTATCTATAAGTGACGTAGATGCTAAATTTAAAGAAAAGCATGCGCAATGAACGTTGCCGTAAGGGCATTAGCGTTTAACTTCGTTATTATTGGTCCAATTGAATTGCAGAATAGACCGGTATTATCTATAAGTGACGTAGATGCTAAATTTAAAGAAAAGCATGCGCAATGAACGTTGTCGTAAGGGCATTAGCGTTCAACTTCGTTATTATTGGTCCAATCGAATTGCGGAAAAGACATGTATCATGTAAAAGTGACGTAGATGCTAAATTTAAAGAAAAGCATGAGCAATGAACGTTGCCGTAAGGGCATTAGCGTTTAACTTCGTTATTATTGGTCCAATTGAATAGCGGAAAAGATAGGAATTATCTATAAGTGACGTAGATGTCAAATTTAAAGAAAAGCATGCGCAATGAACGTTGCCGTAAGGGCATTAGCGTTCAACTTTGTTATCAATGGTCCAATCGAATTGCGAAAAAGACAGGTATTATCTATAAGTGACGTAGATGTTAAATAGCATGCGCAATGAACGTTGACGTAAGGGCATTAGCGTTTAACTTTGTTATTATTGGTTCAATTGAATAATTAACTTACAAATTACATATATTGAATTTTAATTAGTCGTTTAAATATATTACATTATATTGTTGCATATGAATATATTATCTATAATTTATGCATTTTTTATTATATATTTAATTTTAATTGGTCGTTTAAATGAAACGCAAAATAACAAACTCGCATTCTTCATAAAACTAAGTTGCATATGATAAATATATTATCTATAATTTATACATTTTCTATTATAACTAACTTTCAAATTACATATATTGAATTTTAATTGGTTGTTTAAATGGAACGCAAAATAATAAATACAATTCAGCCTTCCGTCGGGCCTAACACAAATTAGAATAAATTAATGACCACACTGAATGCTATGGAGTTAAGAAATATAGAATCCCCACCCTTTCTTTGTTGCTAATAAATATTAAGATTTTCTCCAGTGTAGTCAGTCATCATGCTGTTTACAGAAGAATCAAAAGTGAAAAATATCTATTTGGGTGAACAAAGGTTCTACCAGAATAAATCAAATACGAAATATGTCGCAGTGAGTCTGTCGTATGATTTAAATTTTGCTCCGTGTGTGAAAATATCTGGTAATAAAGGAAACTGTATCGTGTTTAGTGAAAAAGAGTGGAAGGAGTTTTTATCCTTCAAAGAAACTATTGAAGATTTTATAACAGCGGGAAAGGAGGAATCAATAGATGTTAGCCGGTTTTTGTTACAGTTTGAAAATTTTGAAAGCATTACTGTTTTGAAAGTATTAACTGGACATGCTACTGTCTGGTTAGGATCAATTTCCCTTTCCGAGCTCTGGAGATGCTTACCCTTAATTACGCACAACATTGAAGTATTAAAAAGCCAGCAGTTTGTAGGTTCCTTAAAAATTTTACAAATGGCGGTTAAAAACAAGGAAGATGTCATCAACACAGCTCTTACTACAATGGAGCCTATAAAACAAGTGAATCCTATTACATATAGTTTATTACTAGAACTTATATTCAAATACCCCGATGTTCTTAAAGAAAAGATATGAAGAAAGTAACTTTTAATGAAGATTACAATCAAGTTCACATATGGGAATCAGATGTTGAAACAAGTGATTAGGAATCAAGATATCTTAATCCACTACGTTTTAAACGTCGAATAGAAGAAGCGGCTAAAATTATTAATCCTGTTTTAAATATAACTCATAAAAATAAAATGTATAATACTTTACAAAATAAAACACATTATTAAGATATATACTTTTATTTAAAAACATTTTAAATAGAATTATTGTTTATCCAAGACTGAGAGTTCATTCCTAACCATTTAACTAGAATTTTGTTTCCCTTAGTTTTCAGGATTTTTTCAATCAAGTAAACATCTGGATATTTGCTTTTTTGTAATTCTTCTGTGTAGAAGCAACCTCTAATTTCTTCTTTATTCTTCCAGTATGTATGTAGTGGGATTAGTTAGTTTAACTTTTTTAATTTTAAAAATTTCATTAGTCCCATTTGGTGTATTTTACTCTCACTGAAGAGCAAATTTACAAAGGTGACATCTATCTTGGGAACTTGGAGGTCCATCAATATGTGTTCTCCATTCTGGTCGATTATAGTGAATAAAACATGGTAGTTTAGTAGAGAGATGGAAATCTTGCCTATATTCTTTTGGTATTTTATACCATGAGTATAAGAGCTCATGAGGACTTGCTTTCTCCAGTAAGTAATTCAACGGAAAATATTTGAGTTCCTGTTCCGTAAATTCAAAGAGTTGTTTTTTATGATTTCTATGTTTACTTATTAAACATTCAGTACAGTACTTTTTTTTCAAAAGATTCATAATAATACTAATGATTACCCCCATTATGTACACTTTTAAGGTTAAAAGCCAAATGATAAAATATTGCTTTGTTATTTATATATATTTATTTTATCAAAATCTTTCTCTATTAGTAAATACATTTTTATCAATTTCATTAATAAGCTTCTGTTGATTCTCTTGAAGATTATTCTTTTCTGGCTTACTTTTACCCTATTTAAAAGAATATACAACGACGGGGAGGTAATTTATAACGCCAGTAACCCACTTTGGTTGTAGGAGTCCAATTCTCTACATGTTTTAAACAATAAATTGGTCTACTTTGATTGCATAGCCGTCCACAGTAGCCGATAAACACAGAATTATTACACCCACAACTTTTTTGAAGGGAGGGATATTATGTAATATCTAAAAATAAAACAACTTATTGGACTATATATTTTTTTATTCATGCATTAAAATATTATTATACAAAAAAAATACGTTTGATAACGCACAAGCACACTTCTCGCTAGTATGATAAAAACATAATGGTTTGTCTAATTCCAATGAAAAAGATTCATCAAACTCGTAGATAGGAACTTTACAGTATTTTCTAATATAATCTGCTTTCTCCTTGCCTTTAACGTATACCATTTCTGCATTTTCTGTTAGTTTTTCAATAATGGAAGCAAACTGATACACGGGAGTAAAACCGTTATTCCAATGAATACAATGATAATTCTTCATTAACCACACTGCTTGCTTGTGTAAATCCGGTTGTAGTAGATTTAATGCAAAAGGTGGTTTAAATATATAGTGACTTAGCCGAGCTCCATCATATGCGGCTAATTCTTTAACCAAAAATTTATTATTTTCTATTTTAAAACATTGTATATCAACCACTAGTCGCATATTTTTAGTCTTTCATCTGCTCATAAAACTCTATACCTGTCTTTAATTTTTCTAGGTCTTGTGAAAATTTGACACGTCTTTCTTCGAAGAATATTGTGCACAAACTGATTGTTTTTGTTTTAATATTGCTTTACAATTTTAGTGGTGGGGTTATAGGAAAATTCCTTTTCATGCAATATTAGATAATAAGCGGAAGTGTCGGCAGTGGTTGGTTCTTTTTATTTCAAACTCGATTCTCAAAACAATACTTCCTGCTTGTACGACCTCCTTCTGTCTTGCACAATCGATGTGAATTAATGGAGATATATCTTTGAATTGTTGTGGATTAAAAATAGGTTGATTACGATATACATATCGTTGTATGGAAATCGTTCGGAATTTAAGAAAATTCGTTTATTTGTGAGATTACAATGGTCAAATTGACTCATATTTGCCGTTATTTTTCCTTTCCTGTTTTTTTGGAAACCTATGATTACATGTTGAGGAGTTTCCAATTTTGAACTTGTTTTGACGGCACACGTGTGTCTAGTAGAATTATTTAATGAAGGATACTCAATGATTTGCCAAGATCGAAATTTAATAGGTAGGTCTGTATTACTTTTAGCAATGTTTGTTAAACGAAGTTGATGACTTAAACTCGGCGTTACATGTGACACATTCCAATATAATTTTGATTAATTACAAATTACAAAATATAAAAAATTTTTTGATACAAGCAGCGAATTTACAAGATATTTGGTATGCTCTTCCTGCGGAGTATAGAAAAAGCGAAGACCTTAAGAAACTATTACCATGTTATAAGGATTTTCAACAGCATGTTTGGTCTGACGTATGTGGTGCACATATGTTATCTTATTGTGTTTTTTGTAACAGTGAATGGAGGGGGAAATCTATATAAGATGAAAATAAAAAGTTTTAATATTAAAAGTGACACAATGGCCGATAAAAGCCTTTATACTCGAGTTCTTGAAATTCATAAAATTTTTAATGAACTTTCAATACAAGTTTGGCATAATTATTATTTCGATGACTCAAAATCATATGGAATTTGGAAGGAGCTTGGAAATGATTTTAATCGTGCCAAAATAGTATGTTTAAAATATCTTGATCATAAAATAGATCTGAATACTTTATATGATAGAATAAAAGATCTTAAACTAGAAAAGTATTGTATGGATTTAAAACCATATTTGACAATAGAAGATAATAGTAGTGATGTAAACGAGGATTTAGATGATAATGAGAAGGGTTACTTCAGTGAAGAAAATTCTGAAATACTCATGCTTTTCTTAAAATTTGACATCTACGTCACTTATAGATAATACCTGTCTTTTCCGCAATTCGATTGGACCAATAATAACGACGTTGAACGCTAATGCCCTTACGGCAACGTTCATTGCGCATGCTTTTCTTTAAATTTGACATCTACGTCACTTATAAGTAATACCTGTCTTTTTCGCTATTCAATTCGACCAATAATAACGAAGTTGAACGCTAATGCCCTTACGGCAACGTTCATTGCGCATGCTTTTTTTAAAATTTGACATCTACGTCACTTATAGATGATACCTGTCTTTTCCGCTATTCAATTGGATCAATAATAACGAAGTTGAACGCTAATGCCCTTACGGCAACGTTCATTGCGCATGCTTTTCTTTAAATTTGACATCTACGTCACTTATAGATAATACCTGTCTTTTCCGCAATTAAATTGAACTAATAATAACGAAGTTGAACGCTAATGCCCTTACGGCAACGTTCATTGCGCATGCTTTTCTTTAAATTTGACATCTACGTCACTTATAGATGATACCTGTCTTTTCCGCTATTCAATTGGATCAATAATAACGAAGTTGAACGCTAATGCCCTTACGGCAACGTTCATTGCGCATGCTTTTCTTTAAATTTGACATCTACGTCACTTATAGATAATACCTGTCTTTTCCGCAATTAAATTGAACTAATAATAACGAAGTTGAACGCTAATGCCCTTACGGCAACGTTCATTGCGCATGCTTTTTTTTAAATTTGACATCTACGTCACTTATAGATGATACCTGTCTTTTCCGCTATTCAATTGGATCAATAATAACGAAGTTGAACGCTAATGCCCTTACGGCAACGTTCATTGCTCATGCTTTTCTTTAAATTTAGCATCTACGTCACTTTTACATGATACCTGTCTTTTCCGCAATTCGATTGGACCAATAATAACGTAGTTGACCGCTAATGCCCTTACGACAACGTTCATTGTGCATGCTTTTCTTTAAATTTGACATCTACGCCACTTATAGATAATACCGGTCTTTTCTGCAATTCAATTGGACCAATAATAACGAAGTTGAACGCTAATGCCCTTACGGCAACGTTCATTGCGCATGCTTTTTTTTAAATTTGACATCTACGTCACTTATAGATGATACCTGTCTTTTCCGCTATTCAATTGGATCAATAATAACGATGTTGAACGCTAATGCCCTTACGGCAACGTTCATTGCGCATACTTTTCTTTAAATTTGACATCTACGTCACTTACAGATAATTCCTGTCTTTTCCGCAATTAAATTGAACTAATAATAACGAAGTTGAACGCTAATGCCCTTACGGCAACGTTCATTGCGCATGCTTTTCTTTAAATTTGACATCTACGTCACTTATAGATAATACCTGTCTTTTCCGCAATTAAATTGAACTAATAATAACGAAGTTGAACGCTAATGCCCTTACGGCAACGTTCATTGCGAATGCTTTTCTTTAAATTTGACATCTACGTCACTTATAGATAATACCTGTCTTTTCCGCAATTAAATTGAACTAATAATAACGAAGTTGAACGCTAATGCCCTTACGGCAACGTTCATTGCGAATGCTTTTCTTTAAATTTGACATCTACGTCACTTATAGATAATACCTGTCTTTTCCGCAATTAAATTGAACTAATAATAACGAAGTTGAACGCTAATGCCCTTACGGCAACGTTCATTGCGCATGCTTTTCTTTAAATTTAGCATCTACGTCACTTATAGATAATTCCTATCTTTTCCGCTATTCAATTGGACCAATAATAACGAAGTTAAACGCTAATGCCCTTACGGCAACGTTCATTGCGCATGCTTTTCTTTAAATTTGACATCTACGTCACTTATAGATAATACCGGTCTATTCTGCAATTCAATTGGACCAATAATAACGAAGTTAAACGCTAATGCCCTTACGGCAACGTTCATTGCGCATGCTTTTCTTTAAATTTAGCATCTACGTCACTTATAGATAATTCCTATCTTTTCCGCTATTCAATTGGACCAATAATAACGAAGTTAAACGCTAATGCCCTTACG
Source organism: Hermaeophaga mercurialis (assembly GCA_951812935.1). Classification (NCBI taxonomy): domain Eukaryota; kingdom Metazoa; phylum Arthropoda; class Insecta; order Coleoptera; family Chrysomelidae; genus Hermaeophaga; species Hermaeophaga mercurialis. The sequence continues at coordinate 38,737,095 of OX638361.1, read as the reverse complement.
GCAACGTTCATTGCTCATGCTTTTCTTAAAATTTGACATCTACGTCACTTATAGATAATACCTGTCTTTTCCGCAATTCGATTGGACCAACAATAACGAAGTTGAACGCTAATGCCCTTACGACAACGTTCATTGCGCATGCTTTTCTTTAAATTTGACATCTACGTCACTTATAGATAATACCTGTCTTTTCCGCAATTAAATTGAACTAATAATAACGAAGTTGAACGCTAATGCCCTTACGGCAACGTTCATTGCGCATGCTTTTCTTTAAATTTGACATCTACGTCACTTATAGATAATTCCTGTCTTTTCCGCTATTCATTTGGACCAATAATAACGGGGTTGAACGCTAATGCCCTTACGACAACGTTCACTGCGCATGCTTTTCTTTAAATTTGACATCTACGTCACTTATAGATGATACCGGTCTTTTTCGCAATTCAATTGGACCAATAATAACGAAGTTGAACGCTAATGCCCTTACGGCAACGTTCATTGCGCATGCTTTTCTTTAAATTTGACATCTACGTCACTTACAGATAATTCCTGTCTTTTCCGCTATTCATTTGGACCAATAATAACGAGGTTGAACGCTAATGCCCTTACGACAACGTTCACTGCGCATGCTTTTCTTTAAATTTGACATCTACGTCACTTATAGATGATACCGGTCTTTTTCGCAATTCATTTGGACCAATAATAACGAGGTTAAACGCTAATGCCCTTACGACAACGTTCACTGCGCATGCTTTTCTTTAAATTTGACATCTACGTCACTTATAGATGATACCGGTCTTTTTCGCAATTCAATTGGACCAATAATAACGCAGTTGAACGCTAATGCCCTTACGGCAACGTTCATTGCGCATGCTTTTCTTTAAATTTGACATCTACGTCACTTATAGATAATTCCTGTCTTTTCCGCTATTCATTTGGACCAATAATAACGAGGTTGAACGCTAATGCCCTTACGGCAACGTTCATTGCGCATGCTTTTCTTTAAATTTGACATCTACGTCACTTATAGATAATACCTGTCTTTTCCGCAATTAAATTGAACTAATAATAACGAAGTTGAACGCTAATGCCCTTACGGCAACGTTAATTGCGCATGCTTTTCTTTAAATTTGACATCTACGTCACTTATAGATAATACCTGTCTTTTCCGCAATTAAATTGAACTAATAATAACGAAGTTGAACGCTAATGCCCTTACGGCAACGTTCATTGCGCATGCTTTTCTTTAAATTTGACATCTACGTCACTTATAGATAATACCTGTCTTTTCCGCAATTAAATTGAACTAATAATAACGAAGTTGAACGCTAATGCCCTTACGGCAACGTTCATTGCGCATGCTTTTCTTTAAATTTGACATCTACGTCACTTAAAGATAATTCCTGTCTTTTCCGCTATTCATTTGGACCAATAATGAGGTTGAACGCTAATGCCCTTACGACAACGTTCACTGCGCATGCTTTTCTTTAAATTTGACATCTACGTCACTTATAGATGATACCGGTCTTTTTCGCAATACAATTGGACCAATAATAACGAAGTTGAACGCTAATGCCCTTACGGCAACGTTCATTGCGCATGCTTTTCTTTAAATTTGACATCTACGTCACTTATAGATAATTCCTGTCTTTTCCGCTATTCATTTGGACCAATAATAACGAGGTTGAACGCTAATGCCCTTACGGCAACGTTCATTGCGCATGCTTTTCTTTAAATTTGACATCTACGTCACTTATAGATAATTCCTGTCTTTTCCGCTATTCATTTGGACCAATAATAACGGGGTTGAACGCTAATGCCCTTATGGCAACGTCCATTGCGCATGTTTTTCTTTAAATTTGACATCTACGTCACTTCTAGATCATACCTGTCTTTTTCGCAATTAAATTGAACCAATAATAACGGCGGGTCCGTGAGCGCTACAGCAGCACCACCAACGCCATCTAGTGGCAGTTTCTGGAACTTTTATTTGGAACGCACTTTGCTCCACTACTATCTAGAAATACGGCTTACAGAAAATGAACAAATCGAAATATTTATTATCATTGAATGAAAAAATTTGACGTGGTTCTTGCGTTTCTAGAAAGACTTTTCACTCTCCATACTAGCTCAAATAAAATATGAATGAAAAATAGGTATTTGCTACTTTCTTTACTCTAGTTATAAATATTCTAACCCAACAAAAGGTAACGTAATATAAGGTTTATTGGGTGTAGAGTTCTGAATATATTCAAATTTAAATATCATAGCTTGCCCTCAAACATCAAAAGTTTTCTTAGCTGTTTTAAGGTGCTCAGATGAAGCTTGAGTAAAGTATCATCGTAAATATCTTATACCATATTAATGCAACACTAAATGAATTTTCTCCAATAGTACATTAAACGAAGAGTCTGCGTTTAAATGTTTACAGGTAGATTATATTTTTCCTAAAAGTCCACCAAAGTAGACTCCAAAGCGAAAATTGGTGTGTCGCTAGCATTAATATATTTAAAATGTTTCAAAAATGCAATATTCTTTAATACTAGTAATAATATTCCTGCAAATATTACATCTTTGTTCATTCCATATTTAAATGGTAATTTTAAAGTCACGTAACCTCAGATAGAAATAGAAAATGCTTAGATATTTCAATAAATTTAGTGTCGTGAAAAACAGGTTTCTCAATATGACAAAATCTCCACAATTTAATGATTTCTTCTCATACTCGTCTGTAAATATAGGTAAGATATCGATGAAGAAATTGTTTTTTGAGAAGTAACTCAATAAAAATTTACCTCGGTTTTTGAATATGGTGATTGTGGTGTTGAAGTATTCTGCTAGTGTCATGGTTGGGCTAAAAGATGTAGCAGGACTCATACCTACTCGAATTTCATAGTCACTAAGCGGAAGCGACATTTGTGGTAGATTCGAATTCGCCTACATCTTATATTTTTGGAAAACTCGGTCAATTTCTTGATTGAAATGATAAGGTGTTGTCAGGCATATAGCTGTTGTAACCACTCTTGGTTCACTTGTTAATTAAAATTAAAAAACGAAATAATATAAGGCATTTGGCTTGTAGAATTTGTTGGCGTCTTGCATAAGACCTTACTAAATTGTTGATTTCGACCCAACTGTTATGTTTGTTGTTAAAAACTATTTCATGAACATTTTCTTGCCTCCAAGTTATTGCTTCACCAAATAGATGTGAGGATTTAAAGTATTTTGTAGTTCCTCCACATAGAAAACTCCTGTGATTGGTGAACCACCCTTATCCTATAGTTGGTAGGTAACCGACTTGGCTATATTGTCTTTGGAAATTTTAAATAATTCGGCTATCCAATTGGGCGGATAACCTCTTTCAAACAAAGATTTGGCTTTGCTTATGTAGAATATGTACCAACTTAAAATTTTCCGGGACCAGATGTTTGCAAGTGGTTGTCCTTTAGACGTAAAATTCTCTTCTCGTTGGATTTGCTTATGTCTGATGCTCATTAGTCGAATTTTAAAATATTTAGCATTATTATATTCCTGAGTAATTTCAGACAATACGTCGGTTCATTTGTAGATTTCTCCTCATTTTCTAAGTTTTATTGACTCTCTCTGCTACGGCAGCTTTTTTGATGCTGATAATATTATAAAATTTACACTATATTTTTCCATCGAGTGTTGACATTTATAATTGTAGAATTCGATACCTTGATCGGTTTGGAAATTTTTTGGAAAGTTCCAACACATTCTTAAGTGCTTTGGTAATTTAGTCGTAGGTGTTGGTCTTCAGGAAGTGTATCCATATAAATTTTGAAATAATAGTCTAATACCCTGTAATTTCTATTTGAGTAAACGTAAACTCTCATTTCAGTCGAGTTCATTTGTCATAAATCGTGTAGGCCTTTAATAATAGTACAACGTCGGGGATAGTTTTTTAGAGCCAGTGTATGCAGCTTCTTAACAAGTTGACGTTTTTTTAGATATAGTAGGTATTAGGGCACTTGAGACACCCCCCACCACTCTACTTTTTCCAACTTAGGCCACGCCCACTTAACTCCAACTCTTCTCTGATTGGTCAAATATCGGCTCTCCACTCATCCCTCTCCTGATCCAGCATCAACTTTGAAGGCATTATTTTTTAGATGTTGGATACCATACCCTTTAAAACCATATAGCTCATACTGTGTACCAAATGTAAATGAATGTGAAGGATATTGCCAGTGTGTAGGAATAGGGTGTGTTTGGTGTGTGTCTGAGTAGGGGTACGTGGTATATTTGCGATGTATGTGCTAGTGTGTATAATCTACAACTATGGGTTGTCAATTTGTCACACCACTAAGAAATAAAACAATATTTAAGAAAGGCGTGTATTTACATAAAATCATTTACAAAATTAAAATTTATATATATATATATTTAAAACATTCAACGTCATCTAGTTTTTAGGTTCCATTACGAAAATAGTTTTCTTGAAATTCTTCTATTGAATTGGACTTGTTAATAATTCCTGATATTTACTACTCTTTGAATCCATATGGATAAGATGAGCCATTTTCTTTGAATCGCCGCTTTGTGGATATAGGGCGATACTTCTTCTGTACATAGGCTGAAACGACTCCATGATCTTTAGTTCGGCGGATTTATGTAAATCCGACATAGATAGGGTCGGCCTCTTCTGTAACCATCTTTTTAATAGTATCGAAATTGATGAATATTTAAGAAAGGCGTGTATTTACATAAAATCATTTACAAAATTAAAATTTATATATATATATTTAAAACATTCAACGTCATCTAGTTTTTAGGTTCCATCACGAAAATAGTTTTCTTGAAATTCTTCTATTGAATTGGACTTGTTAATAATTCCTGATATTTACTACTCTTTGAATCCATATGGATAAGATGAGCCATTTTGTTTGAATCGCCGCTTTGTGGATATAGGGCGATACTTCTTCTGTACATAGGCTGAAACGACTCCATGATCTTTAGTTCGGCGGATTTATGTAAATCCGACATAGATAGGGTCGGCCTCTTCTGTAACCATCTTTTTAATAGTATCGAAATTGATGAGGTTAGATGCTGAGTAGGAAAGGGAAATACCTTTCACTTTGCAAATAATTTTATATTCGTTCTCTGTGGTTGACCAAACTTTGTATGCATAATTTTTAGGACCCCCTGAAACGAATTCGGTTATAAAAGAACCTGAACCATATTCTTCGAGTTCGTCTGTCAGGTCTCCTAAGAATGACCCAGAAGGAATATCCCACTGACCAGGTTGATATGTATAAAGAACGCTGTCTGTATCAAAATACAAGACCCTATCACCCAACTGCTCGAGATAACTATAAAGTTTTAACCTTGCTAAGGCTGTTGTATACGCAGCCAGACAAACATTAACAGTAGGAAGATTATCATAAGTCTCTTCTTTGTATTCCCAGTTTACTATTAGAACATCATCGTTTACAGGTATTACAGTATTAACAAAAATTGAAGGGTTCGTTAACATGTTATAAAACATCGATGGTTGGTTAACAATAGAGGCTCGAGTTTGATTTTCTCTCTGACCAAGTTTACCCCAGAAGGAGGTGATAACGCTTTTGCCCAGTTGACGAAGACCGGGATTATATTCAATTTTAGAAGGGTCCAGAGTTACACCCTCCTTGTCATAATATTCTTTTATGTAAACGTCCTTGTTCTCAATGGTCTCGCAGCTAGAAGGCCATCCAGAAGCCTGCGTTTTAATTTTCAGAAAATGAGTAATATAGTTGGTAAATAGACCGCCGGATTTAGTTTCAGGATTGTATTGCTCAGTTTGGTATTTCCAAACTTCATATATTTCTAAAATTTTGTAACCTTTCTCAAGAGCTTTCTTCACCTCATCTAGCACCCAGGTACCAATAAGTGCTCGTTCTTCCTCAATGTGTTCACAACAGTTGGCATTAAAGGTATTTCCACAGGTTTTGCATAAAACAAACATTAATTTATTGTTCATTTTCGTTGGTAGAACAGGGTGGAAAAGTTTCTGAGGGGGAAGTATTTTACATTTAATTAATCCACCATCTACTTCAAGTAAATTTAATTTGGAACATTCTTCACCAATAATTACTTGAGGATGTCCAATAGGGTATTTACCATACTTATTAATATAGGGATAAAGACTGCATACATCCATATATTTTATTTGCTCCCCATCTGAACAGACGTAATGCGTTCTGACATTACCTGTACGACCTCCATAAAAAGCATCACGTGGGTTAAGAGGTAAATTAAGTAGAATAGGGTGATTTTTTATGTAGAGTTCTAACCCCTTGTTTTCTTTTATAAGCCTGCGAAACTTGCACTCCCACATCTCAATAACCTCGTAGCCAAATTCTCTCAATATTTTAATTTTTTCAACAGTAGCGTCATATCGTATATTTAAGGTATCAGAAGGATTATCATGAAGTGGGACGTCTCTCCGATATTTTAGACATTTACAACCATGCCAGATACAACCATGAAATTCAAAAATTTGTTTGGTCTCATTACAAAAACCATCAACCTTTACACCAGCAATAACATTTTCTGTATATTTTGCAGCATGGTTAATATTGATACTACGACATTTTTCCTCCCACAATAACCACTGAATGCCAATTTTGGATTGGTGATCTCTCCACCTATAACCATTTTTAGGAATAATACCAATCATACCTTCTTTCAGGAATTTTCGACGAAAAATTTTATTACACGCTGATGGCAATGTACTACTTTCTCTAAAAGGACAAACATTACCTTCATTAATCATTAACTGACGAAATTTTAAACAAGACTGTGTCAAAATATCAACATCTGATATGCAATACCCTATAAGCTCTTTTTGAAAATCAAAGACATAGTTTTCAGACACTTGTGCAGCATGCCAATCAAGTAATTTCTTTCTATCTTTTTCTTTAAAATTATCAGGGCTATAAAATTCCAGTGCGGGTATCGGTCCAATGTAATTATTGTTTTCAAGTCTATTAAATAGGTGAAGAAAATAACCCTTCTTTAACTCGTTCAAACCAAAAACGTTAGGAAGTTTAGACAAAGCCATTGGGAAGTAATTAAGAGAATCTAAGAATCTCACATTACCCACAGTCATTGAAATAAGTTTAGTTCCTCTCATAATGAGTTCTGGAGTAACATCTGTTTTTGTTATCATATAATTGAGTGTAAAGTGATGATCAAAACCACCACCATTATGTGCAATAACAATAACATTTTTGAATTTTTTTCTAAGAGTCAAAATATGGTGTAGAAACGGCGAAATTGGATCGCTACAACGAAGAATTTGTAGTCTAACACCACATTTGTGACATATACTTATATCTTTATCAATACAATCATCACAACACTGTCTAAAAACACAGAGATTTGGTTCGTGAAGAAGAGAACCGTTAGACGTTTTCTTCTCTTGACGGGTTTCCAAGTCATAAAAGATAAACAGTAAATCATCAGTTTTAGGACAACCACTGTCTACAGGCATAAAACAAAGATGATCTCCAGGTACATGAGACCTACATATTTTACAAAAAATTTCTCCACAAACATGTTTTCTATTTGATGGAACAGTCTTAAGACATAACCTGCATTTAATAATTTTATCACAAACTCGTTCCTTTAAATGATTTTCAAAACAATTTTGACCTCTAAATACCCTATTACATGTAGAACAATTAATTTTTGTGGATTTCAGTGAGCAAGGTGGAAACTGCTGGCAAGCAGGACATGTTTTACCACAACGATGGTCATTTTTTACATTATATGGGATATGACATTCTTCACAATAGTAGCTACAACAAAAAGCTGATGTCAAGGATGTAATTACATTATAATGGTTATGGTGATAAAGGAGATTAAGCCGTTTATTGCAGACAGGACCCTCAAACACTATATCGCGACCCTTATTACCATATTGGTAAACAATAATTTGATAAGCTTTCAGATAATCCTGAAATTTTTGCAACTCGAATAATCCACAACCTGATTCTAAAATGATAACACCAGCATCTTCTGTTAATTTTGTTGCTTTTTGAGTTTGTAGCCTTGAACTAGCTTTCCGAATGTTGTTGTACTCTAGATCCTTATCAGCATAAAACAGGGCAACAACTAGAGCACGAGGAAGACAAAGATTATCGTTATTATTTATTGTAATTATTCCTTTCCGACTTCTACACTCCTCATCAAAATCATTATAATGGTTTCCACGCCCTTTTCCTATCGGCATCTTCACTGATGTAACGCCAAGACAGAAAGTATCTGTATTTAATCCTACAGAGTTAGACTGATAAATTGATGAAATGCAGTCAAAAACCTCATTCATTTTAATATCAGACAAAGGGTTGAAATTAATCCAACCTTCTCCTCGTGAAAAATCTCTACTGCAGAACGTAAGCCCTACTTGATCGGACGGAGTAAGATCTTCAGTAGCTTTTTGAACAATTTGAGTTATAGCATCCTTTACCCATTTCACAGGGTCAGCATTGGATGGAATGGGACGAATCTTAAATTCCAGAGTACGACCATGAAGACCAAAACGCCGGACCTTTTTGATGGTATCCTTGGTAATCAAGAAATTTGCCATAACGGTTTTTACAAACTTTTGCTTTAATGATCTGTAATAGAATGTAAGATTAAAAGTGAACGCTACATTAAATATATTTTGGGCGGACGGAAGACTGAACGGTAACAAGGTTTCCAACCAGAAGAAAAATTAAAATTAAAAGCCCGCATTGTTACACTAAATATTCCAACCATTAACAGAGCATTGTTTTAATCTACAGGCAAGGAAACATGCAGAAACACTGTACATACTCAACTCAATAGGCGACAGCTCGGTTTGTAAGCGAGTCTAACCGACACCCTAAGTTTACAGTACTTCTCCCACAGTGTGGTACCTGGCGCATCTCTGCATGTGCAATACCGAAATACTTTTTAATTCATAATCGTAAAATTAATCTATCATTTAAAAACAATTACTATTAAAAGACATATATTTAACTAAGGAGGTCCTGCTACAAAATTATTTATAGCTTTTTAGCCCCTCGGAAGTCAATGGCACTACTCGGGAGGACCGAGGTATGTAGCAGAGTGATCAGAGACCACAGTAGGTCAACCATCAAATAATTTATAGCCTTAAAGACCCCTCGAGTTCGATGGCACTACACAGAGGCCCGAGGTAGATGGTTTTCAACAAAGAAACTCATAGTGATCCGTATTAGCTAAGCCCCCAGTATCGATAGGTTTCTTTCGAAACATTTTGGCGTCGAATGTTACTATGAACCGAGCGCCACAACCAAAGGTTGCTCGACACATTTGGGTGATTACTATGAGAGACCTAGTACCTCCAAAGTTAAAAATATTTTCACCTAACTGCCTTAAAACATCTAAAAATATTAAAGTTATTTGAGGCTTTTAGGTTATTTGGGGCTTTAGTAAAACTTATAATTTTATCATTTTATAGTTCTACAAAAATTAAATTAGCAATCCAAACAATTAGTTTAAAAATATAACAATATTAGTTTACTAAGAAAAATCCTGCTACAAAATTATTTATAGCTTTTCAACCCCTCGGAAGTCAAAGGCACTACTCAGGAGGCCCGAGGTATGTAGCAGAGTGATCGGAGACCACAGTAGGTCAACCATCAAATGATTTATAGTCTTAAAGACCCCTCGGAGTTTGAAGGCACTACACAGAGGCCCGAGGTAGATGGTTTTCAACAAAGAAACTCATAGTATTAGCTAAGCCCCCAGTATCGATAGGTTTCTTTCAAAACATTTTGGCGTCGAATGTTACTATGAACCGAGCGCCACAACCAAAGGTTGCTCAACACATTTGGGTGATTACTATGAGAGACCTACTACTCTTCAAAGTTAAAAAATATTTAAACTATTTAATATTTTACGTTTAAAATTGCAAATGGCTAAATTAACAACCATTTAGACATTAAATTTCTTTCTGGAACGGTAGATTTTATTTTAAATGTAATGCTCATACGCAAATAATGGCTGTATAATCATGGACAATTTCTATCACCCCACCAACTGTCACCATATATATTTTTTAAAACTAGAGTCCCAAATGCAGCCCTAAGCACAAGATAATAGAATTTGACTCGAAAACGCACTTTATGATAAATCTTACGACATCCACCAAACCTCACAACTTTTTCCATATTTTATGCACTCAATTAACAACCAATACTCCCACCCCAACACCTGACACAATATTTTTGTAAACTAGACTCCCAAATGTCGCCCTGAAGACAAGAGTAGAAGTTCTCTTGTTGGACGAGAAAACACACTCTGATAAATCTTGCGACATCCTCTAAATCTCAAAACTTTTTTGATATTTTATGCAATCAGTTAACAACTAATACCCCCACCCCACTATGTCAATGCATATTTTTCAATATTTTTAAAAACTAGAGGCCCAAATTCAGCTCCAAGTACAAGATAGTAGAATTTGTCTTATTAGCCCAGAAATCACACTTTATGATAAATCCTGGGACATCCGCTAAATCTCAAAACTGTTTTGATATTTTATGCAATCAATTAACAACTAATACCCCCACCCCACCACCTCTATGCATATTTTTCAATATTTTTAAAAACTAGAGGCCCAAATTCAGCTCCAAGTACAAGATAGTAGAATTTAGCTTATAGCCCAGAAAACACACTTTATGATAAATCCTGGGACATCCTCTAAATCTCAAAACTTTTTTGATATTTTATGCAATCAGTTAACAACTAATACCCCCACCCCACTACCTCAATGCATATTTTTCAATATTTTTAAAATCTAGAGGCCCAAATTCAGCCCCAAGTACAAGATAGTAGAATTTGTCTTATTAGCCCAGAAATCACACTTTATGATAAATCCTGGGACATCCGCTAAATCTCAAAACTGTTTTGATATTTTATGCAATCAGTTAACAACTAATACCCCCACCCCCACTACCTCAATGCATATTTTTCAATATTTTTAAAATCTAGAGGCCCAAATTCAGCCCCAAGTACAAGATAGTAGAATTTGTCTTATTAGCCCAGAAATCGCACTTTATGATAAATCCTGGGACATCCGCTAAATCTCAAAACTGTTTTGATATTTTATGCAATCAGTTAACAACTAATACCCCCAACCCACCACCTCTATGCATATTTTTCAATATTTTTAAAAACTAGAGGCCCAAATTCAGCTCCAAGTACAAGATAGTAGAATTTAGCTTATAGCCCAGAAAACACACTTTATGATAAATCCTGGGACATCCTCTAAATCTCAAAACTGTTTTGATATTT